>CAJVGC010000065.1:23422216-23494739 GCA_910822075.1 Senecio squalidus | reverse complement strand
AAAGCGGTCCATAGATAGTTATAGCACGAGATAAAAAATGACTGATCAAGTAGTACACGCGAGATTAGAATTCAAGAGATAGAATTATAATGATCATAACAAGTACAAGATTCACAAGATACGACAAACCTAAAAGTTAAAAGATAGGAATTTCATAAATAATAATAAAGTCGGTACAAGTACTTGAACTGAGGGAATATCGTCTCAATACACATAAAAAGGATAATAAAGTCTATGTCGTGTACAAGGAGAAAATTACGACTAGACCAAGTACAATACAAATGAAGAAACAACTAATGGCGCCTATCCAGAAACATCTTCGCTGCCATAACCACAATCAACGTGCCCATCACCAGGCACATACCGATAAGGCGCTGCACAGTACGGGCCGTAGCTCAGGTCGATGCGATGAATCGCAACGCCTACTCCGACAACCGTTCAGCGGAGTCGGTAACCTCACTGATGAGGTGTCCTGGGTTCTGGGTCTCCTGAGCCAATCCCCGCACTTCGCGGTGCAGGTGAAGAAATGCGGCCGGTGGGGGAGGTTGAAGGGTAGGAGGCATCCTCTGCCTTGCGGCCTCGGCGTCTCTGGCGCGTTGAATTTCTTCGCGCTCGAACTGTCTCTCCCAAGAGTAGTGGTCCATGGTAGGGTTCCGTGGGACCTCTGGTGGGTGTCCGAACGGTAGGTGCGATGGAATAGGCTGGGATGGTCCCTCCTGGCGGGCAGCCATCCTATCCGGCAAACGGCCCGGGAGGATGACCTGCTTTCGCGCGGTCAACCTGGTACGTGGGCCTCGGTAGTGAAGTGTGGCGGCAACAGTGTGACAACCGTCTTATTTCAGGTGAAAACCGCATTCTCTATCTTTGTCTTAACTCGAATTTATCTTGTTATTACTTGTCCCGTAAACTCGAGTGTGTAGAATCGAACTCGGAATCACATAAATGAATCCTAATACCAAGTAAATACTTAGTGAACTTGTCTAAGTTCCTATTTTAAATGAACGGAAACGATTAACGAACGAAAAACGAAAAAGGGCAAAAGTCTGCCACTCCAGCCGCTAAAGCGGAAACACGGAATGTGAAAATTATCATGATTAACCCGGAGCCAAATACTGGTTATAGCGAAAACGGTTTTGAGAATTTTTCAAAATTTTTGAAACCAAACTATAACCAAGGCTTTTCAGAAAAATCATTTCACGAGCTTTCAAACTTTAGTAGATTAATTCCGCAATCGCATGGTTTGCTTTTAACTAGGCGTAACTTGATCAACTATGCCTAGTTCAAAATAAATCCTGCGAGAACGGAAAGTAATTGCTATTGTCAAACGGTTTTCGAGTCGAAAAATTCCCGGTCTTATTCCTTCCCGATTCTCACGTGACTGACCCATACATGCATTTTCGTTTACATTTTTCCTTAATTCCTGTACTCACGTAACGTGTTATTCGCAGATCCGACATGTCTCAGTCGTCCCGTTCACGATCTCAGTCACGACCCCTCCCGCGAGCCGTCTCCCCATCGAACGAGCTTTCCGAGGGCCACACGGCGTCCGATAGTCAGCATCATCAGACGACTGACCTGACAGAGGATACGCCAACGACGATCAGTAGCAGTCACGGATCCAGCCTGAGATCTGTGCTTCCACCCCCTCCACCAGCGCCTGTCACCGAACCACCGCAGCCCCAAGGGCTTCGCGCTAGGTTGACCGCGCGCCAGCAGCCGAGCCTGTTTCGACCCGCACCTCCTCAGTCATTTGTGGAACCATACGATCCCGCCCTGCGCACTCCGGTAATGGAACGCTACGCGTGGGAACGTCATTTCCTTGAGGAGCAGCGACGTGCTCAGGAGGCCGGAATCTCCCGACCTATGATGCCACCTACTCTCCAGCCACCCCCACCGGCCGCATTCTTGCACCTGCACCGCGAGGTTCGGGCACTCGCTGAGGAGAACCAGCAACAGGGACTCCTCATCAGCGAAGTCACTGATGCGGCGCACCACTTGTCTGAGCAGGCGATGCGAATCATCGCATCGACTCGAGCCACGGCACGTACTGTGCAGCAACTCGTAGGGGCGTGTCTGGTAATGGGAACCTTGATCGCGGTCATGATGGCCAAGATGTTCCTAGAGAGGCGTCATTAGTCATATTCTTCCTTTTGTATTGTACTGTAGGCCGAGTTGAAATTTTCAATGTACACAGCTTCGAGCCATTTCCACTTATTTCCTTATTGTATTGTACTGTACTCCTTTTCTTTTATGAACATTGTGCCCAACTTAATTATTATTAATGAATGAAGCTCTATCCTTTTACCTATTACTATTACTGTCGTATGAACCTTGCTCTAGGGTTGTTTGGTTACTCTTGCGTGTGAATCTTGTCATGTGAATCTCTTGAATCTTTGTCGTGCGTGTACTATCTGTTCCGTTATTTTACTCTTGCGTGATTGTCACCCTTGTTCATTGGATTACCTACTCATCGTATCTTATTCGTGCGTCTAAACTAGTTTCTTTTCTCCAATGTGGAATTATGCCTCTCGACAGAAGCGACGCTGACCGAATAGCCGAACAGGTCGCTGCTCAGCTGAACGCAGCGATGCCCGACTTGATTGCCCAGGTAATCGCCGGGATCAACGACGGAATCTTCGGGGGTGAAAACCCCAACATCATTCACTCGGAGAACAATCAAGACCATAACCTCCCTCCCTTCCTAGCCACACTAAAGCAAGAGGAAGGTGAAGGCTCCCGAAGCAATAACCCCCTTTCTGCTCCAGCCTCCGTCACACGAAGGAAGAGTAAGAAACGCAAGTCTAATTACCAACCAATAAGGAACAACCGCAACAAGAAACCCGCTACCAGACCCCGAGGTTACGCTGGACCACAACCCAAGTGCGACAAATGCAACTTCCACCATAATGGAAATTGCCCGACGTGCCTCAAGTGCTGGAAGGTGGGGCACTTCTCCAAATACTGCTCGGAGAAATCAAACAAACAAGGCAAGAAGCCGGTGTGCTTCGAATGTAGAAGTGACGAACACCGCCGTAATACTTGTCCCATACTGCAGACAACCAGAACCTTTAGGTCTCTCACCATCACCGCCAAGGAGTCAGGGCAGGATTCGGACCCCGCAGGTAAAATTTCCCTATAAATGACCACTTTGCTTCCATACTATTCGATTCAGGAGCTGAAAGAAGCTTTGTTTCCTTAGAACTTAGACCCCTCATTAACCTAGGATCTAAAGTTCTTAAGGACAGCCTTACTATCGAATATGCTAACGGTCAAGAGTTCGAAGCCAAGGATATACTCTTAGGATGTTCATTATGCCTATCTGACAAAATCTTCCCCATCTATCTAATTCCTATCGAGCTGGCAAGCTCTGACGTTATCACCAGAATGGACTGACTATCTCGTTTTCGAGCCGAGATCGTCTGTTTCGACAAACTCATTCGTATCCCTCTTTCAGGCAGTGAAACCCTCGTTGTCCAGGGAGACAAACCTGGACGACAACTTCGCATCGTGTCTTCCATAAAAATGCGCAAGTACCTCGAGAAGGACTACGACGCATTCCTCGCTCATGTCGTCGAACGTTAACCTAAGGATAGCCGAGTCCAAGAAATCTCCGTAGTCAAGGATCATCCAGAGGTCTTTCCTGAGGATTTGCCTGGGCTACCGCCAAAACGACAAGTGGACTTCCGAATAGACCTCCGTCCCTGGCACAGCACCGGTTGCCAAGACCCCGTATCGTCTAGCACCACCCGAAGTGCAAAGACTGTCAAAGCAGCTGCATGTACTTCTAGATCATGGTCTTATTCGTCCAAGCTCGTTCCCCCCCCCCCCCTGGGGAGCCCCAATCCTCTTTGTCAAAAAAGAAAGACGGATCCTTCCGAATGTGCATCGATTACCGAGAACCTAACAAGCTGACCGTCAAGAACCGATAACCACCCCCGAGGATCGACGACCTATTCGAACAGTTGCAGGATGCTTCTTACTTCTCAACGGCCGACCTCCGCCCAGGTTATCATCAGGTTCGTGTCAGTGAGACCGACATCCCTAAACCGCATTCCGAACTCTTTACGGTCATTACGAATTCCTTGTCATGCCATTTGGCCTGACCAACGTACCAGCACTGTTCATGGACCTACTGAACAGGACCTACTAAACAGAGTGTGTAGGCCATACCTAGACAAGTCCGTAATCGTATTCATAGACGACACTCTCACCTACTCAAGGAATAATCAAGACCACGCGAAACACCTGGAACTCATTCTAGAACTCCTTAGGGAATCAGAAGTGGCACGTGGAACTCCCGAGGTGTAAATTCTAACTCCGGGAAGTACATTACCTTAGTCAAGCGATCAATTGGTAGGGAATCCACGTAGACCCAGCCAAAATCAAGCGATTGAGAGATAGCAAGCCCCAACGACTCCTACGGAAATCCGACAATTCGTAGGGTTGGCTGGCTACTATCGAAGATTCATTGAGAATTTCTCAAGGATCGCTAAGCCATTGACCGAGCTTACTCCGAAATATACAGTTTCCCTTTGGGGCAAAGAACGGGAGGAACCATTTCAGAAGTTCAAACTCGAATCACTAGCGTACAGAGCGAAGCATTGAAACCCGAGAACCTTAAGGACGAGACCATTCACAATCATAAAAAGGAATTTGAGCTCAAACCGGACGGAATCCATTATTTCGAGAATCAAGCATGGATCCCGGGAGTCGAAGACCTTCGTGAGCTTATTTTGGACGAGGGCCACCGATCCCGACACTATATTCATCCGGCATCCGACAAGTTGTATAAGGATCTACGGGAATACTAATGGTGGACGGGCATGAAGAAGGATATCGCCTTGTATGTAGCTAAGTGCCTTACTCGCTCAAAGGTCAAGGCGGAATATCAGAAGCCCTCCTGTCTACTTCAGCAGCCAGAGATTCCCATGTGGAAGTGGGAACAAATCTCCATGAACTTCATCACCAGATTGCCCAGTACGGCAAGAGGTAACCACACGATTTGGGTCATCGTGGACCGTTTGACAAGATCCGCTCATTTCCTCCCGGTACGAGAAAACCACTCGATGGAGAAATTCGCTCAAATCTACTTCAACGAGATCGTCTCTCGTCACGGAACACCTCCCTCCACCATCTCCGATAGGGATAGTCGACTCACGTCCCGTTTTAGGAATGCCCTTCAGGAATCATTAGGGACGCTCACCTCCCCTTGGTCGAGTTCTCCCATATCAACAACTACCACACTAGCGTCAAGTGTGCACCATTCGAGGACTTGCACGGACGTGAGTGTCAGTCGCCGCTTTGTTGGCTAGGAGCTGGCGATCGACAACTAACAAGGCTCGATATCATCTAGGGAACCATCGACAAAAATCACTACCTTACGAGATAGGTTGAAGACATCTCGTACTCGGCAGAAGAGCTATGCCGATAACCGAAGGAAACCCCTCGAATTCCAAGTGGGCGATAGAGTACTTCTGAAAATATCGCCATGGAAAGGGGTGGTCCGTTTCGGGAAAACGCGGCAAACTAAGCCCGAGGTACACCGGCCTTTGAGGTAATTGAGCGTATCGGCCCAGTGGCGTACCGACTTCAACTTCCACAAACTCTTTCCAACGTTCACAATGTCTTCCACGTCTCGCACTTGAAAAAGTGCTTAGCAGACGAGACCATTGTTATTCCACTGGACGAGGTCCAGATCGACAACAAGCTCAATTTCATCGAAGAACCGCTTGAGGTTGTAGACCGAGAGGTCAAACAACTCAAGCAAAGTCGTATTCCTATTGTCAAGGTTCGGTGGAATTCCCGACGAGGTCACGAATTCACATGGGAACGTGAAGACCAGATTCGTCAGAAGTATCCACACCTGTTCAAAGATCTTTCCTCCGATGAGGCGAACTAAATTTCGGGACGAAATTCTTTTCAACCCGGGGAGAATGTGACAACCGTCTTATTTCAGGTGAAAACCGCATTCTCTATCTTTGTCTTAACTCGAATTTATCTTGTTATTACTTGTCCCGTAAACTCGAGTGTGTAGAATCGAACTCGGAATCACATAAATGAATCCTAATACCAAGTAAATACTTAGTGAACTTGTCTAAGTTCCTATTTTAAATGAACGGAAACGATTAACGAACGAAAAACGAAAAAGGGCAAAAGTCTGCCACTCCAGCCGCGCCGCGGTGGAGTGCGCAGACAGCAGTTTTGTTAATTTTACAAACTTAATCAAATGGACCCAAAACCGAGCCCAACTATTTTGGCTCCGGGTTAATCATGATAAAAACCTTCTTTGAGTCCAGTAAAGTCAATCTTGAGTACATAAAACACCACACAAACACAATTACACACACACACATCACAAACAAACACCCCTTACCACACTCTCTCTCTCTTTTCTTAAACACTCAAGAACACACACACACATACCTTCATTTACAGAATTAATCCACCATAAAACTCAGTAAAATCAAACACATAAACACAACCAAATCGTCCATAAAGTAAGAAGGAAGAAAGGGATTTCATACATTGGGTTAAAAAGTCCATTTTCAAGCTTTTTGGGTCAAAAATCACAAGGGATCACTCCAACCATCTCCAAATCACTTTACTCTCGGTATAAATCATTTCAATCTTCTGTTTTTACAAGTTAAACTCATTGCATGCATCATCCATCACCTAAAAATGAGTTTATATGCAAATATTTCACCATTTATGAACAAAAACGGGATTTTGGTAAATGCATGTAAGAATTACGAAATTTTGACCAAAGATGTAAAATGTAAAATTTAGCTTACTGTCAAAAATTGGGAACCTAACTCCTATTTTTCGATTTATTACGAATTTTACAGTATTTAATCAGATTTAATCTTGAATTTCGAGAAAACATATCAAACGAATTTATCAGATTACAAAAATTTGATATAGTCTAGAATCTATCAAAATATGATTTTACAGATTTTACTGGAATTTTTGGAATTAATCTACTATTATTTACTGTTTTTACGGTTAAAACGCGTTAAATACGTAAACGACTCTAACTTCTTCAAAAACTGTCGGATTGAGACGAATCCAGTTCCTATGACTTCGTATTCCAGAATGTGATTTTTATGTTATTTTTATAAAATATTACAACATCAGAATCTGACAGTTTCATATTCGGTATAATTTAGGTTCAAGCGATTCCGATTCCTATTCCGGTCACTCCACGCACACTCCTAGTACTACTCTCTCGCTTTAGCGTAAGTCCCTGTGATTCATTAGATTCATTTCACATATTCGAGTTCAGTTTGTATAGCGGGAAAGTGATTTGTTATTTTGGACATTCTTTATTTAGCGCGGAAGCTCTGCCGGATTTTAGCCAGAACCGACCCACCCTCGTCCGAGCTATCTTTTCACCGCCTCATTTTCACGTGAGTTACAACCCCACTTACCTACTGTTTTCAAATAACTTTTGGGGGAAACAAGAGATCTAAACAAACTTGGAACTGTTATGAACTTTTATTACTATTGAACTCTTATTGAACGTTTTCTGGAACTTGTATGCGAAAACAGTTTTATTTGCCCATTTGGCATAAAATAAACTAAATGGTTTGCCACCCTTATTCGGCTTATTGGCTTGCCCCCTTTTAATTGGCTTGCTAGTTCAAATCTCTTATAAATTTATTACTTTTGCTACACTCGGCACCGTATTTAATTTATTTATTGCCATACTCGGCACTCGTATGAACTTTGATTGATCGTATAACTATCGTGACTCTTGAGGGATATAACTAACCATAAGTGACTACTACTAGTTTAAAAATAACGTCAGTGCCTAATTTTTCGTAACACACTATTAGCTTTGTTAAGCCGTTTAGTAATTATGGGTATCGATACTTAGGAAATGACCGTTACTTACTTAAGTGGCAGCTTAAGTACATATTACTCGATCAGAAATGACTCCCCGTAAGTAGTGCGGGGTAAGGGGCATCACGGTTGGTTAATCGGTTTAGTGTGAACACTTAAGTTATTATGCCAAGTAGTAGTTATACATGAATTCAATCAATAGTTTACTTATCTTGCGCGTATAGAGTTATACGACTTCCGCAACATTCTTTCAAACAACTGTATTGGATCGAACCGTCTTTTGAACAACTTTTATGGATCGAACTATCTTTTGAACTACTTTTATGAATCGAAACTATTCTGTAAGTATTGTTCTACTTTTAGAAACTTTTAAGTATTGATATACTTAACTTAAACCCTTTTTAGTCGAGGACTAGAAAACTGTAACTCACTCACTACTTTATTGTAGTTGACACTTGATCTCTTGTTTCAGGAAACCAAATGTAAGACACGAAGTGCATACTGTGGATGGGTCAGGCATGTCATGTGAATTCAAGGATTGGGAAAAGACCTATTTTATCATTTTGGGAATTTGTTAAACGCTTAATTATGTACTTTTGTTATGCAACTCGTTAAATACTTGGTTATTTCATCTTGTGAACTCATGTTTTGTTATTCGAAATGACTTGAAACCGTATGTTGTATTTATAACTCGTGTGATGATATCTTTGCTCTTCACATTCTGTGTTTCCGCTTTAGCGGGGTGTGACAAACGGGTACCGGTGGAGGGGGCGGTAGCACAGCCCTCGGGCTGGACCCGATGCTGCTCGAGATGGCCATGGAGGTGTCCTCCGTAGGATCAGTAGTCTGGTGTCGTTGGCTCTCCGAGGCGGTACGGCCCTCGGAAGGCGACGCTGCTCTAGGCAAGGAGCGAGACTGAGAGTGCGACGGTGAAAGCGATCGGGATGACTGAGACATGACGAATCTGTGAACAATGAGTTTCGTGAGTACTAGAAGACACAAGGAAATGATAAAGGAAATGTGTAATGAAATGCATGTACGGGTCAGTCGCGTGAGAATCGGGAAAAGACAGTACCGGGAATTTTGACTCAAAACCGTTAACATTAGTAATTACGTTCCGTCCTTGCATAATTTCTTTTGAACTAGGCATGGGTGATCAGGCCATGCCTAGTTGAAAATAAATATGCAATCGCGAAATTAATTCTCTAAAGTTTAGACCCATAAGTGATTTTCCGAAAAGTCTTGGTTATAGTTTGGTTTCGAAAACTTTTGAAAATTTTTAAAACCGTTTTTCTCTATAACCTGTGCTCTGATACCAAGTCTGTCACACCCCGCTAAAGCGGAAACACGGAATGTGAAGAGCTGGAAAATCATATCACATGTCATATAAAACATAACGGTCATCAAGTCATTAATTAAAATAAAAGAATTTACAAATCCATCGAAGACACAATAATTTAGTACATTGAAACACAAATTAAAAGTTCATTAAAATTCCCAAAACAAATGGCCAAGTCTTTTCCCAATAAGGTTCTCACACGACCGCCTCGACCCGTCCATGCCATGCACGTCATCCTTATACTAATTTCCTGAAACATAAGATAAAGTGTCAACTACGAAAACGCAGTGAGTGAGTTACAGTTTATATAGTCGGCGAAAATATAAGTAAAGTATATAAAGTAAGAGTTCCCAAAAAAAGGAGATTAGCGGAGAAAAGTCGCTTAAAGAATTTATATACTTTAGAGTTTAAGTAACGGGCGAACTGGTGCCCTAAGTTTGTAAAGACCAAATAGAGTCAAATTTAGTGAAATAGTAGAAGCGGATAACAATCGCTAAAAGTTTATAAGTTTATGCGTAAGTAACTAATTAGATTTTCTTGTATCAACCTCTTGGCATCTATAACTTAAGTGTTCACACTAATCCGATTATCCAACCGTGCGGCCCCAACTCCCCGCCTCTCAAACGGGAAATTAAAAGTTACTTAGACTGCCATCTAAGCAAGGAACGGTTCTTTCCTAAGTATCGATACCCATAATTACTATACGGCTAAGTAGTTAATAGTGTGAAAGTCAAAGAAAAAGAACCATCGGGCACTAAGTAGTTTTGTTTAAAGAGAGTAAGTCGTCTATCACTTAAGAACGTGCTATAGTTCCATCAAGGGTTGGATACGCATACAAGCATCAATAATTAGTTTAGTCAAGAGAGAGCGAACCAATAAGTTTAAGTAAAGTCAAATAGTTTACGCATAAGAGTCCAAATAGACGTTCAAATAAGTCAAAGTTTAATAAGTCAAAAGTCAAAGTTTGATATATTGAAATTTGTTTCATAAAGCTTAGAAATGCAATTAATCTTATGTTTCCCCAAAATTCATGTAAAATATGTAAAACAAGGGGTTGTAACTCACGGATTGCGAAGAGAACTAGAACTTGGAAACTTGGTCGGAATATGTGAGCCGGGAATCACGGATTGCCTATTAATTACCAAGATAGTTTTAATTAGTCGTTATATTATTATGTTCTTATATAATCATATAGATAAACTTTATTAAACTTTAAGTGTCAAAGTCAAGTATAGTTAAGAATAGTCCGAAAAGGTAATTGTATCGTTTTTGTCCAAAAGTCCGATTTACCGTTTTAGATTATTAGGCCTTAGGTGCTTTTGCTCGCTGAAGTGACTTACAATTTTTAAGGAAATTTGGGCAGCGCTTCCGCGCCCAAATTTCATGCCCAAAAATTGTAACTCCATTCCGCTCACAAATCACCTAAAACGCAATATATACATTTTATAGTTCATTTTAAGTCCAAATGGTCCAACACAAGTCACCTTTATTATTACTTTCATTTATCTCAGTCCCGACATGATATCAGTAAAAAGTCCAGAATGTAACATGTTCTTAAAACGAGTAAAACGACGAGTTTTCGGGGAGACAGCAGCCCGGTGCGCAGCACCTGTCAGGGGGTGATGCGCACCTCCATGCTGTTTTCCCCGTTTTTGTGATTTCTTTGCTAAAAACGTATTTTCACCCATGGATTTTGACATGCAACCGGTTAAAACTTATTAAAACATCTTTTTAACAGTTTCTAAAGTATATTTGGTTACAAATCCGTGGATCTAAAGAGTATTTATGTTTAAAAACGTTTTTGGCCATAAAAAGTCATAGATTTATGTAAAAATACATTTTCAACCGTTAGATCTTACATGCAATCGAATATTTGTGTAAGAATAGTAAAAATAGAGAAATCTACCGAAGGAAAGGCTTGGATGATGAGTTTTTGGTCGGATCTTAACCCCAAAAATCTTTACAACCGTGGTCCTTTTTCGAAATAACAACACCCCCGAGCTTCTCTTGAAGTTTAGAACGATTTGTATGGTTTATTAATGGATTTTGATGGCTGGAGGTCACTGGAACTTAGAGAGAAAATAGAGAGAAAAGGGGTGTAGGTGTTTGGTGTGTGTGTTTGTTTTTGTTAAAATGAATTAAGAAAATGAAAAAGGAATGGTAAATGGGGTATAGGGACTGTCAAATGCCAGTAATTACTGGCCCCAAGTCGTTCCTAATTGGTCAAATTGGGTGGTGGAGGTGTAAAAACGAGGCAGGGACCAAAATTGTAATTTTTTGAATTTCTGGCGCGAGGTGCTGCGCACCACAGCACTAGGTGCTGCGCACCGGGGCAATTTCAGCCTTTCAGATTTTTCGTTTTTACGTTTTTGCTTCGTTGGACCTTTTTGTTAATTAAAAGTTCTTAAGTATGATTTGTTATGGACTTAGGAAAGTCCAATAGGTGTTTTCTTGGTATTAGGACTTATAAATTTGATTCCGGAAGTTATTCCGACACTAGTTCCGACAAAATATAGACTCAAAAGTTACGAACTAGATTAAAGCGAACGCGATAAAAAGAGTAACTAACGTTTCGAACAGATTTAATTAATTGAACAAGTACCTGAATTTTTGACGGTTGTCACAAATAAGCATTGGGTCGTCAGTGGGGTTTATAGCATTCAACGTGGGGAACGCTATGACCTGATTCATCCAGTCTCTTGATACTTCCTTCTCTTGCTCTGGTTCAGCCCTGTATATTGCCCGAATCATGTGGATCTCTTTCGGCTTTCCTCTAGGGCCTTTGTCGTTTCTTCCCTGCTTGTTTCCTCCCCTTATGTCCCGAACCAAATGGTTAAGCTTTCCTGTTTGAACTGCTCCCTCGATTTGCTTCTTCAGCGCATAACAATCATTCGTGGCATGTCCTCTATCCATGTGAAAATCACAATACCTATCCAAATTTCCCTTCTCTGGGGTTCCAGGAGGGTTCCTGGAAGTGGCTTTACTAGATTAATCCCCCTTTCCGTGTTCATGATTTGCATCGGTGTCTTTAGTAAGCTGGTGAAGTGTACGCTTCTCCGACTATCTCCTGGTCCGGTCATAGGGTTGCTCCGAGGGGAAATAGGGGACATGGGAAATGTCCCCCCATATCTCTGAGCTCTAGTGGGCGAACCAAACGACCTTCTTCCCTGTATCGACCTAGGCGTCGGTACTCCCGACCCTTTCCACGATGCTCCCGAACTTCCTGCCATGCGTCCTCCCAACTCTTCCGTTCGTCCCGATGCTTCCTTTCCCTTGATAAACTCCTTTACCCTTACCATCATCTCCTCCACTGTGCTAGGGACTCTAGCGTTGAAAGACTCTATCAGCGTGGGAGGTTTGTATCCTTCCATGAATCCTGAGATTTTCATGGTTTCCGAAGCTCCTTTCACCTGCAACATCTCTTTTTTCCATCTCTCCACAAACTCTCTGAATCCTTCTCCGTCTCTTTGCTTCGTTTTATGGACATCTGTCAGTCCTTTCAGATACTTCCTTTGTTGAGTAAAGAACGATCCGAATATCACTTCCAACTCTTTATAACTATCTATCTGTCCAGGCTCTAGTGCTTGGAACCAAATTCGCGCTGGTCCGACAAGTGTCTGTGCAAACATACGACACCACACGGGCATTGACCATAACTCAGTCTCGGCAGCTCCGGCAAAGGTATTGAGATGATCATCTGGATCCCCAGATCCGTCTTTGGTGGGATTGGAAACCTAGCTATCCTCTTTGTGAATTTGGAGGAGAAATCCGACTGGTATGGCAAACTTAAATCCTCATCTTCATCTTCCGATTCTTCTTCTACATCGAAGTTCAGCTTTTTTCCCCTAAATCCCTCCTTCTGAGAGCCTTCTCCTATCTTCCCTTTCCCCTTTTTCAATGACTCTGTGCGTTCGTGTTCTTCTACTAGTGCCCTCAGCAGATCTATGTTACCCTTACGAACTTACTCGAAAATTCCCCATTGGTTTCAGTTTCCCTTTCAGCATTCTTATCAAAGCTTGGTCCTTCGTTGTTTATTAGGTTCATTGTATCAGCTGGAGTTTCCATTTCAAGTGAGTGTTTTCTTCGGTCCCACGGATGGCGCCAAAATGTTAATACAAAAGTCCACTAAACTCCTAAGTCCGACCCGAATTAGTCTAAGCCTGACTCGAAGTCCGTTTTCCCTTGAATTAACCTCAGAGATCCTTCGGTGATCCTTTGTTCGACTGGCCTGCACTAAAAAAAGACACCAGGTTGAGCGGGGCTATACCCCTGATTCAACTCGGGTGTGAGAATAAGTTTTCTAGTTCGGACAAAAAGATAAAAGTATAAAGCTGTATGTAAATAACTTGCGGATACTTACTGTTCACCTGGGTATTTATAGGAGACCATCTGGATAATAGGGTGTTCTCTAGGTTTTACTCCTTTTATCCAGCGGTTAAAAGGGTGTTACTTCGTCAGGGTATCTTTCCTTTCCTCTTTTGTCGATTTGTTGTCGTATTCGTTTTGTCTCCATATGTTTTGTCCTTTCCTGACTGAACCAAAGGTTCCGGACCACCTGCTTCGGTCCTGACCCGAATCAGGTGGCCGGACCCTATGTCAACACGTTACTTCAACTTATTTATCTTTTTCTAGTTTATATTTTAGGGAGAATTACATCCACGTCCTTACAAAACTTCAATATTACTTCAGTATCCTTGTAAATATTAAAATTACTTTAATATCCTTTCAAAACATTAAAAATTCTCATATATATCCAAAATAATAAATTAATAATATCTAAATGATTTTATTACTTAAATTATTCATCTATTTATTAATTAAACTTTGTAATAAAGTATGTAGATTTAATCCAACATTAACCAATGTATCTCACTTTCATATACTCGCAATATAGTGTTAAAAAGGATGAATTTTTATAATTTTAAGCATTAACCGGAATAAAGATGTGCAAAACTTACTCGTCTTAATTGATTAATATTTTGTGATATAGATGTAAAACCAATTCTTTATTAATTTAATCTATTTAATTTATTCGGTATTTGATTTTTCGTTGATAGATTTGTTTTAATAAGCATTTAAATTAGTTTTATTGATTTATTTAATAACTTAAAATATTAAAATCATTTATTTAATATTTAGATGAATAATTTAAATTTTAAAATCATTTAAATATTATTAATTTATAATTTTGGATATATATGATAATTCTTCATGTTTTGAAAGGATATTAAAGTAATTATGATTTTTATAAGGATATTGACGTAATATTAAAGTTTTATAAGGACGTGGGTGTAAATTTCCCTATATTTTATTTAAAAAATAATACTATCAATTCTTTTGTTAACACACAATCTAACATATTTTCATAAAAAAAATCTAATAAATTTGATGTCAATCTATTAAGTGCAGCTGTCAAGATTTATATTTTGAAATTTTTATCAATGAACAGATTGTCAATTTTGAGTTTAACGTATTTAGGAACGAACAATATAAAACTGAATAAAATTCAAATAAAAATGAGGACATCCTGAATTTTTTTAATAATAAAATACCAATAAATGAAATGAAAAATATAAACAAGCACCAAGATTATGTTTTCTCGACCAACAATTAGATTTGTTCATATATACACATACAGTTGTTCACAATTGAACAACTTAAATGATCATAACTTTTCAAAATAAAAAGGCAAAGTCAATGTTGTCATATGAACATGTAGAAAAAATTGGGTTATTCTTCTTCATCGGAAACCATTACATGTGACCTTCTTCTTTATTAACAAAACTAAAAACAATGCTACACCAAATTATAAACTACGTCTTCTTAGAATAGCTTATATAACCATATAAAATTTATCTAAAAGATGCACAACTATACTGAGGGACAAAAACTACCAAAGGCAGCCGCCAATCATAGGCACCTGCGATGAGAAACTTTGATAACTTCGTATAGTGCTTTTTGTTTGACGAAAGTGAAAAATAATCTCAGAGAATGAAAAGCTCTTTTACTTACATCTCATAGGGAGAAGCCTTCCCTGCTGAAAATACTCCTACGGCTTCCAATATATTACCAAGAAGACAAACATAAATAAATAAATCATCTGATATGTCAACAGATAAAAATATATCATAATCTCCATTATATTCTACCATCTTATTAAGATGAAGTCGACACAGCCCCCTCCCCTCAGAAACATAAATCTGAACATGGAAACAATAATTGCAATTTAAAAAATAAAAATAAAAAAATAGATCTACTGATGTGTATTAACTTATGGAAGGTCAACCCTTAGGATGAGACTTACCTTCTCAAGTTTAGGAAAAGTCAGCCACAAAAATGGAATCATTAAAATGGATGTAAAAACCCATTGACGGTCTCCATCTGGACAAACACAGGGCTTTGAACCATTATGAGAAATAAGTAGGCCAAGAACTGTCTCCATCAAAGATTCGTTTTAATCATTTCGTTTGGATTTTATTCCTGCCTAGAAAAAAAGACAAGCAAAACAAGGCTTCAGTTCACAATCCTTGTTTGATGTGGAATACGTTGCGGCGCAGCAGGACACGATGCGACGCAGTGATCTTTTTTTGGGGCATATTTCAGAGAATAATTAACCCTAAAAGATATCAACAATTGGAGGGTAAACCAGAGATACATAGATCGATTTTGGAGCAGCAAGAAGAGGAGAGAAGCTACAACTCAAGTAGGAGAAAAAGCTATTCTTCCCTGTGAAGACAATTTTGAAGAGAGTTCTTCAATCATAACGTTTTACAAACTCAAGTACTCTACGATTTCGATTTGGTACTATGTTTAATATTATTTTTATGTCTTTTTTCATTATTATTATGAGTAGCTAAACCTAAACTCATTCGTCTGGAATTAGGGATCTATTGGATGATTAACTTTAGGTTTTGAATGTTTAATGGACGATTTATGTTTGATCGAAGATCCGTTTTGGTTTTAATCTTAATTATATTGTCTAAGTTTCTTATATTCATTGTTGATTGAAATTCTAGGTACTTGAGAAGAATCTAGGGTTAGGTTAAACTATGAACGAATAAATCAATCGGTCTATAATTGATTAAAGTTACCAATATTCGAGAGAATTGGTAAACCGAAACAATCAGGTTTCAACATGAACGTTAGTATATAATTACAAAACATTGGATTAGAAAACTAATAACCTATTCGAGAGGAAGCTTTATAAGATCAAATCATAAACATCAACTTGATTCTTAATGCTTAGTTATTTAAGGCTTTTACTGTATTCGAGAGGAATAATATTGTTTTGGATAATTAAAGATAATTAGATAATTAGATATTCTTAATCCTCCTGAGGTGCGCAGCACCTAGCTGCAGTTTTCAAAAATATTACATTTTTAGTCCTTGTCTCGTTTTTATAAAATTTCAACCAATCAATCTCGATTGGCAGGCCATAATTACTGAGTTTAGTCAGTACCAAAGCCATACACTATCTTTTTCTTCTATTCATTTTGATTAATCATTTTCATAAACCAAAAACACACACACACTATCACTTTCTTTCATTTCTCTCTAAACTCTCACAAAAACACCTTCATTTCCAGAACATTTGGCCATCAAAATCCAGTTTCTATCCATACAAATCGTCCAAACCATCTAGAGGAACAAGGAGGTGCCCTTTATATCGAAAAAGGACCAAGTTTGTAAAGATTTTGAAGCACAAATCCGACCAAAAACATCATCCATTCAATCTCCTTCGGTAGATTACTTTCTTTTTACTATTCTTACATAAATAATTGATTGCATGTAAGATCTAACGGTTGAAAATGTGTTTTTATACAAATCTTTGACTTTTTGGTCAAAAACGTTTTTAATCAAGATACTCTTTAGATCCACGAATCTGTGAATAAAAACACTTTAGAAACTGTTAAAATGATGTTTTAAAAGATATTTACTAATTGCATGTTCGATCTAAACAACAAAAATAAGTTTTTGAAGATTTATGTCACTTTTCATACAAAAACGATTTTTATCTAAATAATACTTAGATCTATGTTTTTATGGTTAAAAGTTGTTTAGAAACTGTGAAAACATCATTTTATAAAGTATATACTGGTTGCATGTCGAAATCCTTGTGTCACAAAACGTTTTTTTTTAACAAGAAAAACACCAAACGGGAAAGAAACAGCAGCTAGGTGCGCAGCACCTAGGCTCAGGTGCGCAGCACCGAGCTGCTGTTCCCCCGAAAATCGTCGTTTTACTCGTCTAAAACTTGTACGCACCTTCTGGACTTTTGGCAATAACATTATTAGACTGAGATAAATAAAAATGATAATAATGACGACTTGTATTGGACTTATTGGACTTGTGGTGAAGTTATTTTGTGTATATGTATGTTTTGTGAGCGGAAATGATTGTAGGTTTTGGACATGAAATTTGGGCGCGGAAGCGCTGCCCAAATTTCGATAGAAAACCTAAACCATTTCAGTAACCAAAACATGTATATCCTATCAATAACTTTAACTTTGAACTTTCAAACTAAAAATAAACGTTAACCGCTTCGGACCAATTTTGAGACAATTTGACTTCATCACATAACCATAAACAAAAGTTACCTAATCTTATATAAAGGACCTAATAAGACATTAACTTTTGGACCCTCTTGGTATTCATAGGCATTCCGTGATTCCCGACTCCGTTCTCCGACCGATTCCGAGTTCACTCTCTTCGCAAACCGTGAGTTACACCCCTCCTTACTTTTACATTTTAAGTACTCTTTTTGGGGGAAACATGAGATCAAAATTGTTTTTGGACTATGGCATTATGTGAAATTGCTTATCAAACTATTTTGACTATTTGAAATTGTACGACTATTTTGACTTTTGGTACTTATCGGACCAATTCGACTTTTTGACTTATAAACTAGTTTGACTTTGAAACTTATTTGAACTTCTTTGACTTTTGACTATTAAACCTTGACTTTCGACTTATCAAACGTTGACTTTTGACTTATTAAACTTTGACTTTGGACGACTTTTAAACTATTTTGAACGAACTATTTAGACGACTTTTAAACTATTTTGGACGAACTATTTGTATTTGGACGACTTTTAGACTATCTTGGATGAATTATTTGGACGACTATTTGGCCTAATATGCGTAAACCACATCAACTGTTCGAATTGGCTTATCTTAGACTCCCTAGGTTTGCCTCTTTGGATACTTGAATAGACATTGATAGCTTGGTTGTATTTAAGTACTAAACCCTAGGTGAGAATATAACGCCGTAAGTGCAGACTAAAAGACTTTTTAAAACTGTTCGGCAAAAGTCCCACAATTTACTTAGACGACTGTACACACTATTAACACATGCCGTTAGCATATATTATGGGTATCGATACTTAGGAGCGGTCACTCCTTACCAATGGGTAGCGACCAAGGTACATATTGCTAAGTCCTCGCGGACTCTGACTGTAGACTTGACTGGTGGGCAGGTACTTGACTAGAATCGGGTTAGTGTGTAGACTAAATCTTACGTATATTAAGCTTAGCGGTTGGTACAACTCGAGGATCATAGGTCTACATTACGCATATACTTACGTTCTGTCTTGCACATGTGGATTAATCCACCGCTGAGGTAACGACTATGACCCCCTTTTGCTCGCTACACTATTTGACTTTGTATTTGACTTAGACTTACTTTGGTCGTACTTGAAAGTGTTTTGGACGTACTTGAACTCATTTTTAAACTTACTTAAATTTATTCTAAAGTACTTGAAATTGTCTTGAAATTGGGTTATTCTTGAATTTTAAGCACTTAAATTTAATTAAGTTACTCTCGAATTTTAAGTATCTAATCTTATCTTGAAATTCTTGACCTTGAACTCTTAAATTGATCTTTTCTTCAAATCGTAAACTGTAACTCACTCACTACGTTTTCGTAGTTGACACTTTATCTCATGTTTCAGGAATTAAGCGTAAGTTATGAAGTGCATTGCTCGGGCGGGTCAAGTCCGTCATGTGAAGTGTACTTGGGGAAGAAGACGTTACTTTGGGAATTTTATTTAAAAACACTTTTGTTATGTACCATGGTCTTATATAGAAACTTGGTTGTATCTTTGACTTGTACTTTTAATTTAAATCTTAATGACTCAAACCGTTATTTTTAGTGTAACCCGTGAAATGATTCTTTGCTCTTCACATTCCGTGTTTCCGCTTTAGCGGGGTGTGACAGACTTGGTATCAGAGCACGGGTTATAGTGAAAACGGTTTTAAAATCTTTCAAAAAGTTTCCGAAACCAAAACTATAACCAAGGCTTTTTAGAAAACGTCATTTTCTGGTTCAAACTTTAGTGTGTTATTTTCCACAATTGCATGATTAACTTTTTCAACTATGCGTGACTTGATCAACCACCCGTAGTTCAAAATGAATTATGCAAGAACGGAAAATGAAAGGCTATCGTTAAACGGTTTTTGAGTCCATATATTCCCGGTCTTGTCAATCCCCGACACTCACATGATTGACCCGTGCATGCATTTTACTTACGTTTTTCCTATTCTTAGTTTCCCCGTACTTATGTAACTCTCTATTCGCAGATACGCCATGTCTCAGTCCTCGAACTCTCGATCCCAGACACGATCACTCCCCCGAGCCGCCTCCCCTTCTCACGAACCCTCTGAGGGCCACACCGCATCCGAGAGTCAGCGTCACCAGACGACTGACCCAACGGAAGACACGTCCCAGACTATCAGCAACAGCAATGGGTCCAGCCCAAGGACGGTACTTCCACCTCCTAGGTTGGTGCCCGTTGCAGCACCCCAGCCCCGAGGACCAAATGCTGGAGCACCTATGCATCCGCCGTCGGGCCCATTCCGACCCGTGCCTCCCCAGTCTTTCTTGGACCCCTACGATCCCGCCTTTCGCACTCCGATATCGGAGCGTTACGCATGGGATCGTCAGTTCATTGAAGAAAGACGGCGTGCGCAGGAGTCCGGACCCTCTTGACCCATGATGCCACCTACTCACCAGCCTCTTCCCCCGGACGCCTTCCTCAACTTACACCACCAAGTCCGTGGACTTGCCGAGGAAGCCCAGGAACAGGGTCTTCTTTTATTTGAAGTCTCCGATGCTGCAAACGAGCTAGCACAGCAGTCCCGGCGGATCATACTGACGGCTCAGGCCACCGCCCGGACCGTCCAGTGCCTCGTCGTCATGGGAGCACTTGTCGCAGCTCTCGCCGCCATGATGTTCTTGGAAGAGCGTTATTAGACATGATTCCCTTCTACTGTACTGTACCGGCTTAGTCGTAATTTTCCCATTGTACACGACTTAAGCCACTACTTATTATTCCTCTATGTATTGTACTTGTATGTTTCTCTCAGTGAATTTGTCATGTGTACCGAAACTTCTCATTATTAATGAAAATTTTATCTTTTATCATTTGGTTTATCGCGTCTTGTGAACTTTGTACTTGTTGCGAACACTATGATTCTATCTCCTAAATCATAATCTTGCGTGTACTACTTGATCATTCGTGTTAATCTCGTGCCATGACTATCTATGATCACTTGAATCGTAATTCTTATCATATCTCATTCGCGCGTTCTAAACCCAACCTAAATTCTTTCTGTTGCAGAATCATGGCACCCCAGCACTTGAGTGCTAGTGACCTCTCCGAGCAAGTCATCGCCTAGATGAACGCAGCAATACCCGACTTGATTGCCCAGGTGATCGCCGAGTGAGCGACAGGATCTTCAGAAGCGATAACCCCGACACCTTTTGTTCGGAGATCAATCATGACAACAACCTCCCTTCTCCTCCAGCCCCCGTCACTCGAAGGAAGAGTGAGAAGCGTAGGACTAGTCACCAACCCATAAGGGGCAGCCACGACAAGAAGCCCGCCATCAGACGCCGAGAGTATGCTGGACCGCACCCTAAGTGCGGAAAGTGCTACCGCCATCACATTGGGGACTGCCCAGCGTGCTACGCGTGCAACAAAATCGGATACCTCTTCCGACATTGTCGTGAGCATGCTGTTAAGCAGAACGAGGACGAGGACCTTGGAACTAACCCCTTACCTCCCTCTCCTGCTCTCTTCCAACAAAGGGAGAACAAGAGAAGGAAACTCCGCCACCAAATATCACGGACTAGTATCCCCCAGGAATACCCCACCATACCTCGAACCCACACTGGACCACACACCCGATGCAACAGATGCCCTTTCCCCCATGTCCGGCAGTGCCCGGTATGCAAACTTTGCAACACCGTAGGACACTACCCTTGGTGCTGTCCAGAAAATGCGAACAGAAGGCTACTATGTCTCGAATGTGGGAGCAACCAGCACTTTCGTGAGGATTGTCTCTTAGAGCATACCACGGAGACCCTCAGTGCTCTCGCAATCACAGCCGAGGAAGCCTCTCAGAGCCTTAAGGCAACTACTGGTACGTTCCCTGTCAAAGGACCCTTTTTCCTTCCGCACTAATTGATTCAAGAATCGAAGAAAACCTTGCCCTTAGAGATTAGACATCTCATCAGTATAGGACCTCAGGCTTTGCGGATAGTTTTCCTTCGAATATGCCAACGATCCATTAGTCGCAGCTACAACGCAAATTTAGGATCCCCAGAACACCGTTTGCCTACAATTCCTCCACTGACCCAGTTCTTACCAAACCATCGAGCTCTGACGCCACCGTCGGATAAACCAATCACCGCACTATTGAGTCAAGATTGTTCGTTCCGATAAACTCACTAGCATTCCGTGAAGGACCACGACGCACCCTCCGCTCACGACGTCGAGTATAAACCTAAGGAAAGCCGAATCCAAGACACCTCTATAATCAAGGACCATCCAAAGTTTCCTGAGAAATCGTCCGGACTACCGCCGAGAGCGACGAGCGGAAATTCCAAATAAACCTTGTTCCTAGCACGGCATCAATAGCCAAGGCTCCCTACCAACTAGCACCATTTGAGATGCTAAGGCGGCCAAAGCCGCTGTAGGAACCTCCCAACTCTAACTCTACCACACAAAGTCAATTCGGGGAGTCCAACTTCCCTAACAAGAGACAGACAGACCCATACGTTGTACTCCAAGCGCCATGAACTCGTCAAGCAGACCGTCGTGAACCGATAACCATCCCCGAGGATCGACAATCAGTCCGAGTAGTTGCAGGATGCAACACATCTCTCGAAGGTCGACCCCGCCCGAGTTATCACCAGATTCGCGAAATTTTGACCAACACTTGCGTGGACCGCATGTTCCGAACTCGATGCAAACCACCCAAGCCTTCCCCTGTTAGTACGCCCAAACAACACATCGCCGGTATTCATGGACTTAATGAACAAAGTGTGTAGGCCATACTTGAATAATTGATAACCTTACCCCTCGCCAACACCCACACCTACTCAAGGAAGGTCCTGCGAGCATCCCGAGCTCACCCTAGAACCCTTCCATGGTCAGGAGTCGTACGCCAATTTCCTAAGTTCGAACGCTGACCCCGAGCAGAACACTTCCCGACTCTATAGTCAACCTTGAAGGAACTCGGACCCAGGCTAAACGTAGCTTGTAGCGCCAAGCCCCTAGCACGAGCTCCTAAATCCGAAGATATTCGTGAATCCATTCCCGTCGAGGGCCATCGAATTGTTATCTCATTTACCCGGGATCCGACTTGCTGTAACCGGAGTTCCCGAGAATACCATTCTGGCCGGACATTGTGTAAGGACACTACCCTGTATCCCGCCAAGTGCTTCACTTACCTCGAGGTCAAGGCAGGACACCGAAACTCACCCCACCATTAGTCGATCTACGTTCCCCTCTCCTTGAAGTGCCCTCCTGAGAATCGCCATGAACGCAACTATACCTCATCACCTCTCACAATTCGCCTGTCTTTAATCGGGTACATTTGCGTCACAGACCCCGTACCAGCACGAAGTGTGAACCCATCAGTCTATGCATGGACGCAAGTGTCAAACACCGCCCTGTCGGCTAGAAGCTGACGGTTGACGACTTGCAAGGTCCTACGTCTACCTCTACTCGCGAAGGACCGAAAACGTTCCCGTACTCGGCCAAAGAGCCGCGCGACCATCTGGAAGTAAAACCTCAATCCCTTGGATGGCAATAGGGTATCCCTTATGATACCGCCACGGAAGGAGGACAGTCTGCTTTAGGAAACGCGGCAGACTAAGCCGAAGTACACCGGTCATCTAAGTCTCGGGATATACCGATCCGACCTCTCATCGTTTATAATTTTCCCGACCGTCTCCCGATGTTCTTACGTGCCCCTCCTCACCCTTGTAAAGTGTTCATCGGATGAGACCTTTGTCATCTTCCTCTAGTCCAGGTCAAAACTGCTGCTACGCCAAGTCCTTTATTAAAACACTTAGGTTGTTGACTCCAAGGACAAATAGCATTGATCGAACCTCGTACCCATCTCTGAGTTCAGTGGAACCTCCGACGTAGTCCCACTACAGCGTGAAGACGCATGGGCCAAAACTCGTCAGGAGAACCCACTACGATCCGACGGCAAAATTTTTCCCCATGGGACGAACTAAATTTCGGGACGAAATTCCTTTCAACCCGGGGAGAATGTGACAACCGTCAAAAATCTAGATACTTGTTTAGCTACTATGTCGGTTCAAAATCATTAGTCACTCTTTTATCGTATTCGCCTTGTTCTAGTTCGAAACTGTTGAGCCGGTACCTTGTCGGAACTAATGTCGGAATAACTTCCGGAATCAATTTTATAAGTCCTAATACCAAGAAAACACATATTGAACTTTCCTAAGTTCATAACTAATCATAATTAAGAACTTTCAATTAACAAAAAGGTCCAACGAAGTAATAACGTAAAAACGAAAAATCAGAAAATGCTGGAAAACAGCCCGGTGCGCAGCACCTCCTCCTGAGGTGCGCAGCACCTAGATGCAGTTTTCAAAAATATTACATTTTTAGTCCTTGTCTCGTTTTTATAAAATTTCAACCAATCAATCTCGATTGGCAGGCCATAATTACTGAGTTTAGTCAGTACCAAAGCCATACACTATCTTTTTCTTCTATTCATTTTGATTAATCATTTTCATAAACCAAAAACACACGCACACTATCACTTTCTTTCATTTCTCTCTAAACTCTCACAAAAACACCTTCATTTCCAGAACATTTGGCCATCAAAATCCAGTTTCTATCCATACAAATCGTCCAAACCATCTAGAGGAACAAGGAGGTGCCCTTTATATCGAAAAAGGACCAAGTTTGTAAAGATTTTGAAGCACAAATCCGACCAAAAACATCATCCATTAACTCTCCTTCGGTAGATTACTTTCTTTTTACTATTCTTACATAAATAATTGATTGCATGTAAGATCTAACGGTTGAAAATGTGTTTTTATACAAATCTTTGACTTTTTGGTCAAAAACGTTTTTAATCAAGATACTCTTTAGATCCACGAATCTGTGAATAAAAACACTTTAGAAACTGTTAAAATGATGTTTTAAAAGATATTTACTAATTGCATGTTCGATCTAAACAACAAAAATAAGTTTTATGAAGATTTATGTCCCTTTTCATACAAAAACGATTTTTATCTAAATAATACTTAGATCTATGTTTTTATGGTTAAAAGTTGTTTAGAAACTGTGAAAACATCATTTTATAAAGTATATACTGGTTGCATGTCGAAATCCTTGTGTCACAAAACGTTTTTTTTAACAAGAAAAACACCAAACGGGAAAGAAACAGCAGCTAGGTGCGCAGCACCTAGGCTCAGGTGCGCAGCACCGAGCTGCTGTTCCCCCGAAAATCGTCGTTTTACTCGTCTAAAACTTGTACGCACCTTCTGGACTTTTGGCAATAACATTATTAGACTGAGATAAATAAAAATGATAATAATGACGACTTGTATTGGACTTATTGGACTTGTGGTGAAGTTATTTTGTGTATATGTATGTTTTGTGAGCGGAAATGATTGTAGGTTTTGGACATGAAATTTGGGCGCGGAAGCGCTGCCCAAATTTCGATAGAAAACCTAAACCATTTCAGTAACCAAAACATGTATATCATATCAATAACTTTAACTTTGAACTTTCAAACTAAAAATAAACGTTAACCGCTTCGGACCAATTTTGAGACAATTTGACTTCATCACATAACCATAAACAAAAGTTACCTAATCTTATATAAAGGACCTAATAAGACATTAACTTTTGGACCCTCTTGGTATTCATAGGCATTCCGTGATTCCCGACTCCGTTCTCCGACCGATTCCGAGTTCACTCTCTTCGCAAACCGTGAGTTACACCCCTCCTTACTTTTACATTTTAAGTACTCTTTTTGGGGGAAACATGAGATCAAAATTGTTTTTGGACTATGGCATTATGTGAAATTGCTTATCAAACTATTTTGACTATTTGAAATTGTACGACTATTTTGACTTTTGGTACTTATCGGACCAATTCGACTTTTTGACTTATAAACTAGTTTGACTTTGAAACTTATTTGAACTTCTTTGACTTTTGACTATTAAACCTTGACTTTCGACTTATCAAACGTTGACTTTTGACTTATTAAACTTTGACTTTGGACGACTTTTAAACTATTTTGAACGAACTATTTGGACGACTTTTAAACTATTTTGGACGAACTATTTGTATTTGGACGACTATTTGGCCTAATATGCGTAAACCACATCAACTGTTCGGATTGGCTTATCTTAGACTCCCTAGGTTTGCCTCTTTGGATACTTGAATAGACATTGATAGCTTGGTTGTATTTAAGTACTAAACCCTAGGTGAGAATATAACGCCGTAAGTGCAGACTAAAAGACTTTTTAAAACTGTTCGGCAAAAGTCCCACAATTTACTTAGACGACTGTACACACTATTAACACATGCCGTTAGCATATATTATGGGTATCGATACTTAGGAGCGGTCACTCCTTACCAATGGGTAGCGACCAAGGTACATATTGCTAAGTCCTCGCGGACTCTGACTGTAGACTTGACTGGTGGGCAGGTACTTGACTAGAATCGGGTTAGTGTGTAGACTAAATCTTACGTATATTAAGCTTAGCGGTTGGTACAACTCGAGGATCATAGGTCTACATTACGCATATACTTACGTTCTGTCTTACACATGTGGATTAATCCACCGCTGAGGTAACGACTATGACCCCCTTTTGCTCGCTACACTATTTGACTTTGTATTTGACTTAGACTTACTTTGGTCGTACTTGAAAGTGTTTTGGACGTACTTGAACTCATTTTTAAACTTACTTAAATTTATTCTAAAGTACTTGAAATTGTCTTGAAATTGGGTTATTCTTGAATTTTAAGCACTTAAATTTAATTAAGTTACTCTCGAATTTTAAGTATCTAATCTTATCTTGAAATTCTTGACCTTGAACTCTTAAATTGATCTTTTCTTCAAATCGTAAACTGTAACTCACTCACTACGTTTTCGTAGTTGACACTTTATCTCATGTTTCAGGAATTAAGCGTAAGTTATGAAGTGCATTGCTCGGGCGGGTCAAGTCCATCATGTGAAGTGTACTTGGGGAAGAAGACCTTACTTTGGGAATTTTATTTAAAAACACTTTTGTTATGTACCATGGTCTTATATTGAAACTTGGTTGTATCTTTGACTTGTACTTTTAATTTAAATCTTAATGACTCGAACCGTTATTTTTAGTGTAACCCGTGAAATGATTCTTTGCTCTTCACATTCCGTGTTTCCGCTTTAGCGGGGTGTGACACAAACCAATAGTGAACTATCCAAACGGATACCTTTCGTTTATTGAATTCTAAAAACAAATCTTTTCGCAATATCATTACACGTGATAAATTACTTTTACAATTGGATTAAGCAACGTGACAACTCGGTCACAACCCCCACTTTTAAGTATCATTGATTCTTTACTCAATTTTAATACACAGTCCATGCGAACGAACATGACTTACCTAAGCTATACTATACATGATTAGGTACACTACCTAAGTATGTGTAGTCGAGTATTAAAGTATTTCGTGTTTTTAAAAAGAGACTAGATTTAACACATCAGTTCAATATCAACATTATTGAAACGTTATAAAAAAAAACTAATACAAACATATTTGCTAAATGGTTGTAGTGGAATAGGTTTAAAAGTTGTATTGAGGTTTTCACTTTCGAACAACCCTTGTAACCAAATGTTTCTAACTTAGGATGTATAACATGCATGGTATATATACAAGTGTACATGCAGGGCCGGACCTGGGCCTGGGCCAGCAGGGAAACCGCCCAGGGCCCATCAATTCTAGGGGCCCAATTTCCCTTCAATCCCTTTCATAAACCTAGACTTCCTGCCAATTTTTTTTTAACGTTAATATTGGGAATTTGGGATTTGCCTCACGTCACTGAGTCACTGCCGTCTGCCTATTTGACTTCCTCACTGCAATTGCCGATTTGCTGGATAAGATTTGGTTGCCGGATAAGATTTGCCGGCGCCGCTAGCTTTGATTTTGCCGACAATTGCTTTGTATCAGGTGTTAAACTTCCTGTCTTCCTTTCTATTATTTTGTTTAATTGAATAATTGTTAATAATGAATTCTAAAAAATATTTATCGGGTAGCCAAAAAAGAAAGAAAAGGGAAGAAATCGAAAAGGAAAAAAAAATCTTTAAGAGGTTCAATGGATAAATTTATTAAAAAGACAAGTCCTTCGAATGATTTGAATGAACAACCTAACACAAATATGGATGAAAGTAATGATGAAACTACTTTAGATGACACTACTTTAGATGATAATGTTAATATGAAAGAAAGTGAAGAACAAGAAGATATTTATGATCCTAGCTTTTGGAATAATGTTGATAATAATTTAAGGGATATTTTAGTTGAAAAGGGCCCGATAAGAGAATTTAAAAATGACTATCCCAAGAATAAAGATAAAAGACATTTTTCTTATATTCATTTTACTAGAAAATTAAGTAATGGAGAGTCAAGTGATCGAAAATGGTTAATTTACTCGAATCGTGTAGATAAAGTGTTTTGTTTTGGTTGTAAATTGTTTAAATTTACTAATCAAAAAGGTTCATTAGCACACGAGGGAAGTAATGATTGGAAACACATTGGTGAGAAACTTAAAGAACATGAGAATAGTATGGAACATTTATTGTGTATGAATTCTTGGCATGAAATCAAACTAAGATTGGATAAGAATCAAACAATTGATAAAGATTTACAAAATGAAATTAAAAGAGAGAAAGAACATTGGAGACGAGTTTTAAAAAGAATAATTTCGGGAGTTAAATATCTATCAAAAAAATGTTTAGCTTTTCGAGGGTCAAATGAAAAACTTTATCAACAAAATAATGGGAACTTTTTAGGTTTAATTGAAATGATGGTTGAGTTTGATGACACAATGCAAGAACATGTTAGACGAATTACAAATCATGAAACTCATCACCATTATCTTGGACATAAAATTCAAAATGAACTAATTTCTCTTTTAAGTGATTGTGTCAAAGATTATATAATTAAGGTTATTAAAGATTCCAAATATTTTTCTATAATTCTTGATTGTACTCCGGATGTGAGCCATGAAGAACAAATGACTTTAATTGTGAGATGTGTTAATTTTTCAAATAATGACATAAAAGTTGAAGAATACTTTTTAGGATTTTTGAAAGTAGATGATACTTCGGGTTTAGGACTTTATGATGTAATGTTAAAAGAACTAAAATTACTTGGTTTAATCGTTGATGATATAAGAGGTCAGGGTTATGATAACGGTTCTAACATGAAAGGAAAACATAAAGGTGTCCAAACTCGTGTACTTCAAATTAATCCAAGAGCACTATATATGCCATGTGCTTGTCATAGTCTTAATCTTGCACTTAGTGACATGGCACATTCTTGTGTTAAAGTTGTTTCATTTTTTGGTATTATACAACGCATATATGTATTATTCTCTAGTTCACCTAAAAGATGGAAAATTTTAGTTGAAAATGTTCCAAAGTTAACTGTTAAATCTTTATGTAATACTCGATGGGAAAGTAGAATAAATAGTGTTAAGGCAATCAGATTTCAAGCTCCTCAAATAAAACTAGCCTTATTAGAATTGTGTAAATTAAATGAAGACGCAAAATCAAAAAGTGAAGGGGAAAGTTTACTTGGTCTTTTGGAAAACTTTGAATTTATACTTGGTATGGTTATTTGGTATGATATTTTATTTGCTATTAACACAGTTAGTAAAAAGTTACAGTCTAATTCTATATGCATCGAAGATAGTATAAATCAAATAGAAAGTTAATGACATTTTTTGAAAAGTATAAAAATGAAGGGTTTGTTTCAAGTATGAATAATGCTAAAACAATTGCTTATGATTTGGATGTAGATCCTATGTTTCCTATACGACGCCAAATAACTAGGAAAAAACAATTTCATGAGACTGATAATGAAGAACAAGTACAATCAATAGAAGAGTCTTTTAAAATTGAGTATTTTTTGGTTGTTGTTGATATGGCAATTACATCATTACATACTAGATTTGAGCAATTAAAAACATTTGAGAATATATTTGGTTTTTTATACGATTGAAGTCACTAAATGATTCCGAATTAAGAGAAAATTGTATTAATTTTACAAATACTTTTTCTAGTAACGATGTGTCATATGTGGATTTAGATGATTTTTTTTTCCGAACTAAAGGTATTACAAATTACTTTGCCAAACACTTTAGTTACTGTCATTGAAATATTAAAGTTTGTTAAAGATGCGGGTTTGTTATCCACATGTTTGTATTGCATATAGAATATTACTAACTGTGCCTGTCACTGTTGCTTCGGCTGAAAGAAGTTTTTCAAAACTAAAATTACTTAAAAATTATCTAAGATCAACAATGTCACAAGAAAGGTTGAATGGTTTAGTTATGTTATGTATTGAGAAAGATATATTAGATAACATTGATCTTGATAAGGCCATTGATGATTTCGCATTTAGAAAAGCTAAAAGAAGCAAATTTTTATAAGTTTTTTTTTTTTTATTATTGCGTGTAGTTACAAGAATGTTCAAGAAAGTTTTGAAGACTTGACAGTAGAGATTAACAAAAGTGGCGACATCAATCAATTGTAAGTTCTTTATTTCTGCGTAATCTTTATATAGGATTTTACTTTTTTGAAAAAAAATATTTTATAGGGCCCATTTCTAGGATTTCGTCCAGGGCCAAAATATTGTTTGGAACGGCCCTGTGTGCAAGCATGCATGGCAGGGGTTGATATTTACGTTGAGGGTTCACACCTTGACACCTTGTAGGTGCGTTTCCTCAACACATATGAGTGTATACGATATTTGTTGGCAGGTAGTAGTGGTAGAGATTGAGGGTTCGCACCTTGTATGTGCGTTCTCTCGACATCATACATTTTCCCCCTTTTAAATGGTTCGCACTTTGTAAGTGCGTCTCATCTAAACTAAATGTTCCTTTTACATGGTGCGCACGTAACAGATGCGATTGATGTAGTTTTCGAGTCCTTCCGAAAAACTGGGTAGTGTTGATAATCAGTTTAAAAAACCGAGTAGTCTTAAAACTTCTTCCCATAATCATCTTTTAGTTAATATAATAATACCCCACTAAACAAAATATTTTAGTTTACATAATTTTTCTCCTTGATTGATGTCCTCATCTTCCAAAGTTATTCTTCATCTATTTTATAAAACTTATATCTTAGGAACCTCCTATCTTTCAAAGTAATTCTTTATTTATTTTGGAAAACTTGTATCGTACTTAGAAACCTAAATCAATGTTATATAGATGTTTTTATTTTCAACATTTTTGCAAAAAGGTAATGATAATAAGAAATCTTATATTTGAAAATCAATTTATTGGGATTAACTAGATTTGTGATACATAAATGATGGTGTAATGGTGTATATATTTATTACAAGTCGAGCTTGTACATTTCATAATTCATTCAAAAGTTTTCAAATGGTTTGAATTAATTAAAAGTGAAGGCATCCAAAATTTGACAAAAGAATAATAGAAAAAAAATAGGTTTTATTTTTATTTAATTAATTTGATTAAAATGAAATACTTTTAATTGTTTGTCATCAAAGATTAGACGGTTAACAACACCATATTTATTTTTTCATTTATTAAAATTAAATTACGTGTGAATTTAAATTATAACAAGGGTTGTAAAAATTGTTTAATGAGTAAATAAATGGTATATGATGTATGCCATTTTTTTTTTCATATATCGCTATTTAAAACCTTTTGCATTAGCGTCCCTATGGTTTATATTATTTAACAAAAGTAGTCTCTTATCCGTTAAGTTTAACATTTTTTCAGTAAAATATGCTGAATTACTGCTTTACCCTTCCGTATTTATTTATCATTTTCTCTAAATTAATTATTATATTCGGGTAACAAAGATAAAAACCGATCTTATAAATCCCGATCTTCGACAAACTAGTCATCTAACATGTATCCGTTAGCCGTCGTCTTCTCCATCCATATCCGACAACCTCGTATTTTCATGTAGTAAGCACAATTTGTTTTCCAGCTCTGCAGATATAGCCTTTGCGTTTTCATTCATAAAATAAGGTGTATGAACTCACATTTATGGACATAAGAAATCAACAATCAATCAATCAGTTTTCGAAATTGATTAGTTTTGGGATTTTTACAAGCATACTATCTGTGTTTTCGATAATGAAGTCAACCGTCGTCTCACACACATCTTTTAGATCCGTTACTCTTTCCGAAGTCAATTAGTTTTAAGCTTTCTCCAAATAAACACTTTGGATAGGAGAGAGAGAGAGAGAGAGAGAGAGAGAGAGATATGTGATGGTATAAACAAAAAAACTAGTGGGTTAAAATATAAAAGAGAAATGTACATGTGATGGTTTAAAGGGTAAAATGGTAATTTCGACATATTTAATCAAGAAAATGTTAAACTTAATAAACGAGGAACTACATTCATTAGAAAATATGAACCATAGAAACACTTACACTGTGTTTTAGAGATTTTTTTTCTGAAGAAATAGAAAGAAAGGAAAAAATGTAGGAAGAAAATAAAAATAAAAACGTGTTCCTGAGTTTTTAAGTGGAGAGAAGATAAAAGAAGTGGAAATAAAATTTGTTCTATTTTTCTTTTCAAATATTCTTTCCAAAAATGAGAAGATTTGGAAAGAAAATATGTTTTGAACATTTTTAAAAACTTTATCCCTAAATTATCTTTAACCAAATATAGATCTCTTACATCCATGTCTATTTATTTTTTCATTTTTACTCGAAATTACAACCAAATCGAATCGAATTCTGATTTTTTTTTTTAAATAAATTATCATATACTTGTTTTCTCTTAATTAATCGTTTATTGTGTAATGCTCGTTTGTTCTTGTTAAGTTTTTTTTTAGTTGTGTTTATAAAGTTCATTTATTGTATCTTTACATGTATATTATACTTTGATATGAGTTTTTTCTCTTTCATTTCTCTCCAAATGCCTCCAATTCAAAAACTCATTTTTTAAAAAATAATCTTCTTTCTTCTCGCCGTTTTTCTTTTAAATTATTTTCTTTTAATTTTTTTTTTCCCTTACTGAACGTAGTGTTGATGCAAAATATTTTGACCAGGAACAAAACATAAAAAACTTGATAGGAGTCATAGGACCATTTATGTAATTTAGTGTGGGTAAAATAAAAAAAACATAAAGATTGAATAGATAGTGAGAAACACAAAGAGCCATGTTTATGTAAAAACCATAGCAGCAAAAGGAAGGGGGAGGAGAATTAAAATGAAAACCTCTTCATCAATGGCGCTGTCAAATACATACCTTCTCTTATCTTCTTCTTCTTCTACTTCTTCATGTTTATATAAATTTAATCCATTCATCTTCTCTCATAGACGACGTCGTTTATCTCTTAGAATGCAGAAACCAAAGTTTGTTACAGGTAATCATCATTCATTTCTATTTCATTTTGTTTTACTATGCTATTAACATTTTGTTCAAAATTTTCAGTTGCTGCCACCTCATCATCATCAGATAATGGCGTTTTTACTTCTCCAGAGATTGCCAAATCGTTCGATTTTACTTCCGAGGAACGGATTTACAATTGGTATATGTTTCTTTTTTTTTACATTTCCGCAATCTATTGCTTCCTAATATCTGTTAATTGCTTCTAGGTGGGATTCACAAGGTTATTTTAAACCAAATTTCGATAGGGGAACCGATTCATTCGTTGTTACTATGCCGCCTCCCAACGTCACTGGTTCATTGCATATGGGACATGCCATGTTTGTTACTCTAGAGGTTTTCGTACTAACAATATAGATACCATTTATTTTAGTTTAACACTGCATAATCAGTTACTCATATTTGAATTGTCCTTCAATCCAGGATATAATGATCAGATATAATCGTATGAAGGGCAGTCCTACACTCTGGCTTCCTGGAACCGACCACGCTGGCATCGCTACTCAGGTTTCACTTTCATTACTTTTAACTCATGATTATAGGCCTCATTTCGTATGTTTTCTTTTAAAAACCATGCCTATCCAGCTATCTTACGTGTTATATATTTTTCCATAGGATTAGAAGACTTCTAAAAGTTTGAGTTCTTTAGAAACGACTGTTGTGGCTAAATCGATCAAAGTTTTGTTTTCTTTATATTCCTGTATACATTATTGAAATTAGTAAGTTGTAAGTTTGATATTAGAGATAATCACGACTCACAAGTATGTATTATCAATATGTTATATCCTCATAAGTGACGTCTTGTTATATGCAGAAGCAATAACTAGTTTTCTTGTAAAATTGTATGTTGAATTCTTACTCTACTTATGTATTTTATCTTCATAAACATTACTTTCAGTTGGTTGTGGAAAGAATGCTGGCTTCCGAAGGAATAAAGAGGGTTGACTTGGGTAGAGAGGAATTCACAAAGCGAGTTTGGGAGTGGAAGGAGAAGTATGTCTAAGTTACTTTTGTTCTGTCGTGTTATTAGCAGTCAAGCTAGATGTCCTATGCAGCTGTAGATTGATCTTTTTATGTGACGAAACCTATTTAAATTCTCTTGAAAATTAGTTTTCCTTTTTCAGTGATAAAGCCAAGTTCAATAAGTAACTTTCTAATACATTTAAAAATAGGGTTAATTACACTTTGAATGATGAATTATAGGAAAAGGGGAGATAAAGGGACATTTGGATATAGAATTTACATGCTCGAAAGATTAATTTGGCGAATAGAGTATTTCTCTAGCTACAGTTTTGGTTTGATATGCTAAGCTGAAGCAATTGATTATATATAAACATTAAAGTTAATAGCCATGCCATAGTAACATAGGTTTTTTGCTTCGTCTAAAGTTAATTTCTTCTTTTAGGAATGTGTGTATAAATTTCAACCACAATCCAACGACATGCTTTTTAAGTTCACACCGTCTCTAATGATCTACCTGTTGATTTTTCTCAAGGTATGGGGGAACCATTACGAATCAGATAAGGCGGCTTGGTGCTTCTTGTGATTGGACCAGAGAACATTTCACACTTGATGAGCAGCTAAGTCGTAAGGCACTTTTTTATCGAATTGTCACCCAATTCTTTGATTATTATGTTAATATTTTTTAATGATGATAAATAAGCGTTACTTTGTTTCTTATGATTTTGCAATAATGTAGAATCTGTTTGTACATGTAGCACAGCAACATACTTACATACCTTTAATGCTTTATAATTTTTGTTGCTGCAGGAGCCGTTATTGAGGCCTTTATAAAACTTCACGAGAAAGGGCTTATATATCAAGGTATCGATAACTCTTCATCGCTCATTTGTCTTGGTTTTTGTGTGTTTCGATTCCATTCCGTAGGTGGTATATTTTCAGTACACTTTATTAATGGTATAGGTGCCTGTACAGTGTAGAAATAAGTTGAACTGAGATTTTGTTCATACCAAGCTTATATTTCTGATTTGATAAACTTATCATACCATGTCGGGTTGGCTGCCTGATACCTTGATTTTGACTTCTGGACTTCTGATCTGTAATGTCCCTCTATGTGGAGGCCGAGCTTCTTGCTGTTGTTTATCACATATCTATTATTTTTTTGGTTCATGTTTTTTTTTTCTCTCTTATCGTTGATCTCTCTTGTTGGACCTAAAAATCAAATATGAATCTTTTAAGTCTCAAATCCATATTCGTTATCTTGAAAGCATGCATAAACACTTGATATCACCCCATAAATATTTATAATTTGGCGCTATGAAGTACCGAACCTGATCCTCATGACACGTTTAACCTCTATTTCGATTCGGTTCGGTTCATGGATATTTGAACAACCTAGTTAGCTTACACTTGATTAACTTTTTGTGAAGCAAGGTTATATCTCTCCCCTTCTTATAGTTCGTTTTTTTGAAAATAATAATGTCTTATGTCATCTCAAGTCCCATGTTAATTACAAATTTAATGTGCAAGTCACCCTCTACAAGATTTAGAAACAACATGAGGCGGAAAAAACTTACACCACTCATTGACTCATACTCTCTTTTTAAACCCATTAAATATGTATGACCTGCTAATTCTTATACACCTGCAAGAATTTTACAGTTGGAACAGTAGGGGATTGATTAGCTTAAAAAAACATGTTAATGATTCAGAGTCATCACTGGAAGAAAGTTAACTGGGAATACATCAATAAGAATATCTAAAATCTAAATTTTAATTACTATCCTCTCTTGTTATACTTCTTAAAAATGACTTTCCGTTGGCTACTCCTCATGTTGATAGTACTATATATTTCCAATTTATACAGGCTGCCGTTAGTGATTGCGGCTTATAGCAAACTATAGATATGACATTATCAGTTGACTAGTTTATACTTTTTAGTTATCAATTTTTTATGAAGCACCCTTGGAATAACAAAAATCCCAGTCATTCTATATTTTATTTCTTGCAGGTTCTTACATGGTCAACTGGTCTCCAAATTTACAGACTGCAGTTTCGGACTTGGTATATTTGGATCACTTTTTTATAGGTTTTCTCTGTTGTCAATCTCCCAAATTAACATACTGCCCATGCCTTATTAGGAAGTTGAGTATTCCGAAGAACCTGGTTCTCTATATCATATCAAGTATCGTGTTGCTGGAGGTTCTAGGTAATTGGCTCATATTTTTATTTTACGTTCTATATTTATATGTTCGAATACAAAATATGAATTCTGTTCCCTAAAATTACAATTGTGCGTTAAATTTCCGACCTAAGTACTCCGGTGGCCCTTATTTTTCACGCAATATTGCATGTGCTCCTTACTTTTGTTGCCATGTATATATTCTAATCCATGTACGTTCTTTCGACATTGAAGGAGTGATTTTCTAACAATAGCTACCACACGGCCTGAAACTTTATTTGGTGATACAGCTGTTGCAGTGCATCCCGAGGTATATAAGTACTTACTTCTACTGAGTTACATTTCTTATTAATAGTTTTGCATACCTATTGCCACCGGTTAGTGATAAATTTACTACTCCCTTCAGGATGAAAGATATGCTAAATATATTGGAAAGTCGGCAATTGTTCCAATGACATTTGGTCGTCATGTCCCAATTATTGCTGACAAGGTATTGATGTTGCTTTCTGTGTGGGGATTGCTATCATAGAATAGTAACCAACTCTATCCTACTAGGTCATTGTAGTTTCATGTACACAGACTTAAAAATGTTTTCCATTATGGTCACAGTTAAAAGAAATGACCACAACTTTATCTAAAAATTACTATAATACGCTTACAAAGTTAAGGGGCATTTCTTTTAACCAATCTTATAGACTCGGTTGTATTTTAAAAAACAAACTCCAACCGGCCACCTCCATTGTAGGCAACCCCCTTCACCTAGAAAAAGTAGTATAGTGATCTAAGTGGAACTTTGGAAAAAGTAAGTTGCTATTCTGTGACATAAACCCTGTATACAATATAACAAAGAAGGTAAGGATAAAGATATATTCACATTCCATTGGCATATATTCTTTAAAGCATTAAGGTATTACTGAATATTGATCCAATGTTTCTTGCGTTCCATGGCAGTATGTAGATAAAGATTTTGGAACTGGTGTTTTAAAGATAAGCCCTGGGCATGATCACAATGATTATCTTCTTGCTAGAAAACTTGGGCTTCCTATACTCAACGTCATGAACAAGGATGGGACACTGAATGACGTTGCTGGTTTGTATAGGTGGGTTAAAAAGTGGGTTTCTATAATTTGTTGGAAAACAATGACTTAATATAGATACTGCACATGTTAAATCAGTGGTCTTGATCGTTTCGAGGCAAGAAAAAAATTGTGGTCAGAACTTGAAGAGACAGGCTTAGCTGTCAAGAAAGAAGCTCACACGTCACGAGTTCCTCGATCTCAACGAGGTGGAGAAGTGAGTGATATTTATCTTGCTTTCTTCTTATAAATTATAATTAATCTTGTTGAAGATAATAGGGTGTTTGGATAAGTGTTTTGCAATTGATGATGTCATATTGTATAGTCAGAAATTCAGAATCAACTAATTTGTTGTAATAAAATTGTAATAATCAACTAGTTCGAAGTTGATTAATTGGTATTAGGTTTAAACTTAAAAATGAAATGACCAAAAAGAACATTTTTGTAAAACAAGTAGAAAGGTAGTGTGAAAAATAAATAAAAGTGTCAAATTAGGTTAAAAGAAAATGTAAATTAGTAAATTCATTTTACCCTTGGATAGTCTGCAGCCTGTATGAAATTGAATAGTCAAACTGATTGTTTGGAAGAGTTAGAAGAAATCTGTTTATCCTAACATTAAACTAATTATTATGACTTTAAGGCACAATAATAAGATATTTCCAAAACACAAATCCAAAACATGTTCACGGTCTATTGAGTTTTATGCCAATCTTTCCTACTAACAGATCATAGAGCCTCTGGTGAGCAAACAGTGGTTTGTGACTATGGAGCCTATGGCTGAGAAGGCCCTTGAGGCAGTGAGTAAAGGTGAATTAACCATTATGCCTGAAAGATTTGAAAAGGTTTGTATGATGTACTTAACTAAGTTACAAAACAGTTATATTTGTGGGTTCTTGTTAGCTTATATGAAGTTTATTTTTGTACTTCAGATATATAATCACTGGCTATCGAACATCAAGGATTGGTGTATAAGCAGACAACTATGGTGGGGACACAGGATTCCTGTTTGGTATATTGTAGGCAAAGATTGTGAAGAAGATTATATAGTTGCTAGGAGTGATGATGAAGCTCTTAAAAAAGCTCAAGACAAGTATGGAAAAGATGTAGAGATTTATCAAGATCCAGATGTTCTTGACACTTGGTTTTCGAGGTTTGTTTGCATGATAAACCTTAATGACGATTTGAATAGCGTTTGATTTATGTCTGGATATGCAGTTATATGCTATACTTACTCTAGCAATCTTGAAATTTTGTAGTTCTTTATGGCCCTTCAGTACTTTGGGATGGCCTGATGTGTCTGCAGAGGATTTTAGGCGGTTCTACCCTACATCAGTACTTGAAACTGGGTTGGTAATTCTGCTTCTGTCTGTTTCAATTCAATGTTAACTATCTTTTTATTAATAATGACTGCAAAGGAATAATAATGACTGCAAAGGAAAGGCTAGAATTCATGTAGTTTACACAACTAATTTGATATATTAGTTATACATGGGACATATTATTATTAATACTTGGAAGATAATAAAGTGTTTGTAATTTGTAATTGTCCAAAAGATTGGTTTATGTATGAAAAATAGAAATAGAATATTTGTTTGTCGAAATAATTTAGTATTTTTTCTGAACATAATTATAAATAGGAGTGAAAAACACGTACTTTAATCATCAATAATTAGTCGTCAAAAAACCGTCAACCAATTGCATTGGGGTCATGCTTTATTAGTTGTACCTTAACCGCTTAACCACTCTTAAACATAGCCTCTAGTAACTGCTCCACAAAATTAAGGAATACTTATCTGAAAATAATCTCATCCAGGTATATAACTAACATCTTAACAAACTTAGGTATAAATTAAGAAAACATAAATTTGTAAAATAATTGGAAAGTAATCACCAATATATTACCAATCTAGTTTATTGGTTTTCGTTATGAGTGAAATATATCTATTGAAGTGGATGATGAAATAATATTATGAATAATTAATCTGCAATCATGGAAAGCTTGGGGAAACTGAGACTTTATACTTCCTGTTATAAACTAAACAGGCATGACATATTGTTCTTCTGGGTGGCACGTATGGTGATGATGGGCATTGAGTTTACTGGGACTGTCCCATTTACAAATGTTTATCTGCATGGACTTATTCGGGATTCTCAGGTGAGTATGAACACTGATGAAGTGGTCATTTGTTGATTCCTATTAGCATCTACGATGATACAATTTTATTACATATAAATTCATTTATAACTGTCTATATAATGGAACTGTTTCAGGGACGAAAAATGTCTAAATCATTAGGAAACGTTATAGATCCCTTAGATACTATTAAAGAGTTTGGCACTGATGCTTTACGATTTACACTTGCTTTAGGAACTGCTGGTCAGGTATTGTCACATCACCTGTGCCTTTTCTAATGTTTGTATTTCGGTTCATTCTATTGCACTTTGATTTTTCACAGATTCCTTGTTACTTGATTCCAGGATCTGAATTTATCAACTGAGAGACTGACATCTAATAAAGCCTTTACAAACAAATTATGGAATGCTGGAAAGTTTGTTCTGCAAAATTTGCCTAGAGGAAGTGACACATCAGCTTGGGAAAGTTTAGTGGCCCATAAGGTTGATTCTAATGTACTTTGACCATTCGTTTTTGCACTCTATTTTCTTTCTGTGTGTTAATACAGTTAATCATTTTTTTTAGTTCGATAAGGAAGAGCATCTGACTGGGCTTCCTTTACCAGAGTATTGGGTGGTAAGATAAATTTTGTGATAACTATATACAACAGAAACCCGTTATTTATATCATTATTATCCTACATTGATGAATAGGTTTCTTATCTCTTTATATACTGTATGCAGGTATCAAAATTGCATATACTCGTTGATGCTGTCACTTGCAGTTATGACAAGTTTTTCTATAATGATATTGCCCGGGAGTTGTATGATTTCTTTTGGGGTGATTTTGCTGATTGGTATGTCTTATTTATCATATTTACTTTCTTAAGAAGCTGTATTGATTTGATTCTGGATCCACATGGTACTACAATAAAAAAGATAAATTGTCCAGTCTGGGTTTCGGTTCATCTGGTTGTATTAGTTGGGTTAATCAAGGATCCATTAGCAAATAGGTCAGACAGCGATTTTATTTATTTGGAGTCTTTGGTCCAGAACATATCATTAATTAATTCGATCCCTGAGCCATTTCAGGACTCTTTTTGTTTGTTTATTAGTTTATGCTCTCGTGTAGGTATATTGAGGCAAGTAAAGCACATCTTTACCAGACTGAAGATCAGGCACTTGCTTCTACATCACAGGCCGTTCTTTTATATGTTTATGAGAACATATTAAAAATGCTCCATCCATTTATGCCTTTTGTTACCGAAGAATTATGGCAGGTCAGAACTGTATATACTTCAACTTACACATCAACTTCGATATAGTTTTAGTAACTCATTCATGAAATGGTTAAATCTAATCTGCAATTTTGCTTGGGCAATAATAAGTTATAGTTTATCGTAACATCCTCCAATATTATAGAACCTATGCAAATTTGATTTCTTTTTTATATTTACGGTGTGCAGGCACTTCCTAATAGGACAGAAGCTCTAATAGTGTCTCCATGGCCTCTTACTTCACTTCCAAGGAATCTTACTGCCATTAAAAGATTTGAAAACTTGCAGGCTTTGGTAAGGTTGTCATTTTGGTATCTACTTTAGGACAGATTATATATAAATAATAAAATCGTCATTTTGGTTTGCTTCTGATTTAGACACGGTCAATAAGAAATGCAAGGGCTGAAAATTCTGTTGAGCCTGCAAAGCGTATATCTGCATCGATTGTAGCTAATTCTGAAGTCATCCAGTATATTTCTGTAAGTATCTGAATCTGTAACACTCCGCCACCCTCTCTATTTCCGTACTGATGTAAATCCCTGATGAACAACGTTCTTCAAACTTTTGATCTTAAACGATTTTATTTTATATTTGTGTGTGCAGAAAGAAAAGGATGTATTGGCTCTTTTGTCCAGACTTGATGTGCAAAACATCCATTTTACAGATTTGCCCCCAGGTCTACTCTCATTTTCTTTGTTGAGACCTATAAATAAGTGTGTGTGTGTGTGTGTGTTTATGTCCAGAAGTACGTCTGTTTAGCGACACTCATGCATATCTGTGAACTCACTTAGGGGGTGTTTGGGATTTTGCTTATATAAAACTGCTTATCTGCTTGGTAAACGTTTTGAAATAAACCGAAGTTGCTTAATGAAAACTGTGCATCTACCCTAAACTAAGCAGATAAGCATAAGCCGCTGAAACTGCGTTTATAAGCAGTTGATACCGTTCGTTATGATTTTTGGTAACCTTTTAAAATATTTATTTAGGGGATACAACTCAGTATGTTCATGCTGTGGCTGGAGAAGGTCTAGAGGCATATCTTCCAATTGCAGATATGATAGATATCTCTGTAGAAGTTCAACGGTTATCAAAACGCCTCTCAAAGATGCAAACTGAATATGATGGACTTCTGGCTCGCTTGAGTTCACCTAATGTATGTATTTTACTTATCATTCATATTTTTCATACCAAGAATGTATTTTATTCCTGTCATCCTTATTTCCATCTGCAGTTTGTTGAGAAAGCTCCGGAGGATGTTGTCCGTGGGGTCCGTGAAAAAGCAGCAGAGGCAGAAGAAAAATTGAATCTTACAAAAACCCGTATGTCTACCCTTCAATCAACAATATCTCCAAAGCAATAGGACAAGTCATGGTTATCAATGGGGAAGGCGCTTTGTCTCGGCCTAGTCTAATTCTGTTTGTTTATTTTTTTCACGATGTAAATCACCTCCGGAAATCCCCTTCTGTTCAATTAGCATGGTTGCATCACCCCTATTTTTGGGTGTGTTTTAAAGCCAACTAATGGTTTACTAGTTTTGGACCAACTGTAATGATCCTACTTCTCATTGTAAGACTAGAAATTAATCATGCACTAATCAAATGAATATACATCATTCTGCAAGAAATTGGCATAAAACCATGCACAAACATCGAACTGCCTAAAAGCATTAATCACGACCACAAAATACGAAGTTGTAAATCATGAACCTTCAAGACAAAAGGGAAGCTTGAATCCAAATTAACCTCGTAAACCACATTGACCGATTTCAAACCACCCAAGCACATAAGTGTTTAATTGGTAAACCATATGTAGGATACCTTAAAATGACTGTAAGGATACAATCACGACACGAATCCAAATCTGAGGCGATCTAGTTCGATGGTGGATTAGCAAGAGGTTGGAATGATAACCCGAACATCAAAGGTTAGAAATTTCACCATTTTTGAGGCGAAGCATATATCTATGTATTTTGAAATTTATATATAAAGTAAAATTATATCCTCTTAGGAGTTTCACCGTAATTAAATACATGTAAGTTACTTTATCATGTTAAATCTCATTGGATAAAAAATATAAATAAGTTACTCATTTCCATTAAATATTGTAGTTAATTACTATGTTCAAACTTTTTTCACTATTTAAAAAAGAGTTTTGTTATCGATTTTTGGTTGTATAATTATTAATAAAAAGTATCTTGAAGATGGAATCTATACTATAGGATTTGTCACTATTAATTCTTATTTATAAAATTAAATAAGGTATGAAGTTAAAGGTATAGCCAGCATATTTATAGAGTTTTAGTAAGCATGTGAAAAATATTAAAAAAGAAAATTTCTTTTTTTATTTTATTGAAGTATTGCAAATGAATAAAGAGGCTATCACACCAAGATCAATATCACATCACATTGAATCCATGATGTGCGAAATCTAGTCTATTTTGAAAACAAGAATTACTTACGACTCGACTACACAATCTTAGGCAGTGGACCTAATCAAGTATAGTATAGTTTTAGGTAAATCAGGTTCGTTCGCAGGGACTGATGGTTGAAATCTAATTAATAATTAATAAAACAAAAGTGGGTTTTGTGACCGAATTGTCACGGTGCTTAAACTACTTAAATTGAAAAACTAAATGATTCAGATGAATCGCTGAAAAGATTTTTGATTTGTAAACAATTGATGAAAAATACATTCACTTGGACTTGATCACAATTACTACGATTATCACTTAATTACTAACAATGTTGAACTACTTAAAAGGTATTTAACTTGAACTCTCGTTTCCCATTAAAACTTTAATCATCTCATGTATAGTTACCACTCTCGTGAATAATTTCTACGTTTGACAACTAAGCAATAAGTACCTAAGCCGATTTTATGATTTAATCTTATAAAGCTTCCTCTCGAATAGCTTCTTAATTAACTAAAGCGATCTCTCTTAATCTAGTTAACTAACAACCACAATCACGTTTTTATTGCTTAAATCTTTAATACTAGTTCCTCTCGAATACTAATATCTTTAAACTAATTATAGACCGATTAGTTATTTCATAAACTATTTTGTAATGTCACAAGTTCCTCTCGAATACCTATGATGAATTACTAACAGTTTATATAAAAGATTAAACAAGATTCAAAAACTGATTACAATTGGTTTTTCGATTAAACATAAAATCCAATTCAACATATTCGTAATTAAACAATAACCTACATAATTGATCACATCATCCAAGTGAACGTTAAGAAATTTAGCTACTCATAATAATAAAAACGCAACACAATTGAATTGAATGAAACATCTTTATATTAAAAGTAATAACGAAAAGATTCAAAGTACCAATGATCCGAATGCTTAAAACAACGAAATTAACGAGTCTGACAATACCAAAATACTCCAAAAATTCGTGGTCCAAAGCTAGGGTTTCAATACTCCAATACTATGCGTATGATAATGATGATAATAATTAGTAACCCTAAAAACTGTTTTATAAAACGTCGAACAACAAACAGCAGCTGCAGGCTCCGCGGGACGGGAGTCCCACTTTTGGGGACGGGAGTCCCAAGGGCGAGGGACGGGAGTCCCTCTCTGGTTTTCCAGTTTTGTTGTTTTGCTGCTCGTTTCTGCTTCCTTTCTCGTGACCGATCGCTTATACTCTCAAAATATAACGGGAATAGAACATTGACCCGTTTTCTTCATTTTCAGCTCCAATTATATCACTTCCGCTACAGAACTTCGGCTAATACCTGTATAACATTTTAATACCAAAATTGCCCGAAATTCCCAACATCCGTTATGAATTAAACTTTAAAAAGACAAATATCGCATATAATAATATGACTAAAATATACGATATCAAATCCCCCCATACTTAACCTTTGCTTGCCCTCAAGCAAATCCAGTTTAATTCAATTTAATTACCAAACCATGATTTAAAAAGCATAACCAAACACCTCACGAATTATTGGGAGTAATTCACACAAATCTCTCGAACTAGTCTAAAGGGTATGTAAAATATTCTGCAAATCCGCTCAATTGCTCAGTCATGGTGAGTTTTCTATCATAAGCTTGATAAAGTATCGTTTCTCCACCACTAGAGTCTAGGTACAACTAAACGGGGACTTTTATTCGGGATGTAATGTACAGGAAAGGCATGTGAATAAATATATAGAGGTTAAATGGGTAAATAAATAAATAAAAGTATACAAATAAACGTAGTATACATCTAAACTTAGAATGAATCCGAACTCCTAAATGCTAATGAACCGATTGCTCCATATAACTTCAACTTCTTCCGAATTACATAACTCATAATACAACTACTTCTACTTTATTTCTTCAAAGACTCAAAATACATAAAACTACATACTTTACAACTTTCTTTTTTTTCTTTTGTTTTCTCTTTTTTTCTTTTTTTTTTCTAACAAAGAAATATATGATACAAAGGCTAACGATATTCGATAATTTCAATGCCTTAACACTTCTAACTTCAATCTTCAAGTATACACTCAATAGCAATCTCAAAATTAAGTTCGGATTCATCTAAAAATGAAAAGAAAGGCTAATGTACAAAATATTTAGTGGATTTAAATGAAACGAAAAAGTTAGGCGCAAAGTGGTTAACTAGAGTATCTAACACTAAAAGTAAGTGTTACAAAAGGGTTACATGGAAATTAGCTAACCAATGTGATCAAGCTATAATTATTTAACAAGAAACGAACAGGCTAAATCAAATGGTTTATTCCTAAGTTGCCCCTAAAGTTGTACCAAATTACACTAGGTTACCCTAATGCAATGCTCATCTATGGTCTCGAAACGTATAACTATGTCAAGTTCTAAAGTCATCAACCATCGGCACACTCATACAAAAGAAAAAGTAGCATTTAAAATGAATGCTCTCAAGGCTCAAAATCTCACTTTTCTTAAAGTAGGGTATAAAATGTGTTAGGTTATGCAACAAATTAAAAATTCTCAAGACATGTCATTTTTATTTATTTATTTATTTTTTTTTTATAGAGAAAAATACAATACACTGACTAAACTAAACACAACGGATGTTTTTCCTCAACCCCCCCATACTAGAGTTAGACAATGCCCTCATTGTACAAAACGATACAGAATAAAAGGAAAAACATCACAAACAAATAAGACAAGGTACGTTAACATTAGTTATCACAAATAAATACAGAAAAACAAAAATAAACTAAGAAATAAAAAGAATTAAGAAAAAGAAATGTTTATCTGTAAAGACCACCATCTCTCGGTTCGGAAGGAAATGGAAGAATGGGATAATCCGACATGCAGCAAACAACACAAGAACGAGACCCAGGCCCAGGGAGCGCGGGACGGGCGTCCCTGGGCTGGTACGGGCGTCCCTCGGGGTGTGACGGGTGTGCTCGTTTTCGTGACGGGAGTTCCAGTGGTGATGTTTTTCGGTGCAAATCTTGGGACGGGAGTCCCCATTTGTGGGACGGGCGTCCCTCTCCGCTGACGTTTTTTTTTTTTTTTTTTTTTTTTTTTTTTTTTTTTTGGAATGAAACGAATACTAAACAAAGAAAAACTAAAACTAAAAAAAAACATAAAATGGAAGACGTACCTTAATCGTGACACGTGTACTTCCAAAACGAAAAGAAAATATACAAGTTACCTCGGGTTGCCTCCCGCAAGCGCTAAGTTTATCAGTCGAGTCCTTAGCTAGACTCGTGTTCCCGTTTCTTACTTGTCAATGGCATAAAAGCCATCCTCAGCTAACTCCACATGCTCCTCGTCTTCCTCATGGTCGCCAAAAGCCAACGCTTCCTCCATGACATCGAACATCTTGGTTCGCTTCACCCAAGCGTCATGCCACTCTCGAGCCTCAATAAGCAGTGATAAGACATCTCCAATCTCCCAAACATCATCAATTTTGCTTTCGTTGAATTTTGTCTTCTTAAATTCCTCCCATGCTGTATCCTCTCCGATATTCTCAAATTCCTGCAAAAATTTCTCCTTTTCTCGACAAGTAACAGAAAATAATTCAAAAGGGTCGGGAGACATACCGTGACAAGTTTCCCCCACACTTGAGTTTGGCTTCTCGAACGTTGCACCCGGATTGTTGATTAAATATTCAATCTCTAATAAATCTAAATCCGGGTCGGATTTCTCCAGTTTCAAGCTCGTAGAGTTCTTCTCAAATGCCTCCAACTCCATTTTCAAGATGGGATCAAAATCCTCGATCTCCTGATCTTCCTCCTCTTCAAACGCAAAATATCTTCCAAGTATTTCCTGCACATCTAGGTCAAGCATTTCATCAACAACATCAATACGAAAACATGTATCGTCACAAGAATAAGAATGCTTTAAAGCTCGATCTACACTAAAAACAATCCTTTCCTCCTTAACTCCCAAAGAAATTTTCCCTTCCTGAACACGAATGATAGCATCCGCAGTATGTAGAAATGGTCTACCTAAAATCAAAGGTACTTTGCTATCCTCCTCCATTTCTAATACTACAAAATCTACGGGAAACACAAATTTACCTACTTGCACTCGCATATTTTCGACTATACCTAAAGGGTATTGGTATGAACGGTCGGCTAGTCTAATTTTCATACGAGTAGGTTTTAATGCCCCTAAATCCAATTTAGCATACAATGAATAAGGCATAAGATTTATACTAGCTCCTAAATCAGCTAATGCCTCACAAGTTATTGCTTTACTCAAAGTACATGAAATTAGAAAACTCCCTGGGTCTCCTAACTTTGGTGGAAGCTGGTTTTGAATAAGTGCTGAACACTCTGCATTTAAAAACGTCGCTTGAGCTTCCTCCAACTTCCCTTTTCCAGTTACAAGCTCCTTGATAAATTTGGTGTAATTTGGCATTCCTGAAATCAAGTCAACCAAAGGAACATTAATATGCACAGATTTAATCATATCAACAAATTTACCGTAATGTTCTTGCATTTTCTCCTTCCTCAAACGTTTAGGGAAGGGAACTTCCGTCTTGTATTCTTTCACTTTAGGTGACATCGCCGGTTTTGGCTGAACAGCTGGCGTAACTTCCGGTCCCTCTTCTTCCTCATTCTCCCTCACTTCAACATTAGATTCCTGCACAACTGGATTAGTAACACCTGCAGAATCATTAACATTACCAAAAACCTTACCAGACCTTGTAAACACCGCATTCACATGCTCGTTTCGAGTGTTAGGAGGTTGAGATTTTTGCCCTCCAGTTTGCCAAAATGGTTGTTGCCTTGGGTTCTGTTGTGTGTTACTTGGCAACTGCCCATTAGGTCTAGCAGCATGTTGATCACTTAGTCTATCCAATCTCTTCTCCAAATCACTAAGCGCTGCTTGTTGATTCCTTTGTCCTTGCTCCAATTTCTCATGAAGGACCTTAAACTGGTTGTCTGTTGCTTCATTCTTCGCTGACTGAGTTTTAATGAAGTTTTTCATTATGTCCATCAAACCCGATTCCTCTTCTTCCTGTTGTTGATTCTGGTTATTCCTTGGGTACCTGTTTTGAGAGTTTCCAGAATTGTTAGCATTAAAATTATTATTACCAGAGTTATAATTACCCGAATTACGGTTATGAAAGCCGGTTCTCTGAAATGCTCCCTGGTACTGATTTTGCGCGAACTTCACATCTTCACTTTCTGCTTCTCTTCTAACATCGCAATCTTCAGTGTAGTGAAGTCCCCCACAGTGGTCACAACCATTTGCCATCACATTCATATCCTTCCCAACTCTACTAAACTGATTATCTATCCTCGAAAAATTACTATCCATTTTACTAGATAACGCTTTAATCTCAGCCATCACCTCTTCATTCCCACTACTACTCTCAGCACTAGCAACTACCTTCTTTTCTCCTCTTTCTCTACCAAACTGATTATGTTCTCTAGAAAAATCCATTAGCAGCTGATCATCCAACATCTTAGTCGCGTCGTTGATGGATTTGTACTGAAAACTTCCTCCTCCAGCTAAATTTAACTCACCCTGCGATTGTCTGTCTAATCCAAAGAAAAAGATATCAATGATCTGCCCTTTATCTAACCCATGCCCATGACAACCTCTGAGCATATCCTTAAGTCTACTCCAAGCTTCCACAATAGCTTCTCCTTTTCCTTGCCTAAATCCTCGTATATCATTCAGTAAGCTCCTTGCCAAAGATGTTGGAAAAAATCTTGAAACAAATTCTTCTCTCATTTTTGTCCACATATCAATTGAGTTTTCCGCTAACTCTTCAAACCACGTGAGTGCCTCTCCCGTGAGAGACAATGGAAAAAGGGATAACTTGACATTATCATCCATTCCTGCCCCGTATTTGAACATCTCGCACAATTTAACATACTTAGCCACGTGCGCATGTGGATCTTTTCTCACCCTTCCGTCAAAATAATTATCCTCTTAGGAGTTTCACCGTAATTAAATACATGTAAGTTACTTTATCATGTTAAATCTCATTGGATAAAAAATATAAATAAGTTACTCATTTCCATTAAATATTGTAGTTAATTACTATGTTCAAACTTTTTTCACTATTTAAAAAAGAGTTTTGTTATCGATTTTTGGTTGTATAATTATTAATAAAAAGTATCTTGAAGATGGAATCTATACTATAGGATTTGTCACTATTAATTCTTATTTATAAAATTAAATAAGGTATGAAGTTAAAGGTATAGCCAGCATATTTATAGAGTTTTAGTAAGCATGTGAAAAATATTAAAAAAGAAAATTTCTTTTTTTATTTTATTGAAGTATTGCAAATGAATAAAGAGGCTATCACACCAAGATCAATATCACATCACATTGAATCCATGATGTGCGAAATCTAGTCTATTTTAAAAACAAGAATTACTTACGACTCGACTACACAATCTTAGGCAGTGGACCTAATCAAGTATAGTATAGTTTTAGGTAAATCAGGTTCGTTCGCAGGGACTGATGGTTGAAATCTAATTAATAATTAATAAAACAAAAGTGGGTTTTGTGACCGAATTGTCACGGTGCTTAAACTACTTAAATTGAAAAACTAAATGATTCAGATGAATCGCTGAAAAGATTTTTGATTTGTAAACAATTGATGAAAAATACATTCACTTGGACTTGATCACAATTACTACGATTATCACTTAATTACTAACAATGTTGAACCACTTAAAAGGTATTTAACTTGAACTCTCGTTTCCCATTAAAACTTTAATCATCTCATGTATAGTTACCACACTCGTGAATAATTTCTACGTTTGACAACTAAGCAATAAGTACCTAAGCCGATTTTATGATTTAATCTTATAAAGCTTCCTCTCGAATAGCTTCTTAATTAACTAAAGCGATCTCTCTTAATCTAGTTAACTAACAACCACAATCACGTTTTTATTGCTTAAATCTTTAATACTAGTTCCTCTCGAATACTAATATCTTTAAACTAATTATAGACCGATTAGTTATTTCATAAACTATTTTGTAATGTCACAAGTTCCTCTCGAATACCTATGATGAATTACTAACAGTTTATATAAAAGATTAAACAAGATTCAAAAACTGATTACAATTGGTTTTTCGATTAAACATAAAATCCAATTCAACATATTCGTAATTAAACAATAACCTACATAATTGATCACATCATCCAAGTGAACGTTAAGAAATTTAGCTACTCATAATAATAAAAACGCAACACAATTGAATTGAATGAAACATCTTTATATTAAAAGTAATAACGAAAAGATTCAAAGTACCAATGATCCGAATGCTTAAAACAACGAAATTAACGAGTCTGACAATACCAAAATACTCCAAAAATTCGTGGTCCAAAGCTAGGGTTTCAATACTCCAATACTATGCGTATGATAATGATGATAATAATTAATAACCCTAAAAACTGTTTTATAAAACGTCGAACAACAAACAGCAGCTGCAGGCTCCGCGGGACGGGAGTCCCACTTTTGGGGACGGGAGTCCCAAGGGCGCGGGACGGGAGTCCCAGAATGGGGGACGGGAGTCCCTCGCTGGTTTTCCAGTTTTGTTGTTTTGCTGCTCGTTTCTGCTTCCTTTCTCGTGACCGATCGCTTATACTCTCAAAATATAACGGGAATAGAACATTGACCCGTTTTCTTCATTTTCAGCTCCAATTATATCACTTCCGCTACAGAACTTCGGCTAATACCTGTATAACATTTTAATACCAAAATTGCCCGAAATTCCCAACATCCGTTATGAATTAAACTTTTAAAAGACAAATATCGCATATAATAATATGACTAAAATATGCGATATCAATCCACCACAATACCAAAAGTACCACGGTGTCGTGCTCCTCATCACTTCCAAAATGGCACCATTTAAGGTGTTTTTTATCATCATTTAGAGCACTCGGAGTGATAATGAGTTACAATGAGGTTGTGGTGGGTTGTGGGGAAAAAAGTGATGACGTGGCAGTGAGAATGAGGGTTGTGAGTTGTTATGATAGGGAGGGTTGTGGAGAATGTGAGATTATTTTATTATTTTTTTTATTTTTTTTTAAACATTTAAATAAAATATATATAACATTTTATTAAAATAAAAAACAAAACTACAAATAAATAATATATAATCAAATTTAAAACAAATTAACTTTTTATAAAATACAAAATTAAAAAAAAATTAGAAGTTAACAAAATGAAGAAACAAATTAAAGACTAAAAAAACAAAAAACTAAAAAAACAAATAACTAAAAGACAAATTACATTAAAAGAACAAAAACTAAAAAAACCTCCTACTCTTCCCCTTCATCTTCCTACCTGCAAACAAATCGAAGAAAAAAATGAAGAAATCGAAGAGAAGAAAATGAAGAAACAAATCAAAGAAAAAAGAAATCGAAGAGAAGAAAGAAAAGAAAGAAAGAAAAGAAACAAGAAAAGGAAAAAAAAAAAAAAAAAAAACTCGATAACGCTCGTTGTAGGCACAACGAGCCGGTGAGAACGAGCCCACAACGAGCCTCGCCGGTATCATAACGACCACAACGGTCGTTGTGGGTTGAGAACGAGGCCAGAACCTCCCCCACTCCGAGTGCTCTTATATGCCAATTATATTCTATGTATAACAAACTAATTTTCCATAACATTATAAAATAAAATAACTTAACAAAAAACAAGTTTTTATGTGTATAAACTATGTATATCAAATTTATTTTTGTATCCAACTTAATTATTGTTCCGTGATAATATGAACAAATATAGACAAAAATTGAATCGCAACTTTTATATTTATATAGATGTTCATTTAAATTATTATAAAAAGACGACGTTACATGTTTAATAACATATATACTTGTACGTTTATATACATTGTTTATAATTATAATAACAAATATATCTTTATGTTTATTCATATGTTTTAATGTTTTGTATTAGAAGAATTTAGAATAACTATAAGGTAAATCATAATCCAAGTTGAGTGATAATATAAATAAATAAGGATTGATATATTGGAGGAAGAGACGAGTGTTTTCTATTTAAGTGAAGATGAAATTAAAGCTAGTGAGTATTGTAAAAGAGTGTAAAATAAAAATAGGGAGATTTACATCTACGTCCTTATAAAACTTCAATATTACGTCAATGTCCTTGTAAAAATCAGAATTACGTTAATATCCTTCCAAAACATGAAAAATTTCATATATATCTAAAATAATCAATTAATATTATTTAAATGATTTTATTATTTAAATTATTCATCTAAATATTAATTAAATGATTTTAATATTCTAAATTATTGAATAATTCAATAAAACTAATCCAAATGCTTATTTAAACATATATGTCAATGAAGAATCAAATACCAAATCAACTGGATAGATTAAATTTAATGAATAAATTGTTTTAAACATATATTACAAAACATTAATCAATCAAGACGAGGAAGTTTTGCAACCTTTTTATTCCGGTTAATGCTCCTAATTATAGAAATCAATATTTTTTAAATCTATATTGCGAGTTTATGAAATTGAGATACATTGGTTAATGTTTGATTAAACCTAACATACTTAACTAAACAGTTTAATTAATATTTAGATGAATAATTTAAATATTAAAATTATTTAAATATTATTAATTTATTATTTTGGATATATATGAGAATTTTTCATGTTTTAGAAGGATATTAACGTAATTTTGATTTTTACAAAGATATTGACGTAATATAGAAGTTTTGTAAGGTCATGGATGTAAATCTCCCAAAAAAATAATATTTGATTACATCATCAAAATCATCTAACTGTTGAAATTAAAAAAGTTAACTCATCTAAAGTGTCTTATTTCGCCATATTACATTTAAGTTTTCTGTTTTATTAAAGATTAAAGATAAAGATTAAAGATAACTTATAATCTAACGATATATGAGTCGTCTCATGGCCTGAACGAAAAAAAAATTGATAATTATATAAGTAATATAAAAATATAAATTTATAAGTATAATTTGAAACAATTTAATAAAAAAGAATAAATTGTAATTTTAGTCCCTCATGACTAGTCAATTCGTCGATTTCACCCTTAAACTTTTTTTTTTCTCATTTTTCGATCCCAAAGATGTTAATTTTCATATTTTTTGTCCTTCCGTCTAACTTTCGTTAGTTTTCTACATTAAATGACAACTAAACGAGTGAAATGACCAAAATACCTTTAATATTTTATATTTATATTTATTTCTCCTACCAACCTTTTTCTACTCCAAACTTTTTAACCAACATACATGAAACCTTCATCTTCTTTTTTTTTTTTTTGGTATAAGGGAAATTACCCCGGTAAATTATAAAAGAAGAAAAGATAAACTTCATCTTCTTCTTCCCTAAATCAAATTAAACAACTCAAAATCAAACCACCAACAACCTTCAAAACCTAATGTATTTCTTTTCCTTTTATTTCTACTATTTCACCATATTAGATCTATTTTTTCTCTTTCTAGATCTATAAAATTTGCCAAAGATTTTTAGGTTTTTGTTATAAACCCACCACTCAACTACTACTGTTGCACCACCACCTCCGTCCCACCACTGTTGCATCACCTTCGTCGTTGCACCGCCGCCATCTATACTGGTTTTAAATCTGTTTCAGATTTGGTTTTTTTTTTTAGGTTTTAGATCTTGTTTGAATTTTGTGTTTTTTGTTATTAGGTATTGTTGAAATAAAGTTTATGTTTCAGATATGTTTTAGATTTGTTTTTGTTGGAGGTTTTAGATCTTGTTTGAATTTTGGTTTTTTGTTGGCATTGTTAATTTTTTTTTTTTTATGTTTTAGATTAGTTTAGGTTTAAATTTTGAGTAAATTGCAATTTTAGTCTCTCATGACTAGCCAATTCGTCGATTTTGTCCTTAAACATTTTTCTTCATTTTTTCGGTCCCAAAGATGTTAATTTTCATCTTCTTTTTCCTTCTGTCTTACTTCCATTAATTTTGTCCATTAAATCTCAAATAAATAATTAAAATAACCAAACTACCCTTTCTATTTACTTTACTTTTTCCATCATAAATAAACCTTATTCCCCCAATATTCAACTAAATTATTCTTCAAATATTCACCAACCTATACTAATTGGTTTATTAACTATAAGATTTACCAACCATCCAAAAATCTCTTTTTTTCCAAATAAGCAAACAAAAAAGTTTTATTCAAGAATAGGTAATTGACTGGAATCTCAAGAACAACTAATGGATGATTTTAATGTGGAAATCCGTATGTAGCCATGGGCCTATCAAAAAAGTAGCTAAATGAACCACCATTTTTCCCTATTTATTTTAGAAAATGAATACACCCATCTTTCATGTCGGCCTCCCCAACAAACCTTTGGTCTTCATTCTGGATATCTCATTTCTTTCTTTTAAAGTAGATCCGAAATTTGAGTTTGTAGATCTCGTTTCTTTCAGATATATAGGTTCGATTTCAAACTTTTTTATTATGAATTTATATAGATTTCGATTTAAAGGTTTTCTTTGTGACTTTATATTTTTAATCTTTGGATTTTGATTTGAATGTTTTGTTGTTGAGTTACGGTGGTGGTTCAAATATGACGGTCGGTGGTTGGTGGTGGGGTTGAGTGGAAATAGGAGTGTTATTCATTTTTTAGGTGATGGTGGTGGTGGGCTGGTAAAAAAAAAAATAGGAATGTTGGAAAATATTTGTTTGTTTGTGAGGTATTTCGATGATAAGAAAATGATTAAATAAGACACTAAATAAATTAAAGACACAAAGATCATCTTTGGGCCATTGGATCAACAAGATCAATGGTCCACATTGATCCATCCAATTAACATAAAATTAACCCAAATTTGACACGGAGGGGTATTTTGGTATTTTTACACCTCACATATTTGTTTTCCCTCTTTCTCCTTCGTCCTTTCGTTATCTCCCTTCACGTACTCATTCTCTCTCTTCACCTTCTTTCTAAACCCTAATTTATGTGTCAATCTTCACCTTCTGTGTCTCAATCATCAATCTTCACCTTCAATTTTCGCCATCATTTATGGAGCCTTATGTTCCTCAATCGCCGGAAGTTCCTCAATCGCCGGATCCGGTGACGCAATCCCTAGAAATTATTCAGGTGACTCAACCACAAATTATTCAAGATCCGGGGTGACGTTAATGGGAGATCGGGTGGAAGGATCTCAGGTCGCTTGTGCAGTTTATGGTAAAAAAATTTAAACCCTCAACCCTAAATGTACCTATCATATATGATATGCCTTAAATATATGATAGGCATATCATATATGATGTCGCTTGTGCAGTTTATGGTAAAAAAATTTAAACCCTAAACCCTAAATGTACCTATCATATATGATATGCATTAAATATATGATAGGCATATCATATATGATGTCGCTTGTGCAGTTTATGGTAAAGAAAAAAAATTAAACCCTAAACCCTAAATGTACCTATCATATATGATATGCTTTAAATATATGATAGACATATCATATATGATGTCGCTTGTGCAATTTATGGTAAACAAAATTAAACGCTAAACCCTAAATGTACCTATCATATATGATAGGTATATCATATATGATTGTGACAACCGTCTAATTTCAGGTGAAAACCGCATTCTCTATCTTTGAGTTAATTGTGTATTGATCTTAACTATACTTGTATCGTAAATGGGTGTGAGTCGGAATCGTAAAATGAATCATAATACCAAGAAAACACTTAGTGAACTTGCATAAGTTCCTATCTAAACTAACCGGAAACTTTCAACTAACGAAAATGCTTAACGATGGAACAAACGAAAAACGAAACGTTGCTGAAACTACCCCAAATGCGCCGCATAAGGCCTTATGCGCCGTATTCTGGGTGCAGTCCAACAAATTTTTTGTAAACTTTCAAACTCAACGAAACGGACTCAAACCCGAGCCCAACTCTTTGGCTCCGGGTTAAACTTGTTGGAAGGCCTTTTGGAAGTCCAGTAAGCTAACATAAACACCCCCACAACTCTTGGTTCATAAAAACCAAACACAAACACACATAAACACTCTCCTTACGTACTCTCTCTCTCTCTCTCAACAAATACTCTCTCAAGAACACACTCCTCCCTCTTCATTTACAGAACTTAAGCTCACCAAAAACACAGTAAAATCACCATAATAATCGCACCAAAATCGTTCATAATCAAGAGGGAAGCAAGTAGTCTCCATTTGGGTCAAGGAAAAATCGATTTGTAGCATTTTGAGTCAAAAATCACCAAGAGAGCACTTCAACCTTCTTCAAATCACCATCCATTCGGTATAACTCTTTTTAATCTTCTGTTTTTACAAAATAAACTCTTTGCATGTACGATCTAACAACTAAAAACAAGTTTTTATGAAGATTTATGACCATTTATATGCAAAAACGGGTTTTTATAAAATGGATGTTTAGATCTATGAATTTGTGGTTAAAAACTCAATATAAACTGTAAAACATCAAGTATTTGTATGTATCTATAGTTGCATGTCGAAATCCACCACCAAAATAACATTTTTGAGCAACAGAACGAATTTTCCCAAGAACCTGGTGCCAGAATGCGGCGCATAAGGCCTCTTATGCGGCGCATTCCTGACTCAGTTTCCTGGGAAATGGGTTGGTTCGACTATTAAAAGCAAACTTGAGCTTATTTCTTCAAACCGAGTTAAATAACCTGTAATGACCTTAACTTGTGTATAAAGGGACTAATTGAACATGTTTACATAACATTGTGTTTGGTGTAAATATATAAATTATGGTTATGAAAATCGTTAAGCGGGAAAGTGTTTAAAAATTGGATTTAAAGATTTTGGCGCGGAAGCGCTGCCCGATTTTTGTTAGACTTAAACCCAACACTTATATTAAAAGCATTTTCGTTGACTAACGACATTATAAACTTATAAACAATCGTACTCACTCAATCTTGGTATTACTATAGGATTTCCGTGATTCCGACCCGTTTCGACCACTTTCCGCACTCGTATCATCTCTAGCAACCGTGAGTTACAACCCCACCTTTATTTACTGTTTTTAAATAATTATTTTGGGGGAAACATGAGAACCAAACATATTTTATTGCCAAACTCGGCACTCGTACGAAACATATTTTATTGCCACACTCGACACTCGTATGAAACATATTTTATTGCAACACTCGGCACTCGTATGAAACATATTTTATTGCCACACTCGGAACTCGTATGAAACATATTTTATTGCCACACTCGGCACTCATATGAAACATATTTTATTGCCACACTCGACACTCGTATGAAACATATTTTATTGCCACACTCGGAACTCGTATGAACTTTGATTGATCGTATAATTAACGTGACTCTTGAGAAATATAACATGCAACTTAAGTGACTACTATTAGTGTTCAAATAACAAGAGGGTCCATTTTGCAACACACACTATTAGCTTCGTTAAGCCGTTTAGTAACTATGGGTATCGATACTTAGGAAATAACCGTTCCTTACTTAGGCTGCAACTTAAGTACATATTACTTGATCGAACACGACTCCTCGTAAGTAGTACGGGGTAAGGGGCTTCGCGGTTGATTAATCGGTTTAGTGTGAACACTTAAGTTATATTATGCCAAGTAGTCGTTATACATGATTTCAATCAATTGTTTACTGTTTGCAACTATCTTTTAAGTATTGTTCTACTTATCGCAACTATCTTTTAAGTATTGTTCTACTTATCGCAACTATCTTTTAAATATTGTTCTACTTATCGTAACTATTTAAGTATTGTTATACTTGACTCAAACCATTTTTAGTCGAGGACTAGAAAACTGTAACTCACTCGCTACTTTTGTAATTTGAAACTTTTTCTCATGTTTTCAGGAAACCAAATGTAAGGACACGAGGTGCATACTATGGATGGGTCAGGCGCCAGGAACGAGGTCTATTCGGAATTCCACTTGTCGATGCGGCGGTAGCCCAGGTAAATCCTCTGGAAAGACCTCTGGATGATCCTTGACTACGGGAATATCTTGCACTCTTTTCTCTTTGGGTTTGCGTTCAACTACATGCGCAAGGAATGCGTCGCAGTCCTTTTTGAGCTATTTGCGCATTTTGACAATAGAGACGATACAAAGTTATCGTCCAGGTTTGTCTCCCTGAACAACGAGAGTCTCACTGCCCGAAAAGGGAATCCGTATGAGTTTTTCGAAACAGACGGTCTCGGCTCGGAAACGGGATAACCAGTCCATCCCGACGATGACGTCAAAGCTTTTCAGCTGAATAGGAATTAAATCGATGGGGAAAGTTTTGTCAGATAGGCATATTGAACATCCTAGAATAATATCCTTGGCTTCGAATTCTTGACCATTGGCGTATTCTACTACGAAGCTATCCTTAAGAACTTTAGATCCTAAGTTAATGAGGGGTCTAAATTCTAAGGACACAAAGCTTCTTTCAGCTCTTGAATCAAATAGTACGGAAGCAAAATGGTTGTTTATCGAGAACGTACCCGTGACTGCATTCGGGTCCTGACATACCTCCTCGACTGTGAGTGCAAAGGCACGACCTCGACCTTGCCCACCTTGATTCTGTTGGGCACGCTGCAGCTTAGGGCAGGTATTCCTGAGGTGCTTGTCACTACCACATTCGAAGCACAATCGCTTCTGACCCTGAATGATGGTTTTCTTTGGACAATACTTGGTGAAGTGCCCCACCTTCTGGCACTTGAAACACACCGGACAATTACCGATGTGGTGGTAACGGCACTTTTCACACTTGGGGTGTGGCCCATTGTAAGTTCGGGATCCTGTTGGTGGTGCAGGTGCGGGTGTAGCAGTCACAACATAATTACGGGTGGTCTTGGCTTTCTTGTTCCTGTCGCTTCGTCTCGGGGGCTGCTCAGATTTACTTTTCTCACCCGACTCTTTCTTAGAAGATGCAGGAGTGGTGATAAGGTTGCTGGTGAGTCGGTGAGCTAGGATGATTGCGCTCTGGAGTGTCTGCGGCTCGGCGGAGATAACCATGCCTCGGATTTCCGGAACAAGACCAGAGATGTAAAGGTCGATCCGGTTCTCCTTGGGAGTCACAAACCTTGGGACTAGTCGGGCGAGCTCATGGAACCGGGTAGTGTACCCTTCGATGTCGTTGCCAACCATCGTGTGATCCCAAAGCTCCGCCTCGAGCTTCTTGATTTCCCCCTTGGGGAAGTATTCCTCGATCGTGAGGTTCTTGAAGGTGTTCCAGGTAAGAGCGTAGGCAGTTTCACGCCCTCGGGTGCGGACCACACTGTTCCACCACGATAGGGCTCTGCCGTGGAACACGCATGAGGCATACTCCACCTTGTCAGCTTTAGCACATCTGCTGATGTGCAAGACTGATTCGATGCTTTCAAACCATTGCAGTGGTCCTACGACACCAGTTGTGCCGTGGAACTCCTTTGGCTTATAGGCCATGAAGCTCTTGTAGTTGCAAGCAGGAGGGTTTGGGTTCCAGTTCTGGTTCTCATTTTGGTTCTGGTCCTGTTGTTGTTGTTGTTGTTGTTGTTGTTGCTGTTGTTCCTGTTGCTGTTGGTGGTTGTTGATGTTGTTGTTGATTCCGGCCGTGATCTGGGCGATCATGTTGGGCATGGTTGCGTTGAGTTATTCGGCAACCTGCTCAACAATGAGTTCCGCGTTGGTTCGTCTGGGTGCCATAGTTCTATAACAGAAAGAAGAAAAGTTTAGAACGCACGAATAGGCGCGAGTGATAAGAAGTTAAATTAATGAAAATCAACAACGATAATAAGAGAGCAATAAGGAATGATAGACAGCACACGCACGTAAAGGATTCAAGAGATAATAATATAATGATTCGACAATATAGACAAGTACGGAAATAGTGAAAACAGATCTTTCATTCAATAATAATAAAGTAGATTACATAGATCAATAAGATAAATAAAAGGTTCAAATGACAGTACGATACAATACAATAAGATAAATAGCTTGAGTGGTGTACATGGGATAAATACGACTTAAGCTTACAGTGCAATACATAAATAAAAGAAATGACTAACGACGCCTCTCTAGAAGCATCTTTGCCACAATGACCGCACTCAGGGCCCCCTTGACCAAACAAGCGCCAACGAGACGTTGCACTGTCCTCGCCGTGGCTTGAGCCGACGCGATGACTCGCATTGACTGTTCCGACAGCTTGTGTGCGGCGTCGGAGACTTCACAGAGGAGGAGACCCTGCTGTTGGGCCTCTTCCGAAAGTCCCCGGAGCTCTCGGTAGAGGTGCATGAACGCTGCTGGTGGGGGAGTCTGTAAAGTAGGCGGCATCATCGGCCTAGATGGTCCGGCGTCACGGGCACGCTGCAATTGCTCTCTCTCGAGCTGTCGTTCCCAGGTATAGTGGTCCAACATCGAAGTACATGGAGCCCCGGCGTACGGGTCTCCGAAAGGCAAGTGAGGAGGAGTGGGTCTGGATGGGTCGGGATTCTGTCCGACCATAATATACGGTAATCGGCCAGGGAGAATGACATGCTTGCTAGCAGTCAATCTCGTGCGAGGTCCGTGCTGCTGAGGGGGTGCGGTAACCGGCACCGGGGGAGCAGGTGGAAGCACGGGCCTTGGGCTCGAACCGATGCTGCTAGAGAAGGCCATAGAGGTGTCCTCGGCTGGGTCCGTGGTTTGGTGGCGCTGGCTCTCGGAAGCGGCGCTGTCTTCAGTAACTTCCCGTGAAGAGGCGGCTCGTGAGAGCGAGCGGGACTCTGATCGAGACGGTGATCGTGAGCGCGATGACTGAGACATGACGGATCTGCGAATAATGAGTTACGTCAGTACAGGGGAAACTAATAGGAAAATTGTAAATGAAATGCATGCACGGGTCAGTCACATGAGAATCGGGAATCGATAAGACCGGGAATTTTTTTTTTGACTAAAAAACCGTTAACAATAGCAATTACTTTCCGTTCTTGCATAATTCATTTTGAACTAGGCATAGTTGATCAAGTTATGTGTAGTTGAAAAAAATCATGCAATTGCGGAATTAATCTACTAAAGTTTGAACTCGTAAAATGATTTTTCTGAAAAGCCTTGGTTATTGTTTGGTTTCGAAACTTTTGAAAAATTTTAAAACCCGTTTCACTATAACCTGTGCTCTGATACCAAGTCTTCCGCACCCCGCTACAGCAAAAACACGAGGTGCGAAAAACAAGAGAATCATTTCACAAGTCATAACAAAATTCAACGGTTTCAAGTCATTAAAAATAAAGTTTAAAAGTTCACAAGTTTAGAAGACATAACCAAGAGTATTTAAAGTTCACGACAACAATACATAATTAAATTGTTTCATAAAAATTCGCAAAATAAGACAAGTCTTCTCCCGATTCAAACTTCACGTAACTGACCCGCCCAAGTTATGCACTTCATGACTTACACTTGATTTCCTGAAACATGAGATAAAGTGTCAAACTACATAAAGTAGTGAGTGAGTTAGTGTTTATAAGTTCTCGACAAAAGGTTCGACGAGTAGTTCATAAAATGTCAAATAAAGCATTTTGATCGGGGGCAGGCCATAATACAATCAAGCATGTTATATTTTCATCAAGGGTTCACGGAGGTGCCTAGTCAATGGCGAGGTCGTATAATACAATCAATCATAGTTTTTTTTTAGTCAAGTGCCGATCGGGGGCAAGCCATAAAGTCAAAGTGTCTAAGAGTGCCGAACAGGGGTAATTAAATAGTTTTACGCATATAAGTTCAATAAACGTCAAATAGTTCATAAAATGTCAAATAAAGCATTTTGATCTCATGTTTCCCCAAAAAGAATATAAAAAAATACCATAAATAAGGGGATGTAACTCACGGATTGCAAAGATTAAACAAATGCGAAAAGCGGTCGAAAGCGTGTCGGGAATCACGGAAGTCCTAAGAGAATACCAAGATTAATTAAGTACGACGATTACATTAAGTTAACATATTATATAATATATTATAAGTTGTAATCTTTAGTTAACTTTAAGTGTCAAAAGTTAATTTGTCCAAATGTTGTCCGAACCGTTTATCGTTATGTTTGTCCAAAATGTATCCATCGTCACTATTATTATTATAAGTTATATTTTTGTCGTTGAAGTGTTATTATATTTTATAACGAAATTTGGGCAGCGCTTCCGCGCCATAATTTTATGTCCAAAAAGTTCACACTTTCCCGCTTACAAATCACAAACGTTTACATAATTTAATTCAACAAGTTCAATCTAGGTGTATTAAGTCCAATAAATGTTCCAAACATAAGTATTTTAATAAACTCAGTTCCAAAAATTTAGTTACGAAAAATCAAATTGTATAGACAAGATTTTAACGACAAACGACGATTTCCGAAACATGCCAGCAAATTCAGTGCACCGTTCTGGGTCCTTTAGGACGGCGCCCTGAACGCTGCTGGGCCACGGTGTCTCATCCTGGGTTCAAGGGGACGGCGCCCTAGTCACATCAGTTTTCCCGAAACTCGCTTTTCTTGCAAAAATGGTTATTCAAGCAATAGATCTCGACATGCAACTGTTATAAACTTCATTATTTATCATTTTATCAGTTTATAAGTAACTTTTATCCACAAAAACGTAGATCTAAGTACCATTTGATTAAAAACCCGTTTTTGTATAAAGAAAAATTACAAAACTTTATAAAAGCTTATTTTTAGGGGTTAGATCATCCATGCAAAGGTTTATTTTAATAAAAACAATAAAGAATAAGAAAACTACTGGATGAAATGCTTAGATGATGATTTGGAAGGGATTTAAGCTTGAAAATCGGTGGAAAACGTCTTTTAACCGAAATGGATGGATCCTCCTTGCTTCCTTTGTTATTTGGACGATTTTTTTTATGTATGTTATGGTGATATTCTTGGTGGTTTAATGGTTGTAAATGACTGGAGTTGTAGGAGTTTTTAGAGAGAAGTTAGAGAGAAGTTGGAGAAATAAAGTTTGTGTGTGTTTTGGTTTTGGTAAAATGAAATGAAATGAAAATATGGGGATGTATGTGAGTCTTGGGGCTGTAAACACTGCCAAAGAATGACCAATCCCGATCTAGGTAGTTGGGAAACTTGGTATCAATCGAGATGGAGCTTTAAAGCTCCAAAAATTTGAATCTGCGTCGCTAGGGCGTCGTCCTGGTTTCCCTAGGGCGGCGTTCGACTTATTTTTCAGTATTTTTTGTTTTCACGTTTTTGGCCCGTTAAGTCTTTTCGTTACTTGAAAGTTTCTGATTGTTATGTGAAATGAACTTAGGAAAGTTCTTTATAAGTTTTCTTGGTATTAGGACATATTTATAGATTCCGAATTTGATTCCGACATTGACGCGTTTCCAGTAAAAATACGGTTAAAGACAGTGACAGACATTTCAAAGATATAGAGTACGAATTTCACCTAAAATTTAGATGGTTGTCACAATAACGGTTTTAAAAATTTTCGAAACCAAACTATAACCAAGGCTTTTTCGGAAAAATCATTTCACGAGCTTTCAAACTTTAGTAAATTAATTTCGCAATTGCATGATTTGTTTTTAACTATGCGTAACTTGAACAACTACGCCTAGTTCAAAATAAATTATGCGAGAACGGAACATAATTGCTAAGTTAACAGGTTTCGAGTCAAAAAATTCCCGGTCTTATCCATTCCCGATTCTGTAACATCCCGGTTCTCGGAAATTAGAATATTTCGTAAGTATTTATTTATTTATGATATAAATGTTTTATATTTATGTTATTTGAGAAGTTTTATAAATGAAGGACTAGAATTGAAAGAAAAATAGTTAGTTGTGGTTAGAAAGGACTTATATGGTTAACAATGTTAGTAATTTTATAAATTTAGCAAAACTTGGAATATTGAGGGACTAGAGAGTAAATTCGAGATTTGTGTATGAGTTGGATGATTAGGTGTCAATTGCAGAAATTCTTGTATCTGTTTTGAGTGTGTGTTCTTGAGATTAAGCAAGGAACAATTGTAAATTTCTTAAATTAGTGTTAAATTAGTGAAGATTCTAAAGAGCCAAGGATAGGAGATAAAGAAATTAAGCTTAATTGATATTTGGAAAGGAGAAGGTAAATTTATATATTTATTTGTATATATTTGATATTATTTGATGAATTTGAGTTTGTTATATGAGATATAGTCTTAATTAGATGCTTAATTAGAAGTAGAAATGCTTAATTGATAAAATTAGGTTTTTAATAATTTGGAGATAATCATGAGAATTGTTAATTTGAGCATTTTGTATGTTAATTTAATGTTAGAATTATATGTTTTAGTTCTATGAATGAAATAGAGTGTGATGTTATGATTTCTCCATTTAGTATTTTCCAAACGGGTCAAAAGACCCAAGGAGTGGCAAGATGGGTAGAAAACGGATAAACAAGTTAATGTTAAGATTTTAGAAAAGATGTGTAACAAAGTTGTTAGTTATGTTTTTGTTATAAGTTATTGAAAACTATAGTTGTTTTGGTCTTATAAACTCAGATTTAAAAGACAAAGGGAAGGAGAAAACAACGAGAGAGTAGTAAACGTACTTCGACATCGAGGTGAGTATACAAAGCCCATTTTCATAATGTTATATGTTTAAAAATGTGTATCAACACTTTTGAGGTTCACAAGTATGTTATTTTTATCATATCCTTAAGTTGTTAGCGGAAATGGGAGTTAGAAATATCATAAACTAACGTATAAGTGCAGGAAACGCTTGGAAACGAAAATCAGCCAGGCTAAGGCCCATAATGCGCCGCATTTGAGCCATGATGCGCCGCATTCTGAGCTCGGTAGCCTGGGTTGATTTTCGTTGTGCCAAATGCGTCGCATTCGAACCCGAATGCGCCGCATTCGATACCTAGACCAGTTTTTAGTGAATTTTAAGGTAGTTTAAGTATGGGAATGATACTCTAACCTATTATTATGATAGAGAAGAATGGAGAAGACATTTACATGTCGATAAGAAATAGAATCGACTTTTAATAGTCGGAAGGAGTAGAGTTAACTATGTACATACCACGAGGGTATGTAATTGACTTTTAATAGTCGGAGAGAAGTAAGGACCAACTATATATAGTTGGAAGAAGAGAAATGATAAGACTTTAAGTAGTCTTGGAGAAGTATTGAAACGGGACTAAGTATATTCACTAGCTTAACGCTAATGTATTTTGTTGATTGTTATGTTTGTAGGTAAAAAGGATCTCTAGATTTGGAAGGCAAGCATATAAAGATCGGATGGGGACCTTAACATAATATTGAATCATTTGTAACGAGCTTCCGCTGTAAACGTTATGGATACTATTTTAGTTGAAGTAAAACAATAACTTTTGTTTTGTTAAAGTTATGTAAATGATACAGAAAACCGTTAATGTTGTAGAATGTTTATATTAAAAAAAAAAATTGTGTGTTTAAAATCCTAGTGTTACAAGTTGGTATCTGAGACTTGCCTTGTGTGAGTCGAGTATCTCGGTTGATACTTGAACCCAAGCTGAGGCTTTGTAAGCGAAGAAGCTTGCCTTGCGGAAGAGATAATAGTAAGAAAGATTAATTGTTGAGAAAGAATAGAATGTCTTAGTCTAAATATACATTGATAGTATTGGGTGTACAAGAGTTAATATGTTTAAAATTAACGTCTGGCCAACGCTAATTTTTTACATGTTATGTATATCTAATATGATTGAAGTATATTAAGGACAAGGGACAAAGAAAGATAGAAAGTATGTATATGGCATATAAACTATAATTGTGCATAGATTATAGTTTTATATGTTATTATTAACTGAATTTAATTTCAGTTGGTAGAAATGGAAGAAGAAGGTAGTCATCATGATGACGGTCAGAAGGAAGTGGATATGCAGACAATTGTGGCTAAGGAGATTAGCCAAGCCTTTGAGAAAGCAATACCGTTTATTATTAAACGGGTTAGAGATGATGTTGTGGAGATTATCGATGAAAAGATAGACCGCGTGTTTGCGGAAAAAGAATTGAAACAAAAAGAGAAGGAAGATTCAGAAAGAGAAGATGGTCATTCTGATCATCAAGAAGAATCAACGGAAGGTTATAAGAAAGGGTGTACGTATAAGGATTTTGCAAGCTGTAATCCGCCTATTTTTCTTGGAGAGATTGATCCTGTTGTTAGCATGCAGTGGGTTATGGAGGTAGAAGGTGCATTTTTAACTTGCAAGTGTGCGGATAGAGATAAGGTCATTTATGCATCAAATTTACTCCGAAATCAAGCTGAAAGTTAGTGGGAGTCTATAGTGAGGTTGTTCCAGGCTTATGGGATTGTGAAGATGACATGGGAAGATTTTAAGAAAAGATTCATGGAGTATTATTGTCCACCTTCGGCAGTGAACAAAATTACCCGAGAGTTTTTGTCATTACAACAAGTGTCACACCCCGCTTGGAGCGGAAACGCGAGGCGTTCCAGTTATAATATCAAGAGTCAAGATTATAACAATATAACCGATAAACAAATCATCAAATAATATAGATCATGCCAAATGTTACAAAATACATTAAAAAGTCAAGGGCGGTAAGACGCCAAGTACAAATACAACTTCAAAAGGAATCATCAAACGTATCGTCAAAGAAATTACAATAAACATTACAAATTCAAATTTCAAAAAAAACACGCGATCTGAAAACAACTATTGCATGATCAACGGAAATCCTCAATTTCCTGCAAAGCGTTAAAACGACATCAACAACATGTTGGTGAATTATTCGCAATTTTAAGTAAAAAGTGACCCATCGACAAGTTTCAGTAAAGAATATAAGTTTAAAATCGTATATCTTGTATTCATCCATTAGTGAAAGGTACTATGCCTAAGTAGTCATACATCTCGCTCCTGAACCAATCAGTTTAATCCCCTATCCTAAGGTGTGTCAAACCAAAGGCAATCAGTTTAATCATACAGTTTAATAGTAACGGCCATAACATCCGCTCATAGTATCAGCCTACAGAGGAATGGGGGTTAGGTACATAACCCGATATAGATCTATATATATGAGAACCGCGGGCATAAAGCTTAACGAGTGTATTAGAGGGGAGCCACCATGGCTTAAGACACTTAAAACTAAGGCAGACCAATTTCACTGAGTAAACAAGATATTTAACAACATTATCGCATAAATGCAAACATTTTAAAGTACGCTTTACAACCCAAAAGTATTTAAGACAAGGGCTACGAATAACTCACAAAGCAACTTCAGCAAATCTCGGGTAAATACAATCACGGGACCACAATTCCACCGTCTAAGTGCCCTAAAACAGTAAATAATATAGTCTTAGTATCTCTATAAGTATAGTTCTGTTTAGCCTTGTCGGTTAAGATTAAGTTTAATAAAATATTCAAACATTTAATAATTTAAATCAAGACGACGTATTCGAGAGACGATGTTCAGCGTCAAAAAGGGCGAGTGGCAAGATATCGGTCTTTCACGTCCACAATGTCGTTGGAAACAAATGATTACTTCGAGTCGAAAGGAAAATTGAATACCAAGGTTTTATTAGATTGACCAAGGTTGAAGTTGTTGACTTTGTAAAAGTCAAATGTTAAAGAAGTTCACTTAGAAAAGTCAAATGTCAACATTGTTGACTTATAAAAGTCAATTGTCAAGGATGTTGACTTATGAAAGTCAAATGTCAAAGATGTTGGTTTTGAAAAGTTAAAGGCAACTATTTTAGGTTGAAACATAGATAATTGAAGTTGTCGCAACAGTTTAACTTGACGTTTAGAAAGTTTGTACGTCTTTACTTTTCACAAATATAGTTTACAATGACTTTTAGTTATCAAAATATAGTGTAAAATGTCTTTTATATAAATGTTTTTAATAAAGTTTCATCGCAAGAATAATAGTTGACGGCTTTAGATTACGATCGCATTATGTAACAAATGTTTATTTATTAAAATGTAGGTAATATGTCCGTTTTAGATAAGTATTTGACATTTTTGATTGGGTTGGCGTCTTTGAGTCCAAAGACGATATTTTATCGAAATATGTTACTTTTATGTATTTTAGTATGTTTGTACAAGTGTTTAGAGTTTGTTAGAAACATAACATGAAATCAGAAGCTTTAAAACGACAATTTACGGAACAAAACGTCAAAGCGGCCAAACAAGCAAAACGACAATTTGCTGGAAAAAGGCCACGCTGCGTCGTTCTGGCATCCAGGACGGCGCACTGGTCCCTTTTTCCAGCAAACATCGTTTTGATGTTTTGCCGAAATCCGTTCGTTTGAAGACTTTTTGGTTAAAACGCTTACTGTTAATAAGTTATATTATGTTCCAAATACATTTACCAAGTGTTACATATATGTACATATATCATTTTACATACTAATACATACAATATGTTAATTTCGGTAATAAATACATTTTTACACATTTTTGTCCAAATCTTTGTTCATAACCAAAATATTCACAAATGTTGGTCTAGTATATTATTCCTAACCATTTTCAAGGCTATAACCGAATATACAAAGAAAATAATGACGAAATATATAAAAAGATGAATATGGAAAAATATCGATTTTACCGAATAACAACCGCAAGATCTTTAGCTTGAGAATATAAACCCGAAAGCAACTTTTGGTGGTGAGATGATGGGAAAAGCACAGCTCCAAAACACAAAATAAGAACCACCATTAGTCTAGATCCTTGCATGCAAGGAGAAAAATTAACGTTTTGGAGAGATTTCGGTCAAAAGATTACTTACCAAGATCAAGGAAATTTCTTCCAAGAAACTCAAAAGAAACTTCCTCCAAATGATATGTAGAATGGAAACCAAAAGCTTGGAATGCAAAATAAATATAGTTGGTGTTAGATTTCTTTAACAAAAGAAGAAGATTTATGGAGAAAAATGGAAGAAAAGTGAAGAAAAACTTAAGAAAATCTTACCAAAAGTTGATGGAGATCAAAAGGAACTTGTTTCTTTGATGATTCTAGGCTTGAATCCTTCTTCAAATATGTGATTTATGGCTCAAAGTTTCTGGAAATGATAAGAGTTTGAGAGAGAAATGGGAGAAAAACAAAAGAAAGTGTATGGAAAAATGAGAGAGAAAGGTGATTGTAGGTGTTTGTGTAATGATCAAAGTGAGTTGTGTGAAGTGATTATTGTGACAACCGTCAAAATTCAGGTACTTGTTCAATTAATTAAATCATTTTGAAACGTTAGTTACGCTTTTATCGCGTTCGCTTTATCCTAGTTCGTAACTTTTGAGTCTATACTTTTTCGGAACCAGTGTCGGAATAACTTCCGGAATCAAATTATAAGTCCTAATACCAAGAAAACACCCATTGAACTTTCCTAAGTTCATCACTTATCATAATTAAGAACTTTTAATTAACAAAAAGGTCCAACGAAGCAAAAACGTAAAAACGAAAAATTGAAAAAGGATGAAAAATTGCCCGGTGCGCCGCACGTAGTGATGAGGTGCGCAGCACCTCAAGCCAGAATTCAAAAAAAAAATTACAATTTTAGTCCCTGCCTCGTTTTTACACTTCCACCACCCAATTCCACCAATCACAAACGACTATAGCCATCAATTACTGCCTTGCGACAGACCACAACTCCCTATACCCCATTTTTATTATTCTTTTTCAATTTACCTTTCATTTTTACAAAAAGAAAAACACACACACACCACTTGTTCTCTCTATTTTTCTCTCTAACCAACAACATTTCCAGTGACTTTCCACCATTAAAATCCACTTTTGAACCATAAAAATCGTCCTAAACTTCAAGAGAAGCAAAGGGGTGTCGTTATTTTGAAAAAGGACTAGTGTTGCAAAGATTTTTGGAGCTCAAATCCGACCAAACTCATCCTCCAAGCTTTTCCTTCGGTAGATTTCTTTATTTTTACTATTCTTACATAAATAATCAATTGCATGTAAAATCTAACGGTTGAAAATATGTTTTTATGCAAATCTATGACTTTTTACGGTCAAAAACGTTTTTAATCGAAATACTCATTAGATCCACGAATCTGTGGATAAAAACACTTTAGAAACTGTTAAAATGATGTTTTGAAAGATATCTATTGGTTGCATGTTGAAATCCTTAAGTCACAAAACGTTTTTAGCAAGAAAAACTCAAAACGGGATTGAGACAGCAGCTAGGTGCACAGCACCTGTGCCCAGGTGCGCATCACCGAGCTGCTGTTCTCCCGAAAATCGTCGTTTTACCCGTTTAAAAATTATATATACGTTCTGGACTTGTTCTAACCTTATTGTGGGACTGAGATAAATAAAAATAAGTATAATGGTGACTTGTATTGGACTATTTGGACTATAATGAGCTATACTATATGTGATATTGTGTTTTAGGTGATTTGTGAGCGGAAGTGATGGTACAATTTTTGGGCATGAAATTTGGGCGCGGAAGCGCTGCCCAAATTTCCTCAGAAATTGTAAATCACTTCAGCGAGCAAAAGCACTTAAAATATAATGATCAAAAACGTTAAATCAAACTTTTGGACAAAAACGTGACAATTACCTTTTCGGACTATTTTTGACTATACTTAACTTTGACGCTTAAAGTTTAATAAAGTTTATCTATGTTATTATATAAGAACATAATAATATAACAACTAATTAAACTATCTTGGTAATTAATAGGCAATCCGTGATTCCCGGCTTACATATTCCGACCGAGTTTCCAAGTTCTCGTTCTCTTCGCATCCGTGAGTTACAACCCCTCGTTTTATATACATTTTACATGAATTTGGGGGAAACATAAGATTAATTGCATTTTTAAGCCTTATGAAACAAATTGCAATATATCAAACTTTGACTTTTGACTTATTAAACTTTGACTTTGGACTTATTAAACTTTGACTTTTGACTTATTAAACTTTGACTTTTGACTTATTAAACTTTGACTTTTGACTTATTAAACTTTGACTTTGACTTATTAAACTTGACTTTTTGAACGTACTTGGACTTATTTGATCGACTATTTGAACTCTTATGCGTAAATTATTTGACTTTATTTAGACTTATTGGTCGCTCTCTTTTGACTAAACTAATTATTGATGCTTGTATACGTACCAACCCTTGATGGAACTATAACACGATCTTAAGTGATGGACGTACGACTCTCTCGATTTTAAAATAAAGTTTACTAGTGCCCGACTGTTTTAGACTTAGACTTTCACATTATTAACTACTTAGCCGTATAGTAATTATGGGTATCGATACTTAGGAAAGAACTGTTCCTTGCTTAGATGGCAGTCTAAGTACATATTACTAAGTTCTGAATAACTTTCCGTTTGAGAGGCGGGAAGTTGGGGCCGTTCACGGTTGGATAATCGGATTAGTGTGAACACTTAAGTTATAGATGCCAAGAGGTTGATACAAGAAAATCTAATTAGTTACTTACGCATAAACTTATATATTTTTAGCGTTTGATATACGCTTCTACTGTTTGACTAAAATCGACTATATTTTGGTCTTTACAAACTTAGGGCACCAGTCCGCCCATTACTTGGACTTTTAAGTATATATAAACTAAGCGACTTTTTCTCCGCTAATCTCCTTCGTGGAAATTTCTACTTTTTATATACTTTACTTACATTTTTGGTCGACTATTCAAACTGTAACTCACTCACTACTTTCGTAGTTGACACTTTATCTTATGTTTCAGGAAATTAGTGTAAGCACGAGGTGCATGGCATGGACGGGTCGAGGCGGTCGTGTGAGAACCTCATTGGGAAAAGACTTGGCCATTTATTTTGGGAATTTTAAATGAACTTTTAAATTGTGTTTTAATGTACTCAATTGTTGTGTCTTGGATGAAATTGTAAACACTTCTATTTTTAATTAATGACTTGATGACCGTTATGTTTTATATGACGTGTGATATGATCTTCCAGCTCTTCACATCCCGTGTTTCCGCTTTAGCGGGGTGTGACAGACTTGGTATTAGAGCACAGGTTATAGAGAAAAACGGTTTTAAAAATTTTCAAAAGTTTTCGAAACCAAACTATAACCAAGACTTTTCGGAAAGATCACTTATGGGTCTAAACTTTAGAGAATTAATTTCGCGATTGCATATTTATTTTCAACTACGCATGGCCTGATCACCTATGCCTAGTTCAAAAGAGATTATGCAAGGACGGAACGTAATTACTAATGTTAACGGTTTTAAGTCAAAATTCCCGGTACTGTCTTTTCCCGATTCTCACGCGACTGACCCGTACATGCATTTCATTACACATTTCCTTTATCATTTCTTTGTGTCTTCTAGTACTCACGAAACTCATTGTTCACAGATTCGTCATGTCTCACTCGTCCCGATCGCTTTCACCGTCGCACTCTCAGTCTCGCTCCCTGCCTAGAGCAGCATCGCCTTCCGAGGGCCGTACCGCTTCAGAGAGCCAAAGACACC
>CAJVGC010000065.1:23366808-23422116 GCA_910822075.1 Senecio squalidus | reverse complement strand
AAAATGATCAACATGAGGCAACGAAGATGGATAGAATTGCTAAGTGACTACGATTGCGAGATCAAATACTACCTGGGAAAAGCAAACGTAGTGGCAGATGCCCTGAGTAGAAAGGAAAGGGTAAAGCCATCTCGAGTTCGAGCATTGGGTATTCAGGTTCAGACGAGCCTTCGAGAACAGAATGCAAACGCGCAGCAAGAGGCGTTAAAGCCCGAGAACATTAAGGCCGAAACGCTTCATAATCACGAGAAAGAATTCGAGCGCAAGTCGAACGGAATCTAATACTTCAAAGGTCGAGCATGGATTCCGAGATCTGAGGATCTCCGCACACTCATTTTGGATGAGGGCCACCGATCTAGGTATTCCATCCATCCGGGATCCGACAAGTTGTACAAGGATCTCCGAGAATACTACTGGTGGCCGGGCATGAAGAAGGATATCGCCTTGTACGTAGCCAAGTGCCTTACTTGCTCCAAGGTCAAGGCGGAATATCAAAAGCCTTCAGGATTACTTCAACAACCGGAAATTCCCATGTGGAAGTGGGAGCAAATTTCTATGGACTTCATCACCAAGTTGCCCCGCACGGCTAAGGGTAACGACACGATTTGGGTAATCGTGGACCGTCTGACCAAATCCGCTCATTTCTTGCCAATTCGGGAAAATTATTCGATGGAGAAGCTTGCTCAAACCTACATCAATGAAATCGTCTCTCGTCATGGAACCCCGCTCTCCATCATCTCCGATAGGGACAGCCGATTCACCTCCCGTTTCTGGAACGTTCTTCAGAAATCCCTAGGTACTCAATTAGACCTCAGTACGGCGTATCACCCTCAGACCGACGGCCAGAGTGAAAGGACGATCCAAACACTTGAGGACATGCTGAGAGCATGTGTGGTAGACTTCGGAGGAAGTTGGGACACTCACCTTCCCTTGGTCGAGTTCTCTTATAATAACAGCTACCATGCCAGCATCAAGTGTGCGCCATTCGAGGCTCTTTATGGGCGTAAGTGCCGGTCACCGCTCTGTTGGCTAGAGGCTGGCGACCGACAACTTACGAGACTCGATATCGTCCAGGCGACCATCGACAAGATCACCACTATTCGCGAACGATTGAAGACGTCACGTACCCGACAGAAGAGCTACGCTGACAACCGAAGGAAGCCCCTCGAGTTCCAGGTTGGCGACCGTGTACTCCTCAAAGTATCACCCTGGAAAGGGGTAGTCCGCTTCGGGAAGCGCGGTAAACTGAGTCCGAGGTACACCGGTCCATTTGAAGTCATTGAACGTATTGGTCCCGTTGCTTATCGTCTTCAACTCCCTCAGGCTCTCGCGAATGTTCATAACGTGTTCCATGTCTCACACTTGAAAAAGTGTCTGTCTGATGAGACAATCGTCATTCCTCTCGACGAGGTTAAAATCGACAGCAAACTAAACTTCATCGAGGAACCGCTCGAAGTTGTCGACCGCGAGGTCAAACAACTCAGGCAGAGCCGTATTCCGATAATCAAAGTTCGGTGGAATTCTCGACGTGGTCACGAATTCACATGTGAGCGTGAAGACCAATTCCGTCAGAAGTACCCCCATCTGTTCGAGAACTCTTCTTCCTGATAAGACGCACTAAATTTCGGGACGAAATTTCTTTCAACCCGGGGAGAATGTGACAACCGTCAAAATTCAGGTACTTGTTCAACTAATTAAATCAGTTCGAAACGTTAGTTACTCTTTTAATCGCATTCGTTCTATCCTAGTTCGTAGTTTTTGAGTCTGCACTTTGTCGGAACTAGTGTCGGAATAACTTCCGGAATCAAATTATAAGTCCTAATACCAAGAAAACCCCCATTGAACTTTCCTAAGTTCATAACTTATCATAATTAAGAACTTGTAATTAACAAAAAGGTCCAATGAAGCCATAACGTAAAAACGAAAAACTTGAAAAAGGCTGAAAATCACCCGGTGCGCCGCACCTAGTGCTGTGGTGCGCAGCACCTCGCGCCAGAAATTCAAATTATTTACAATTTTAGTCCTCTACTCGTTTTTACAACCCACCACCCATTTTGACCAATCAAAAACGTCCCTTTTTCCCTAATTACTGCATTGTGACAGTCCCAATTCACCTATACCCACATTTTCATTTCATTTTCTTTATTCATTTCACAAAAACAAAAACACACACATACTTCCTTTCTCTCTAAAAACTCTCAAGAACACCTCCACTCCAGAAGCATTTCACCATTAAAACCCATTAATAAACCATACAAATCGTTCTAAACCTCAAGAGAAGCTCGGAGGTGTTGTTATTACGAAAAAGGACCACGGTTGTAAAGATTTTTGGAGCTAGAATCCGGCCAAAAACTCATCATCCAAGCTTTTCCTTCGGTAGATTTCTTTATTTTTACTATTCTTACACAAATATTCAATTGCATGTAAGATCTAACGGTTGAAAATGTATTTTTACATAAATCTATGACTTTTTATGGTCAAAAACGTTTTTAAACATAAATACTCTTTAGATCCACGGATTTGTAACCAAAAATACTTAGAAACTGTTAAAAAGATGTTTTAATAAGTTTTAACCAGTTGCATGTCGAAATCCATGGGTGAAAATACGTTTTTAACAAAAGAAATCACAAAAACGGGAAAACAGCAAGGAGGTGCGCAGCACCCCCTGACTGGTGCTGCGCACCGGGCTGCTGTCTCCCCGAAAACTCGTCGTTTTACTCGTTTTAAGAACATGTTACATTCTGGACTTGTTACTGATATCATGTTGGGACTGAGATAAATGAAAGTAATAATAAAGGTGACTTGTGTTGGACCATTTGGACTTAAACTGAACTATAAAATGTATATATCGTGTTTTAGGTGATTTGTGAGCGGAAGTGGTAGTACAATTTTTGGGCATGAAATTGGGCGCGGAAGCGCTGCCCAAATTTCCCTAGAAATTGTAAGTCACTTCAGCGAGCAAAAACACCTAAGGCCTAATAATCTAAAACGGTAAATCGGACTTTTGGACAAAAACGATACAATTACTTTTCGGACTATTTTTAACTATACTTGACTTTTACACTTAAAGTTTAACAAAGTTTATCTATATTATTAAATAAAGAACATAATAATATAACGACTAATTAAACTATCTTGGTAATTAATAGGCGATCCGTGATTCCCGGCTCACATATTCCGACCAAGTTTCCAAGTTCTCGTTCTCTTCGCAATCCGTGAGTTACAACCCCTTGTTTTACATATTTTACATGAATTTGGGGGAAACATAAGATTAAACGTATTTTATGCCTTATGAAATAAATTGCAAAATATCAAACTTTGACTTTTGATCTACCAAACTATGATTTTGACTTATCAAACTTTGACTTTTGGACGTATTTGGACTTTTTGAACAACTAATTGATCTCTTATGCGTAAATTATTTGACTTTACTTAAACTTATTAGTTCTCTCTCTCTCTCTCTCTCTCTCTCTCTCTTGACTAAACTAATTATTGATGCTTGTATACGTAACCAACCCTTGATGGAATTATAACATGTTTCTTAAGTGATAGATCTTACTCTCTCTCTTTTAAATAAAAATACTTACTGCCCGCTGTTCTTTTTCTCTGACTTTCACACTATTAACTACTTAGCCGTATAGTAATTATGAGTATCGATACTTAGGAAAGAACCGTTCCTTGCTTAGATGGCAGTCTAAGTACATATTACTAAGTTCTGTTTAATTTCCCGTTGAGAGGCGGGGAGTTGGGGCCTCACGGTTGGATAATCGGATTAGTGTGAACACTTAAGTTATAGATGCCAAGTGGTTGATACAAGAAAAATCTAATTAGTTACTTACGCATAAACTTATAAACTTTTAGCGATTGCTATCCGCTTCTACTACTTGACTAAATTTGACTCCATTTGGTCTTTACAAATTTAGGGCACCTGTACGCCCGTTACTTAGCCTCTAAAGTATATAAATTTTAAGCGACTTTTCTCCGCTAATCTCCTTTAAGGAAACCTCTACTTTTTATATACTTTACTTACATTTTGTTCGATTATTTAAACTGTAACTCACTCACTGCGTTTTCGTAGTTGACACTTTATCTTATGTTTCAGGAAATTAGTGTAAGCACGTGATGCATGGCATGGACGGGTCGAGGCGGTCGTGTGAGAACCTCATTGGGAAAAGACTTGGCCATTTATTTTGGGAATTTTAAATGAACTTTTAAATTGTGTTTTAATGTACTCAATTGTTGTGTCTTGGATGAAATTGTAAACACTTCTATTTTTAATTAATGACTTGATGACCGTTATGTTTTATATGACCTGTGATATGATCTTCCAGCTCTTCACATCCCGTGTTTCCGCTTTAGCTGGGTGTGATAGCTATGAGCTGATTGAAATCTGTCGTCATATCCATTTCCTCATCATTGACTTTCGCACTTGAATTCGCGTCATAAGATCCCGCGGTAGGACGACCATGTCTCGCTGACCATCTCGTCGATGTCGGCTTCAGGGGCATCGTTCTAAAAGAGACGAAAGAAAATTTGATCAGCAAATGTTTGCAAAAACAAGGCCAAACGCCAAAATAACAACGCGAAAATAAACACGTATGAAAGTAGTGCACACATTGCAATCAGAGAAAATCGATTTAAAAAGCCTATGGTCATACTCCAAGTGATTTACTCAGCTTAAATCACCCGGTTCGCTATAACCTTTGGCTCTGATACCAACTTCTGTCACACCCCACTTGGAGCGGAAACGCGAGGTGTTCCAGTTATAATATCAAGAGTCAAGATTACAACAATATAACCGATAAACAAAATATCAAATAATATAGATCATGCCAAATGTTACAAAATACATTAAAAAGTCAAGGGCGGTAAGACGCCAAGTACAAATACAACTTCAAAAGAAATCATCAAACGGATCGTCAAGGAAATTACAATAAACATTACAAATTCAAATTTCAAAAAAACACGCGATCCGAAAAAAACTATGGCATGATCAACGGAAATCCTCAATTTCCTGCAAAGTGTTAAAACGACATCAACAACATGTCGGTGAATTATTCGCAATTTTAAGTAAAAAGTGACCCATCGACAAGTTTCAGTAAACAATGTAAGTTTAAAATCATATATCTTGTATTCATCCATTAGTGAAAGGTACTATGCCTAAGTAGTCATACATCTCGCTCCTGAACCAATCAGTTTAATCCCATATCCTAAGGTGTGTCAAACCAAAGGCAATCAGTTTAATCGTACAGTTTAATAGTAACGGCCATAACATCCGCTCGTAGTATCAGCCTACAGAGGAATGGGGGTTAGGTACATAACCCGATATAGATCTATATATATGAGAACCGCGGGCATAAAGCTTAACGAGTGTATTAGAGGGGAGCCACCATGGCTTAAGACACTTAAAACTAAGTCAGACCAATTTCACTGAGTAAACAAGATATTTAACAACATTATCGCATAAATGCAAACATTTTAAAGTACGCTTTACAACCCAAAAGTATTTAAGACAAGGGCTACGAATAACTCACAAAGCAACTTCAGCAAATCTCGGGTAAATACAATCACGGGACCACAATTCCACCGTCTAAGTGCCCTAAAACAGTAAATAATATAGTCTTAGTATCTCTATAAGTATAGTTCTGTTTAGCATTGTCGGTTAAGATTAAGTTTAATAAAATATTCCAACATTTAATAATTTAAATCAAGACGACGTATTCGGGAGACGATGTTCCGCGTCAAAAAGGGCGAGTGGCAAGATATCCGTCTTTCACATCCACAATGTCGTTGGAAACGAATGATTACTTCGAGTCGAAAGGAAAATTGAATACCCAGGTTTTATTAGATTGACCAAGGTTGAAGTTGTTGACTTTGTAAAAGTCAAATGTTAAAGAAGTTGACTTAGAAAAGTCAAATGTCAACATTGTTGACTTATAAAAGTCAATTGTCAAGGATGTTGACTTATGAAAGTCAAATGTCAAAGATGTTGGTTTTGAAAAGTTAAAGGCAACTATTTTAGGTTGAAACATAGATAATTGAAGTTGTCGCAACAGTCTAACTTGACGTTTAGAAAGTTTGTACGTCTTTACTTTTCACAAATATAGTTTACAATGACTTTTAGTTATCAAAATATAGTGTAAAATGTCTTTTATATAAATGTTTTTAATAAAGTTTCATCGCAAGAATAATAGTTGACGGCTTTAGATTACGATCGCATTATGTAACAAATGTTTATTTATTAAAATGTAGGTAATATGTCCGTTTTAAATAAGTATTTGACATTTTTGATTGGGTTGGCGTCTTTGAGTCCAAAGACGATATTTTATCGAAATATGTTACTTTTATGTATTTTAGTATGTTTGTACAAGTGTTTAGAGTTTGTTAGAAACATAACATGAAATCAGAAGCTTTAAAACGACAATTTACCGAACAAAACGTCAAAGCGGCCAAACAAGCAAAACGACAATTTGCTAGAAAAAGGCCACGCTGCGTCGTTCTGGCATCCAGGACGGCGCACTGGTCTCTTTTTCCAGCAAACATCGTTTTGATGTTTTGCCGAAATCCGTCCGTTTGAAGACCTTTTGGTTAAAACGCTTACTGTTAATAAGTTATATTATGTTCCAAATACATTTACCAAGTGTTACATATATGTAAATATATCATTTTACATACTAATACATACAATATGTTAATTTCGGTAATAAATACATTTTTACACATTTTTGTCCAAATATTTGTTCATAACCAAAATATTCACAAATGTTGTTCTAGTATATTATTCCTAACCATTTTCAAGGCTATAACCGAATATACAAAGAAAATAATGTCGAAATATATAAAAAGATGAATATGGAAAAATATCGATTTTACCGAATAACAACCGCAAGATCTTTAGCTTGAGAATATAAACCCGAAAGCAACTTTTGGTGGTGAGATGATGGGAAAATCACAGCTCCAAAATACAAAATAAAAACCACCATTAGTCTAGATCCTTGCATGCTAGGAGAAAAATTAACGTTTTGGAGAGATTTCGGTCAAAAGATTACTTACCAAGATCAAGGAAATTTCTTTCAAGAAACTAAAAGAATCTTCCTCCAAATGATATGTAGAATGGAAACCAAAAGCTTGGAATGCAAAAGAAATATAGTCGGTGTTAGATTTCTTTAACAAAAGAAGAAGATTTATGGAGAAAAATGGAAGAAAAGTGAAGAAAAACTTAAGAAAATCTTACCAAAAGTTGATGGAGATCAAAAGGAACTTGTTTCTTTGATGATTCTAGGCTTGAATCCTTCTTCAAATATGTGATTTATGGCTCAAAGTTTCTGGAAATGATAATAGTTTGAGAGAGAAATGGGAGAAAAACAAAAGAAAGTGTATGGAAAAATGAGAGAGAAAGGTGATTGTAGGTGTTTGTGTAATTATCAAAGTGAGTTGTGTGAAGTGATTATGGCCTCTAGGGGGACTTCTCTGCCCAAGTTACAGGCCTTACACGTTTTGGAACAAGTGCCCAACAAGAATACATGCAAAAATGACTCACACAAAACAACAACAACAAAAATCTGTCCAGGTATGTGCGGTGCACGGCGCACGGCGTGCAAAATCCATAATTTTTCCCGTTTTTTTTGTTTGCGCGATCGTTAAGGAGTTTTGTTCGTCGAAAGTTCCCGATTCTTTTTGCGTTGAACTTAGGAAAGTTCATACTTTGATTTACTTTATATTAGGTTCATTTAATAATATATTTTCACTTTCGATTTCGAGATTCGCACGGTTTCGGTAAAGGAGTAAGCAAGAGCAAATGCACGATATCTCGAGGATAAAGAATACGATAACCGAAAAATTTGGCATAAACCTTCTAACTTGTAATTATGAGAATACTAACTAATTGGCACTTACATAAAATAAAATTATTACGTCTCGGGGACGAATTTGCAAATACAGAAAACCCGATACTCAATAACAGTAAATCATGAGCAAAACAAAGTGAAATACAAGGGTTAAAATCAATTGCGAATAAAATATAAATAATAACGGTAACATAAGTACTTCAAATTGATGAGACGTCACAACAAGGAAGTAAGACTGTGAATGAGATCACCAATGAATTCTAGATAGAGCGGGGTTTTGTCCGGAATATGTGGTAAGTGAACGGATGAAGATGGATCGTTATATGTGTTGTTTGAATAACTACATTAGAGAGCATTTTTCCACTTATAATCCTCGGACTTTTGAGAATATGGTTGACGCGGCAAGAAGGAGAGAGTTAGAAATTTCAAGTAGAACTGAAGAAGAAAAGAAGAAACGCAAGGTGGAATATGTTCAAGAACCGTTTAAGAAGCAAAGATTTGAACAAAAGGGCAGAAGTTCGGGAAGAAGATTTGAAAGGAAAGAATCGTCAAGAAAAGAATATGGATGTAGAAAATGTGGTAAGAACCATTTTGGAGAATGCAAATTTGGTCAGATGGGTTGTTATACATGTGGGAAGCCGGGTCAGATTAGTAGTGAATGTCCCAATCCGATAAGGATTTTCTACTATTGTAAAGACCCGGGACATCTTAAAAACGAATGTCCAAAGTTGCCTCAAAATCAGAAGCTATTGGTGGGACCGAAAGCTCCTTTATTTCTTGAAGGAGGAAGTAGTGGGAAGAAAGCTGAAGAAAATAAAGGCCGAAGTCGTGCCTTTCAAATCACAACCATAGAAGCAAAAGAATCGACTGATGTCGTTTCAGGTATTTTTATTGTAAACTCTCAACCTGCTTATGTGTTGTTTGATTCGGGAGAAAATAGATCTTTTGTATCAAGTAAATTTTGTAAGAAGTTTTCTAAGCCCCTTAGTAAGCTAGAATATACCTTAGAAGTAGAAGTGGCGGATAATAGAATTGATCTTGTGTCAGATGTTTATCATGATAATCAATTAAAGATAGAATCAACAAAATTTACGATAGATTTGATTCCAATGGTGATGGGAGAGTTTGATGTTATAGTTGGTAGTTTGATGTTATAGTTGGTATGGATTGGCTAGAGAAGAATAATGTTATCATCTTACAAATGATCCACATGTTCTTCTTTACTCTTTGAATATATTAGAATATCATTAATAAATACTATAACAGATTTATCTAACATTGGTCTACAAACTCTATTCATCAAATCCATAAAAGATGCGGGAGCATTTGTTAAAACAAAAGGCATAACCAAAAATTTATAATGGCCATACCTCGTGCGAAAAGCTGTTTTCGGTACATCTTCCTCCTTTACTTTCAACTGATGATAACCCGGACCTTAAATCTATCTTTGAAAAGAACTTCGCCCCTTGCAAATGATCAAATAAATCATCTATTCTCGGTAACGGGTATCTATTCTTGACTGTTAACTTATTAAGTTCTCGATATTGTATACACATGCGCACACTACCATCTTTCTTTTTCACAAATAAAATCAGTGCACCCCACGGAGAAGAACTGGGACGGATAAAACCCTTATCTGATAATTCTTGTAACTGATTCATTAATTCTTTCATTTCGGCTGGAGCTAACCTATACGAAGCCTTTGCTACAGGTGCAACACCGAGAATAAATTCTATTCTAAACTCTACTTCTCTTTCTGGTGGCAAACCCGGAAGATATTCAGGAAATACATCTACATATTCGTTCACTACATCCACTTCTTTTAAATCTTTTTTATCCTTCTTTTTATCTATCACATATGCAAGGTATGCTTGACAAGCCTTCCAGATTTTGAAGAAGAAACTAAGTGAAGTACCGGTGTTAGTTTTACCGGATGGAACGAAAGATTTGGTTGTTTATAGTGATACTTCATATACCGGTTTTGGATGTGTTTTGATGCAACATGGAAAGGTTATTGCTTATGCTTCGAGACAGTTGAAAGAAAATGAAAAGAAATACCCGGTGCGAGATTTGGAGTTAGCGGCGGTTGTGTTTGCTTTAAAGATATGGAGGCATTATCTCTATGGTAAAAGGTGTACGATTTATACGGATCATAAAAGTTTGCAATATTTCTTTACTCAGAATGATCTTAGTATGAGACAACGTAGATGGTTAGATTTGGTGAAGGATTATGATTGTGATATTCGATACCACCTCGGAAAAGCGAATGTCGTTTCGGATGCGTTAAGTAGAAAGAGTTCACAACCGGAGATGAAACTTTACTCTTTAGCTTTAATTATTAATGCAAATTTCTTTGATTCAGTTAAAATGGCTCAGTTGGAAGCAATTAAAGAAGAAAATTGGAAAGGAGAAAGAATTATGGGTCAAGTGGAAAATTTGACAGAAGATAGTCGAGGTTTAAAGACTAGATTTGGAAGAATTTGGATTCCTAATACGTCGGATTGTAAGAAGATTTTATTTGACGGAGCTCATAAGTCGAAATATTCTATTCATCCCGGTAGTACAAAAATGTATAGAGATCTTAAGGAAGACTATTGGTGGTCGGGTATGAAAATAGATATAGTAAAATATGTAGAAAAATGTTTAACATGTTTACAAGTTAAAGCGGAGTATCAAAAGCCTTATGGAAAAATGCAACCATTGGAAATACCGGTTTGGAAATGGGAGAATATACTATGGATTTAGTAACGAAATTACCAAAGTCTAGAAGAAAGAATGATGCTATTTGGGTGATTGTAGATAGATTGACTAAGAGTGCTCATTTCTTACCAATCAAAGAAGCTATTTCTTCGGGGAAAATGGCGGAAATGTTTTTGAAAGAAATCGTAGTAAGGCATGGAGTTTCGATTTTGATAGTGTCGGATAGAGATACACGTTTTACTTCTCACTTTTGGAGAGGTTTTCAAGAAGAATTAGGGGTGGAACTTAATATTAGCACGGCTTATCATCCTCAAACCGATAGGAAAAGCGAAAGAACTATTCAAACCTTTGTTGATTTACTTCGTGCGTGTGTAATAGACGTTGGAGGTAATTGGGATGATCAATTACCATTAGTAGAACTTTCCTACAGCAATAGCTATCAAGCGAGTATAGATTGTGAACCTTACACTATGTTGTATGGAAGGAAGTGTAGGGGCGAAATTGGGCAACGAGAATTAGGAGAGAAAGAGATTGTACAAATTACAATGGAAAAGATAGATCAAATTAGAGAAAAACTCAAAATGGCTCAAGATCGACAAAAGAGTTATGCCGATAAAAGACGAAGACCGATAGAATTTGAAGTTGGTGAATTTGTAATGTTAAAAGTTTCCCCATGGAAAGGAGTAATTCGATTTAGAAAGAGAGGAAAATTAAGCCCAAGATTTATTGGACCATTTAAGATTTTGGAGAGAATAGGAAAAGTTGCTTACCGATTGTAATTGCCCGAAATTTTAAGCAAGATACATCCTACATTCCATGTGTCCAACTTAAGAAAGTGTCTTGCGGATGAAACATCATTTGTTCCACTAGATGATATAGAAATCGATGTAAAGTTGAATTATGTTGAAGAACCGGTAGCTATTCTCGACCAGAAAATAAAACAACTTAGAAATAAATAAATTAATATGGTTAAGGTTCAATGAAAGCAATTGGAAGGGATCGGAATTTACTTGGGAGCCGGAAAACGAGACGAAGAAATTTTATCCCAAATTGTTTGAAGAATAGATTTCGGGGAAGAAATCTTTGGAAGGAAGGAAGATTTGTAACATCCCGGTTCTCGGAAATTAGAATATTTCGTAAGTATTAATTTATTTATGATATAAATGTTTTATATTTATGTTATTTGAGAAGTTTTATAAATGAAGGACGATAAATGTAAGAAAAATAGTTAGTTGTGGTTAGAAAGGACTTATATTGTTAACAATGTTAGTTATTTTATAAATTTAGCAAAACTTGGAAAGTTGAGGGACTAGAGAGTAAATTCGAGATTTGTGTATGAGTAGGATGATTAGGTGTCAATTGCAGAAATTCTTGTATCTGTTTTGAGTGTGTGTTCTGGAGATTAAGCAAGGAACAATTGTAAATTTCTTAAATTAGTGTTAAATTAGTGAAGATTCTAAAGAGCCAAGGATAGGAGATAAAGAAATTAAGCTTAATTGGCCTTTGGAGAGGAGAAGGTAAATTTATATATATTTGATATTATTTGATGAATTTGAGTTTGTTATATGAGATATAGTCTTAATTAGATGCTTAATTAGAAGTAGAAATGCTTAATTGATAAAATTATGTTTTTAATAATTTGGGGATAATCATGAGAATTGTTAATTTGAGCATTTTGTATGTTAATTTAATGTTGGAATTATATGTTTTAGTTCTATGAATAAAATAGAGTGTGATGTTATGATTTCTCCATTTAGTATTTGCCAAACGGGTAAAAAGACCCAAGGAGTGGCAAGATGGGTAGAAAACGGACAAACAAGTTAATGTTAAGATTTTAGAAAAAGATGTGAACAAAGTTGTTAGTTAGGTTTTTGTTATAAGTTATTGAAACCTATAGTTGTTTTGGTCTTATAAACTCAGATTTAAAAGACAAAGGGAAGGAGAAAACAACGAGAGAGTAGTAAACGTACTTCGACATCGAGGTGAGTATACGAAGCCCATTTTCATAATGTTATATGTTTAAAAATGTGTATCAACACTTTTGAGGTTCACAAGTATGTTATTTCTATCATATCCTTAAGTTGTTAGCGGAAATGGGAGTTAGAAATATCATAAACTAACGTATAAGTGCAGGAAACGCTTGGAAACGAAAATCAGCCAGGCTAAGGCCCAAAATGAGCCGCATCTGAGCTCAGTAGTGTGGGTTGATTTTCGTTGAGCCAAATGCGCCGCATTCGATACCTAGACCAGTTTTTAGTGAATTTTAAGGTAGTTTAAGTATGAGAATGATACTCTAACCTATTATTATGATAGAGAAGAATGGAGAAGAGATTTACATGTCGATAGAAATAGAATCGACTTTTAATAGTCGGAAGGAGTCGAGTTAACTATGTATATACCACGAGGGTATGTAATTGACTTTTAATAGTCGGAGAGAAGTAAGGACCAACTATATATAGTTGGAAAAAGAGAAATGATAAGACTTTAAGTAGTCCTGGAGAAGTGTTAAAACGGGACTAAGTATATTCACTAGCTTAACGCTAATGTATTTTGTTGATTGTTATGTTTGTAGGTACAAAGGATCTCTAGATTTGCAAGGCAAGCATATAAAGATCGGATGGGGACCTTAACATAATATTGAATCTTTTTTAACGAGCTTCCGCTCTAAACGTTATGGATACTATTTAGTAGAAGTAAAACAATAACTTTTGTTTTGTTAAGGTTATGTAAATGATACAGAAAACCGTTAATGTTGTAGAATGTTTATATTAAAAAAAAAATTGTGTGTTTAAAATCCTAGTGTTACAGATTCTCACGTGACTGACCCACACATGCACTGTCGTTTACATTTTTCCTTATTTTCCCCCTTGTACTCACGTAACTCATTATTCGCAGATCTGACATGTCTCAATCGTCGCACTCACGATCTCAGTCTCACTCCCGGTCACAGTCGCACTCACATTCGCGAGCCGTCTACACGCCAGAAGTCTCGGAAGACTTCACCACACCTGAGGCTCAGCACCACGAGACCACTGACCCGACCAAGGAGAGCTCGGTGGATTTCTCGAGCAGCCACGGTACCTCCACCTCGAGGACCGTGCTACCAGCTGCACCACAGGTGCCCTTCGAAGCACCACCTCAGCAGCGTGGACCCCAAGTCCGGACGACAACACGTAAGCAGGTCGTCCTTCCTGGTCGTCTGCCTGATAGGATGATGGGACAGACTCCCGATACATCCAGACCCGCTCCTCCCACGATGCCGTTCGGAGACCCGTACGCAGGATCTTCGCGTACGCCAACGATGGACCGTTACCATAGAGAGCGTCAGTTTCAGGAGCAGCAGACGCAGCGCCCCGACAGCGACGGACCATCTAGGCCGATGATGCCGCCTTATCTACGGTCGCCCCCACCAGTAGCGTTCCTTCAGCTGCATCGAGAACTTCGGGGACTCACCGAAGAGGCCCAACAGCAGGGCCTTCTTCTGTGTGAAGTCTCTGATGCTGCACACCGACTGTCTGAACAGTCAATCCAAGTCATCACGTCGGCTCAAGCCACGTCGAGGACGGTGCAGCGTCTCGTCAGCGCTTGCCTGATCATGGGGACCCTCATCGCGGTTATCTTGGTGAAGATGTTCATGGATAGGCGTCGTTAGGCACTTCATTTTATGTACTTTATATTGTAAGCTCAAGTCGTAATTTTCGATATGTATACGACTTGAAGGTAGTTCCTATTTTATTTTATGTTGTATTGTACTAGTATTCGAACCTATCACATTATGAACCTTGTAACCGAATATTTTGCTATTTGAATAAATTCGTACTTTTATTTATGTACTTGTCTATATCGTTCAACTATATTATTATTCCTTAATTGTTATCGTACGCATGTCATTTATCCTTCCAGATTACTCTTGCGTATCATTGTTATTATCCATTATTCTTATCGCTTATTCCTATTCGTGCAATCTAAATTGCTTTCCTTTGTCTGTTGTAGAATCATGGCACCTAAACGCTCCAACGCTATCCTCATAGTCGAGCAGGTCGCTGCTCAGCTAAACACTGCCATGCCCAACATGATGGCTCAGATCATTGATGGGATAAAAAACAACGTCAACAACAACCAGCAGCAACAACAACAACAACAATAGTAGTAGCAACAGCAACAGCAGCAACAGCAACAACAAACACAACAACAACAACAACAACAACAAAAACAACAACAACATCAGGGAGGCCACCAAAACCCTCCCATATGTAACTACAAGGGATTTATGGCATGCAAGCCTAAAGAGTTTCACGGAACCATTGGTGTTGTAGGACTTGTATCCTGGTTTGAGAGCATCGAATGAGTCCTGCACATCAGCAGGTGTGCTGAAACTGACAAGCTGGAATACGCCTCTTACGTACTACAAGGAAAAGCCCTGACTTGGTGGAACAGTATAGTCCAAAACCGAGGGCGCGAAACTACCTATGCTCTCACCTGTGATCAATTCCAGACCCTCCTGATTGAGGAATACTGTCCTAAGGGAGAAATTAAGAAGCTGGAGGCGGAGCTTTGGGACCACATGATGGTCGGAAACGACATCGAAGGGTACACTACCCGATTCCATGAGCTGGCCCGACTGGTTCCGAGGCTAGTAACTCCCGAGGAGAATCGGATTGACCGATACATATCCGTTCTCGTTCCTGAGATCCGGGGAATGGTCATCTCAGTAGAACCCTAGACTCTCCAAAGCGCAATCATTCTGGCGCACCGACTCACCAGAAACATACTCTCGACCCCAGCATCCTCCAAGAAGGAGGGAGGAGAGAAAAGGAAATCTGAGCAAACCCCCAGAAGGAGTGATCGACACAAGAAGAACAAAACCACCCGCAATTATGCGGTGACTGTTGCAACCCCACCACCACCACCAGCTGGAACCCGAACCTATACGGGGACGCACCCCAAGTGCAACAAGTGCAACTTCCACCACCACGGGAACTGCCTGGTGTGTCTAAAGTGCCAGAAGGTGGGGCACTTCGCCAAGTACTATTCGGAGAAAACAATGGTCCAAGGCCAGAAGCCGATGTGCTTTGAGTGTGGAAGTGACCAACATTTCCGTAGCACCTGCCCCAAACTCTAGAATGCCCAACCAAACCAAGGCGGGCGAGGTCGAGGACGTGTTTTTGCACTCACAGCTGAGGAGGCCCGACAGGACCCGAACGCGGTGAACGGTACGTTTTCCGTAAACAACCATTATGCATCCGTATTGTTCGATTCAGGAGCCGAGAGAAGGTTCGTATCCTTAGAATTTAGACCCCTCATTAATTTAGGATCTAAAGTTCTTAAGGATAGCTTCACTATAGAGTATGCTAATGGTCAAGAGTTCGAAGCTAAGGATATAATCTTAGGATGTTCAATATGCCTAGCTGATAAAACTTTCCCCATCGACTTGATCCCGATAGAGCTGAAAAGCTTTGACATTATCGTCGGAATGGACTGCTTATCTCGTTTCCGAGCCGAGATCGTCTGTTTCGACAAACTCATTCGTATCCCTTTATCAGACGGTGAAATCCTCGTTGTACAGGGAGATAAAGTTGGGCAACAACTCCACATCGTCTCTATCATTAAAATACGCAAATACCTCAAAAAGGATTGCGATGCATTCCTAGCGCATGTCATCGAACGTAAGCCTAAGGAGAACCGAGTATAAGATATCCTCGTAGTCAAGGATCATCCAGAGGTCTTTCCAGAGGATTTACCCGGGCTACCACCACATCGACAAGTCAAATTCCGAATAGACCTCGTTCCTGGCGCAACACCGGTTGCCAAGACACCATATCGTCTAGCACCACCCGAAATGCAAGAATTTTCGAAACAACTCCAAGAACTTCTAGATCATGGTCTGATTCGCCCAAGCTCGTCCCCCTAGGGAGCCCCAATCCTCTTCGTGAAAACGAAAGACAGATCCTTCTGAATGTGCATCGATTATCGTGAACCAAACAAGTTGACCGTCAAGAACCGATACCCACTCCCGATGATCGATGATATGTTCGACCAGTTGCAGGGTGAAACTAATTTCTCTAAGATCGACCTCCGTTCGGGTTATCATCAGGTTCGAGTCAGTGAGACCGACATTCCTAAACCGCTTTTCGAACTCGATACGGGCACTACGAATTTCTCATTATGCCTTTCGGTCTGACCAACGCACCAGCGGTGTTCATGGATCTGATGAACAGGGTGTGTAGACCGTATCTGGATAAGTTTGTGATTGTATTCATAGACGACATCCTGATCTACTCAAGGAACAATGAGGACCACGCGAAACATTTGAAACTTATTCTAGAACTCCTTAGAGATCAGAAACTATACGCCAAATTCTTGAAGTGCGAATTTTGGCTCCGAGAGGTACACTTCCTTGGTCATGTGATCAACCAAGAGGGAATTCATGTCGATCCGGCTAAGATCGAAACGATCGAGAAATGGCAAGCCCCAACGACTCCTACAGAAATCCGACAATTCCTAGGGTTTGCGGGCTATTGCCGAAGGTTCATTAAAAATTTCTCGAAAATCGCTAAGCCTCTAACCGAACTTACTCAGAAGGATATCGCCGTGTATGTAGCTAAGTTCCTTACTTGCTCGAATGTCAATGCGGAATATCAGAAACCTTCAGGTCTATTGCAACAGCCAGAGATTCCCATATGGAACTGGGAACAGATCTCCATGGACTTCATCACCAAACTGCCCCGTACGGCAAGGGGTAACGATATGATTTGGGTCATTGTGGATCGACTGACGAAATCTGCACACTTTCTACCGGTGCGAGAAAACCACTCAATGGAGAAGTTCACCAAGATCTACATCTAGTGCGCACCATTCGAGGCCTTATATGGACGCAAGCGTCGGTTGCCGCTTTGTTGCCTTGAAGCTGGCGACCGACAACTCACAAGGCTCGATATCGTCCAGGAAACCATCGACAAAATCACTACATTCGGGAAAGGCTGAATACATCCCGTACCGAGTAGAAGAGCTATGCCGACAACCGAAGGAAACCCCTCGAGTTCCAAGTTGGCGATAGAGTGCTTCTCAAGATATTGTCGTGGAAGGGGGTAGTCCGTTTCGGGAAACGCGAAAAGCTAAGCGCGAGGTACACCGGTCCATTTGGAGGTGATAGAGCGAATCGGCCCGGTGGCATATCGACTCCAACTTCCGCATGCTCTTTCCAACATCCACAACGTCTTCCATGTCTCGTACTTGAAAAAGTGCTTATCGGATGAAACCATTGTCATTCCACTAGACGAAGTCCAGATCGACAACAAGCTCAACTTCATCGAAGAACCGCTCGAGGTTGTAGCCGAGAGGTCAAGAAACTCAAGAAGAGTCGTATCCCTATCGTAAAGGTTCGGTGGAATTCCCGACGAGGTCACGACTTCACGTGGGAGCGTGAAGATTAGATCCGTCAAAAGTATCCACATTTGTTCAAAGACTCTTCCTCCCGATGAGGCGAACTAAATTTCGGGACGAAATTCTTTTCAACCCGGGGAGAATGTGACAACCGTCTAATTTAAGGTGAAAACCACATTCTCTATCTTTGAGTTAACTGTGTATCGATCTTAACTATACTTGTATCGTGAACGGGTGTGAGTCGGAATCGAATTCGGAATCATAAATTGAATCCTAATACCAAGAAAACACTTAGTGAACTTGCCTAAGTTCCTATCTAAACTAACCGAAAACTTTCAACTATCGAAAATTCTTAACAATGTATCAAACGAAAAACTAAACATTGCTGAAACTGCCCCAAATGCGCCGCATTCTGGGTGCAGTCCAGCAACAATTTTGTAAACTTTCAAACTCAACTAAACGGACTCAAACCCGAGCCCAACTCTTTGGCTCCGGGTTAAACTTGTTGGAAGGCCTTTTGGAAGTCCAGTATGCTAACATAAACACCCCCACAACTCTGGTTCATAAAAACGAAACACAAACACACACAAAATCGTTCCTCTTCATTTCAGAACACACTCATCCCTCTTCATTTCAGAACACACAAACACCAAACACAAACACACACAAAAACCAAACACAAACACAAACACTGTCCTTACTTACTCTCTCTCTCTCTCAACAAATACTCTCTCAAGAACACACTCCTCCCTCTTCATTTCAGAACTTAAGCTCACCAAAAACATAGTAAAATCACCATAATAATTACACCAAAATCGTTCATAATCAAGAGGGAAGCAAGTAATCTCCATTTGGGTCAAGGAAAAATCGATTTCTAGCATTTTGAGTCAAAAATCACCAAGAGAGCACTTCAACCTTCTTCAAATCACCATCCATTCTGTATAACTCTTTTTAATCTTCTGTTTTTAAAAAATAAACTCTTTGCATGTACGATCTAACAACTAAAAACAAGGTTTTATGAAGATTTATGACCATTTATATGCAAAAACAGGTTTTTATAAAATAGATGTTTAGATCTATGAATTTGTGGTTAAAACTCAATAAAAACTGTAAAACATCAAGTATTTGTATGTATCTATAGTTGCATGTCGAAATCCACCACCAAAATAACATTTTTGAGCAACAAAACTATTTTGCCCAAGAACTTGGTGCCAGAATGCGGCGCATAAGGCCTCTTATGCGGCGCATTCCTGACCCAGTTTCCTGGGAAATGGGTTGTTTCGGCTATTAAACGCAAACTTGAGCTTATTTCTTCAAACCGAGTTAAATAACCTGTAATGAACTTAACTTGTGTATAAAGGGACTAATTGAACATGTTTACATAACATTGTGCTTGGTGTAAATATATAAACTATGGTTATGAAAATCGTTAAGCGGGAAAGTGTTTAAAAATTGGATTTAAAGATTTTGGCGCGCAAGCGCTGCCCGATTTTTGTCAGACTTAAACCCAACACTTATATTAAAAGCATTTTCGTTGACTAACGACATTATAAACTTATAAACAATCGTACTCACTCAATCTTGGTATTAGTATAGGATTTTCGTGAAATCCGACCCGTTTCTACCACTTTCCGCACCCGTATCATTTCTAGCAACCGTGAGTTATAACCCCACCTTTATTTACTGTTTTTAAATAATTCTTTTGGGGGAAACATGAGAACCAAACATATTTTATTTCCACACTCGGCACTCGTACGAAACATATTTTATTGCCACACTCAGTACTCGTATGAAACATATTTTGTTGCCAAACTCGGCACTCGTATGAAACATATTTTATTGCCACACTCGGCACTCGTATGAAACATATTTTATTACCACACTCGGCACTCGTATAAACTTAGATTGATCGTATAACTAACGTGACTCTTGAGGAATATAACATGCATCTTAAGTGACTACTACTAGTTTTTAAATAACAAGAGGGCCCATTTTGCAACACACACTATTAGCTTTGTTAAGCCGTTTAGTAACTATGGGTATCGATACTTAGGAAATAACCGTTCCTTACTTAGGAGGTAGCTTAAGTACATTTAATTGATCGAACACGACTCCTCGTAAGTAGTGCGGGGTAAGGGGCTTCGCGGTTGATTAATCGGTTTAGTGTGAACAGTTAAGTTATATTATGCCAAGTAGTCGTTATACATGATTTCAATCAATTGTTTACTGTTCGCAACTATCTTTTAAGTATTGTTCTACTTATCGCAACTATCTTTTAAGTATTGTTCTACTTATCGCAACTATATTTTAAGTATTGTTCTACTTATCGCAACTATCTTTTAAGTATTGTTCTACTTATGACATCTATATTTTAAGTATTGTTCTACTTATCGCAACTATCTTTTAAGTATTGTTCTACTTATCTCAACTATCATTTAAATATTGTTCTACTTATCGTAACTATTTAAGTATTGTTATACTTGACTCAAACCATTTTTAGTCGAGGACTAGAAAACTGTAAATCACTCGCTACTATTGTAGTTTGACACTTTTTCTCATGTTTTCAGGAAACCAAATGTAAGGACACGAGGTGTATACTATGGATGGGTCAAGCATGTCACGTGAATTCAAGAATTGGGAGAAGACCAATTTAATCATTGGGAATTTTGTTAAACAATTAATCATGTATTTTTGTTATGTGATACGTTAAATGCTTGGTTATTTTCAAACTTGTAAACTCTTATTTTCAATTTAATGACTTGAAACTGTATCCCTTATTATAACTGGTGTAATGATATCGTTGCTTTTCGCACCTCGTGTTTCCGCTTTAGCGGGGTGTGACAATGTTATACCTATTTCACGTAATAGGTATATCATATATGATATGCTTATGATATCTGTTACATATCATATATGATATACCTATTTCACGTAATTGTTATATCATAAGCATATCATATATGATATACATATTACTTTGAAATAGGTATATCATATATGATATTATAAGCATATCATATATGATATGTTTATTATATCTATATGAGATATCATAAGAATATCATATATGATATACCTATTACATGAAATACGTATATCATATATGATATGTTTATTATATCTATATGAGATATCATAAGAATATCATATATGTTGGGAAAAACAATGATCTATCCCAAGATTAATAAATCTGTTAATCAAAGTCTGAGTCTGAGTGACATGAGTCTGAGTGACTCAGTCTGAGTGACATGAGTCTGAGTGACTCAGTCTGACTAACTCAAACTCATGAGAGAAGTCAGGCGTGATTTAAGGAAGTTTAGTTAGTCAATATCTTTTGAATGTTTAAAATATCTTGTTAGATTGATCCTTATCAAACTCACTATAATTGTGTATAAATAGTGAGTTTGAGTTTTGTAATCGGTACAACTTTTACTGAAATATAACTGTGTGTTATTTTCATTGCTTCTATATTATAATTCCGCTATAATATATACTGAAACTGAGTAATTAATCGATATATAACAATTAACGTCTAAATACTTATTTGTTATAGATTTGCCATTGTTTGGGATCTTAGTGAGACCTAACAACTGGTATCAGAGCAAATAAGATTTAAATTTTAATAAATTTATAAATCTTAAACGATCAATACCTAAAATCTCAGAACAATGTCATCATCTTCAAACATAACCACAATGGCTGGAAAAGGAATTCATGTGTTCACTGGTCATAATTTTGCACATTGGAAGCTCAAGGCTGAGTGGCATTTATCAGGAATTCATGAAGAAATGATCAGAATCATAACTGAAGGACCCATAATTCCAGGTAAAAACATTGATGAAGTAAAAGAAGGTGAAGGAGTTGTCCAACGTGCCAGATGGGTTCAAACTGCCAAATCTCAATGGACAGATCAAGACAAGCTCTTATACAATCTTGATCCCAGAGCCAGTAGCATTCTAGGAAATGCAGTGTCAGAACAAATCTTTTCAAAAATTGCAGGCTGTAAAACGGAAAAAGAACTATGGGATACATTAATTGTATCATATGAAGGTGTCCCAGTAGTGAAAGAGCAAAGACTGAACAGTCTCATTAGAAATTATGAGAATTTCTATATGAAAGAAAAGGAAACTTTGGCTGATGTTCACACCAGATTTCAAATTCTACTGAATGATATGTCAGCTCTGGGAGTGACAAAAGATGATGATGATATATGTAAGAAATTTGTTGATATATTACCTAACAAATTTGAATCTGTTATCACATCTCTTGTAGTAAGTGAGAAACTGTCTACCTACAAGCTGCCAAGACTTTTTGGTCTATTATTAAACTTTGAAGAATCTCAAGAAAGAAAGAAGATCAATAATAGGCGAACTGCAAAGGATCCAGAAGCTGCATTAGTTGCAACGAGCAGAAGGAGTAAAGAAATTTATTCTCAAGCTGACTCATCTGAGTCTGAGTCACACTCAGACTCAGAATCTGAAAATGAATCTGAGGTCAAGAAACTAAAGAGTCAACTTGCCCTGTTAACCATGAAGCTTGAACAAAAGACAGGATACAAAGGAAAGAAACCTTTTGATCTGAAAAAGGTAAAATGTTTCAAATGTAATGAACATGGACACATGGCTGCTGACTGCAAAGTGAAGAATGCCCAGACTGAGCACATGGACGAAGTTGCTGAAAGGGCCCAAAGATACCGAAACAAGTATCTAAAATACAAGAAAGGCAACAGCTCCAACACTCAAAAGCCTCAAACTGAACAAAAAGCATTCTTTGCTGAAGAATGGTTGGATGAGGAATTATCATCTGATGAAGAAGAAGTGGTAGATCAGTGTTTGATGGCAGTGGTGGAGGAAGCTACTGAAGCTGAGAAATCCGCTTCTCAGTTCGAAAAGGATCTAAAGGAAGCTGAAAGAATGAGCTGCAATTCAGACTGGAACAAGTCAAAACTCTATAAGGTACACAACTTTGAAACTTATACAAATGAACAAAAAATTCAAATGTTTGAGTATATTTTTGTTGACTTGACCACTACTTTAGAGGAACAAACTGACCTCAAACAAAAATTCAAAGACTTTGAAAATCTTCTAAAAAGTAAAGATGATAAAATAACTGAATTAGAAAGTTATAAAGTTCTTTTAAATGCTCAGACTGAAGCCTATAGTGATCTTGCAAAAGAAAATCACAAACTTAGAGAAGAAACTGAGCACTATAAAAGAATTTGTAAATCATGGTGTATATCATCTTTAAAAAATGAGGATTGCTTAAACAGACAGGTACCCAATCAAGTTCAAGCTGTGTTGGGTGAAGGATTCAGTTTGAAGAAACACATGACAGAAGAGGAAGAAGAAGCTCTGAAGGCAGAAAGAGAAAAAATCATTTTTAAACCAGAAATCCTTCCAAATACTTTTACTTATTTGAAAGGAAATAAAACAATGATGTCAAATGCATTTGTCAAACCTGTATTTTCTCAAGTTTTGAATAAAAATAAACTTTTGTCTTCATCTTCTTCTGAATCTGAATGTGTTACCTTGTCTGAGACTGATAGGCAGATGGAAAAGGATTCTACATCCTTGACCAAAGTTACTCTCAAGGTTATGAGAAAACCCAAGAGTCAAACTCCTGTCAGTTCCAAAAGTCATAACAAAAGTCCTGAATCAAAAACAATTGATAAATTAGGAAATCAATTAATGGAACTGACCAACATTGTAAAAACTTTAGTCAGAGATAAATCACCTAATCAAGCAAGATCCAAATCTCCTCCAAAGAGAACTTGCTATAACTGTGGTGAAAAAGGACATGAAGCTGTGTTTTGTAAATTATTGACCAGGTCTAGACCTAAGAATCCTTATGTTAATAAATCAGTGTCATCAAAACAGTGTTCAGCTTCATATCAGCCAGGATCATCAAAATCCAGATCTGTCTCATCAAACTCAAATTCATCTTCAAGAAACACTTCTCCAGCAAAAGCTAAATTTGTACAACCCTCTAAATTTAAATCAGCCCCATCTAGAGTCAATCTCAAAAATGCTCCTTTTAAATACTGTGGTGTCATAGGTCACTATTCTGTAAATTGCATGAATGAAATAAACAAATGGAACTATACAAGTCCCAAAACTGAATGCAAGATTGAATCAGCACCTAAACCTGTCTCAGTTCATGGATCCACTCTAAAGTGGGTACCCAAAAGGAACTAATTTCTTCCTTTCTCATGTGCAGGATTCTACAAAATGGTATCTAGACAGTGGAGCATCAAGGAAAATGACAGGGATGAAGTCCTTTCTACAGGACTACAAGGAAGAAGATGGACCTCAAGTAAGATATGGAGACAACGGAGTATCAATGACTAGGGGATATGGAAAGATTCATGTTGGAGCTGTCACATTCAAGAGAGTTGCTTATGTGGAAGGATTGCAACATAATCTACTCAGTGTGAGTCAGATTACTGATGAAGATCATGAAGTCAGATTCAGGAAACAAGCTGGGATAATTTATAATGCCAAGGGAAAACCATTACTGCTAGCCAAAAGAAAAAGAGATGTGTTCTGTCTGGATCTGAGTACAGCAAATGATGAAGCTGAGACATGTTTGTTCACCAAAAAAAAAGGAGGATGGAATTTTTATAAACCAAAGTAAATATGTTCATGATTTAATCAAGAAATTTGGTTTTGCAACAAGTTCTGAAATGAAAACACCCATGAGCACATCTGACAAATTGCACAAAGACTCATCTGGGAAGTCAGTCTGTCAAGCTACTTATAGAGGAATGATTGGTTCATTACTCTATCTGACTGCTAGCAGACCTGACATCATGTTCTCTACATGTCTGTGTGCACGTTATCAAGCTGATCCTAAGGAATCTCATCTTAAAGCTGTTAAGAGGATTTTCAGATATCTTAAGGGTACACCAAACCTTGGTTTATGGTACCCTAAAGATTCTGGTTTTGAACTAATTGGGTACTCAGATGCAGATTATGCAGGTTGTAAGCTTGACAGAAAGAGCACTTCAGGGGGATGTCAGCTCCTAGGAGGCAAGCTGGTTAGTTGGTCTAGCAAGAAATAAAACTCAGTCGCCACTTCCACAGCTGAAGCTGAGTATGTGGCTGCAGGAAGCTGTTGTGCACAATTGCTTTGGATGCAACATCAATTGGCTGATCTTGACATCCACATTCAAAACACACCCATCATGTGTGACAACAAGAGTGCTATTCAAATAACTGAGAATCCAGTATTCCACTCCAGGACTAAACACATTGAAATCAGGCATCATTTCATTCGAGACTGTGTGGAGAAAGGAAAGGTCAGACTGGAGTTTGTGGTAACCAATGATCAACTAGCAGACATATTCACCAAACCTCTGGGTGAGGAAAGGTTTTTCTATTTGTTAGGAGAAGTTGGCATGTTAAATCCTTAGTCCGATCAATTGCAAACTTTCAAACTGACCGCTTTGTCAGTCTGAATATTTTCAGTCTGACTAAAAAGTCAGCTTCAGGACTATCAGTCTGACCACAGTCCTCAGACTCAATGTATTTTTGGAACATATTTTTTATATTTTTTTTTATCTTCTGTATCATTTATATTAATCATTAGATATTTTTTTTCTTTGGTCAAGTCCTGTCAACGGTCATTCGTCGCAAGTTGTAATTGTCTAGGGGTCTAACTTGTAAATTTTCTAAATTAGTTACAAATTTTCGCTATTTAGTTTAATTCTAACAGATTTTCAAATTTTTTAAACCTAGCTTTTCTTCTTTCTAAATCTTTGCTTAATTTTTCTCTAATGGCTAACCCCAATCTGATGCTCCATGTTACTTCAAGAATGATTCTAGGTGCCGATTTTCAACAACGGGTTCAAATCAAGGATAATAATCGAGTGGCGACTGCTGAAATTCCCTTCAATCGACGAAACAGGGGTTTTGAGCAACTGATTCAGTTTATGAAGGCTCATCCTCTCTACGGCGCCTTTTTCTGTGCAAACACTATGTGTCCTCCTGTTCTATGTGAACGGTGGTACACCTGCACCGCCAATGCTGAAAGAACTGCCCTCACAGGCACATACAATAATGGGCGCTCAACCATTGTTCTCACTGAAGAAATTATTCGAAGAGCATTACTCCTTCCAACACTTGCTGAGGCTGGCGAAGGAGGGTTTCAGGCTAGACGGAGCAAATAGAAAGCCAGGGAAGAAGCTTTTCCCCTTATCGGTCAGACTGAAACCCAGGGAGTCATTAAATACAATCTTTTTACTGGAAAATGGAAATTCCTGTTTTCCCTGATAACACGATGCCTGGGGGGTAAATCGGGAAGTTTGGATCAGATGAATGAGTTTGAAACTCATCCGTTCCATGCTATGGTAACGGGTAGACGAATCTCATTCTCACAGCTTTATTTTGATGAGATTCTTTCTTTAGCTCTTAAACCCAAACGACCGAATGATGTTCCATTCATTCGTGTTCTTTCACTCAGTTTTGAGGAGGCCCTGGGCAAAGAAACTTATGATCAGCTTGATCACCGATTTTATACTTGTGAACTGCCCAGGCTGACTCCAAAAATGTTTACATATATCAATATTACTGAGAATGAAGCTCCACTTACCACTGTGATGCTTGAATGGATTGCAAATCCGTTCATTGATCAGGAACCAACTGAGTCTGACTCCTCAGACTCAGATGTTCAAGCTGATAGAATCGACGGAGGGCCTGAGGGAAATAACCCTGCTGCAGATGCTGAGGTGGACTTGGGTGGGGTTGGGCCAAATGATGGGGACCAAGGTATAATTATTCCTCTTACTCTTCCTCAGTCTGAGAGTATCCCCTCTCAGTCTGAGCAGTCCATTCCACATCTTGATGTACTGGCTACACAAACGACCAACCTGATGGACTCACCAAGTTCATTTGATAAAGCTCTCACATCTAGCCCCACAGCAAATCAGGCACTAATGGACTCACTTTTCCATGAGGCTGAGAGTACTATACTCCCCTCAAGTGCTGCAGTTCAGACCAGTCTCTCTCTGCTAGAGCACGAGTTGGATCTGACTGCTATGACTACCCAAAGCCACATTAAGGTAGTAAACTTGGAGAAACACATTGCTGCTACCACACAGTCACATGTGGCAAGCATTGAAGAAAATGTCTCACTCCCAGACATACCTGTACTCAGTATGGGACCACCCCCTCAGCTTCAGAGCCTATTCCAACGGCCATTTTCACTAGTTCTGTGCTGGTTCACGATAAGGTACCACCTTCAAATCTCTTACACTCTCTTTCACTAGTCGCCAATGCCTTACTCCCTAAACTGGGTGAGGTACAGACTTCATATTCTATGGCTTATGATCATTCTCCTAAATCACAGGGAGGGAGTGAGGCTGTGCCACCTGTTACATCCACACCTGTTGCTACTTCAACCCAGTCTGAGGTTGCCTTGACTGTTCCTGTGCTGTTACAAGCTCTTAAGGACATGTCAGCTCAGTTTGATGACAGACTGAAGGCAATGCAGACTGAGGTTCATGCTTTAAGAACACAGAATGCAGAGGAGCTGACTAATTTGAAGGAAGTGGTGTTGAAACTGACCTCTGAAGTCAGTATTATCAGGAAGGGCAAGGCTATTGCAGAGGGCTCTCAGCTTCAGGGGGAGAAAATAGCTTATGCAACTTATGAATCTGAGATCCCCAAGCAGCAGTTGAAAAGGAAAAGAAAAGAAGGGGAGAAAAGGTACTATAAAATTACCAGGCTCAACACGAAAACTGGTCAATCTGAAGTACACTATGAAACTGATTGGAGTATCAATTATGGGGATGAAGAAGTGATGGAAGATCTGAATGTGATGAAAAGCAAAGCTGGGTATAAAAGTGACCCAGAACAGACTGAAGCAAGTGCAAGGGAGAAAACTCAAACTGAAGCTGACAAAGAAGCCAAAAAGAAACAAACTAATGCTGAAGCTGAAAAATTGGCTAAACTCCAGAGGTATGCTCAAAGTGCTGGAATGACTGTGGAGCAATACAGAGAGTATGTGAAGGGCTTATAAAAAAAAAATTTGACTTCAATCCATATGATCAGTCTGAAAAAGCTGCTGAAGAGTTTGAAGCTGAAATGCAAGCTGAAGAAGAGCTGGCCATTGAAGAAGAACAGATGAGGGTTGAAGCTGATGCCCAAATGGCTAAACTGGTCCTTAAAGAAGAAGCTAGGGTTGACTACATTGAAACAAACTTCACCATGAGAAAGCTTAAACACAAGATTCATCACTTAGATTGTACAAGTCATGGTGGAACTGACCTTCTACTCACATGCTTACATAAAAGTGGATCTTTCAGAGTTGGATTGTCAAGAATGCACACCATGGGAGTAGAAGAATGGAAAGACATTGCAAATTTGAGCTACAATTTAACTGACACAGCTCAAAGTCAAGCAATAAGAAGAGAAGCTATCTTCAACATGAATGCAGCTCACATGCTGAATCTAGTGGATGATGAAGATTACAAAGCTTTCTGCACCAAGCACAAAGTGAAAGTCAGATCTAAACCTTTGAGTCTTGAAGCCAGTAACATGCATCCTGTTCCTAAAGAGATTGTGTTTCAAGACCGAACTTATGTTGAGACTGAGAAGCATACAGGTTTATGTTATACAGATTGTGGAGGAGAAGAATGTTTTCAACCTAAGGATGGACTCACCACGACCTCTATTCATCACTGTATAGCTCTGCTAAGTGAATGTGAGTCTCCTCAATGCCTTCCATTCAGAATGAGGCTGATCAGCTGGCTGTTCAACAATCTTAGAAGAATTGAAGAAATTGGAACATTGTCAGACAAGGTGGAGCTAATAAAGAAGGAATATCAGCTGCACTTTCAAAAATCTGATGCTGAAATGAAGATATTAATGGATTGGAAGAAAGATAGGTTGAGATGGATGAGGGAAAGAGATCAACCTCTGCCGTTTGAGATTTCATTGAAAAGAAACAAGAGGACTTTGAAGAAAAGGAAGTAACTGGTGCTTATTTTGTTCACAAACAATTTTTGATTGAAGATTTTTTGTTTGTGTTTATTTTGCTGCATCTTTTGTAAAAGACTTTGGTTAAAACAGATAGGGGGAGATTGTTGGGAAAAACAATGATCTATCCCAAGATTAATAAATCTGTTAATCAAAGTCTGAGTCTGAGTGACATGAGTCTGAGTGACTCAGTCTGAGTGACATGAGTCTGAGTGACTCAGTCTGACTAACTCAGACTCATGAGAGAAGTCAGGCGTGATTTAAGGAAGTTTAGTTAGTCAATATCTTTTGAATGTTTAAAAGATCTTGTTAGATTGATCCTTATCAAACTCACTATAATTGTGTATAAATAGTGAGTTTGAGTTTTGTAATCGGTACAACTTTTACTGAAATATAACTGTGTGTTATTTTCATTACTTCTATATTATAATTCCGCTATAATATATACTGAAACTGAGTAATTAATCGATATATAACAATTAACGTCTAAATACTTATTTGTTATAGATTTGCCATTGTTTGGGATCTTAGTGAGACCTAACAATATATAATTTACTTATTTCAAGTAATAGGTATATCATATATGATATTCTTATGATATCTCATATAGATATAATAAACATATCATATATGATATAACTATTTCAAGTAATATGTATATCATATATGCTATGTTTATGCTATCATAAACATATCTATATGATATTCTCAGTATATCTCATATAGATATCATAAACATATCATATATGATATATCTATTTCAAGTAATAGGTATATAATATATGATATGATTATGATATTATAAGCATATCATATATGATATACTTATTTCAACTAGTAGGTATATCATATATGATATTCTTATGATATCTCATATAGATATCATAAACATATCATATATGATATACCTATTTCAAGTAATATGTATATCATATATGATATGCTTATGATATCATAAACATATCTATATGATATTCGAAGTATATCTCATATAGATATCATAAACATATCATATATGATATACCTATTTCAAGTAATAGGTATATCATATATGATATCCTTATTATATATGTTTTTAACTATCATATATCATAAGTATATCATATATGATATACTTATGATATGTTTATATTCATGTTCTAAGTTTTATGTTTTTAATAATGGTTATTTATTAGGACGCAGAAAGGGTCGTAGAAAAAGAGACCGAATATTCAACAAATATGGACTGTGTAAGTTCAAGAACACGAGTGAGACTCCAGTTGTTCCTATGGTAAGTTTTGTATCTTTTCGTATTATTTTGTTAAAATTTATGAGTTCATTATTTATGTTTTTTTTTTTTTTTTTTTTTTTTTTTTTTTTGCAGTTCAAAGTTCGGACTTGAATAATCAAGTCACTGATGTTCATATGTCTCAGTCACCATCAGTATCCTCTCCAATCTCCTTTCCTGGTAAAACAAAATTTACCAAATCCATGGTTGGCAAAAGATTTGATGTTGTGACGAACATAGAAGTTGAGACTGTTGTTGCTTACGAAGAAAATATTATTCCAGCTCCGGTGACTCAACCAGAAATTATTCAAACTTCAGTGAAGTTAATGATTTTTGGTAAGCTAAATATTTGATGTACCTATCATATATGATATGCCTTAAATATGTGATAGGCATATCATATATGATATCTTATAGTTATATCAGATATCATATATGATATATCTATTTCAAGTAATAGGTATATCATATATGATATGCTTTAAAAAAAGTAAACAGAAAAAACATATATAAACATAAGAAAATTCTAAGTTACTTTAAACAAAACAAAAAAAGACAAAAATGTGAAACTTAGAATTTTCTTGTGTTTATATATGTTTTTTGTGTTTTTTTTTTTACACCTCTTGTATTTGGATCGCACAAAATTTGATTTTTTACCCGTTGTTCGTACACAACCATCATACAAAAGCTGAAAAACAAGCGAGTTGAAGGAAAGGGAAAGTTTAGATATTCAGAAATGTGGTTTAGGTAACATTTGAGCTTAATCAGTTAATTATTAGTTTAATTTTCAAGTAATTAATAATTAATTATATATATTTTTCTTAAGGAAATGTTGCACTTAGAGAAAACAATGATGACGAAGATGAAGGATTTTTTTAATGTTGAAAATGAGGTTCAAAACCAAGAAATGGATTAGTTGAAAAGTATTTTTTCTATTTCAACCGGTAACAAAGAGGTTAGTATTTTCTAAAAGTTAATTTGTTTGAATCTTTTATATTTTTCGTTCTATTTCTGCTTTGTACAATAACATATTTGATAGGTAGGTATATCATATATGATATACCTATTTCAAGTAATAGGTATATCATATATGATATACCAATTACAATTAATAGGTATTTCATATATGATATACCTATTTTCAAGTAATAGGTATATCATATATGATATACATGTTTTCAAGTAATAGGTATATCATATATGATATACCTATTTCAAGTAATAGGTTTATCATATATGATATGGTTATGTTATTTGATACATATCATATATGATATAACTATCATATATGATATGCTTTTTGTGACAACCGTCTAAAATTCAGGTGATTTTTCAGTTACTATATCGGTTCGAATCTCCCGTTACTCTTTTTACAGTGTTCGTAATTCTCTAGCTCGTACATATTGTGTCTGTATTTTGTCGGAACCAGTGTCAGAATAACTCCCGGAATCAATTATATAAGTCCTAATACCAAGAAAACACCTAATGAACTTTCCTAAGGTCATAACGTATCATAATTAAGAACTTTCAATTAACAAAAAGGTCCTACGAAGCAATAACGTAAAAACAAAAATCAGATAAAATCTGATTTTTGTGCACGGTGCGCAGCACCGGTTGCCACATTTCAAATTTTATTACATTTTTAGTCCTTGTCTCGTTTTTATAAACTACCACCCAATCACACACGGGTTATATCACTCATTTACTGCCAAAAACACTGTCCCAAGACCCCATTACTACACTCTACCCTTTTCTTTTTCATTTCCATTTTTCTTTTAATAAAAACACCTATACACACACATTTTTCTCTACCTTCTCTCTAACTTCTCTCTAAAGCTCCATTAAAACCAGAGAAATACAGCCACTAAATCCACATAAATCCACCATCAAAATCGTTCAAACATCAAAACAAGCAAGAAGGTGCAAGTCTATTTCGGTTTCAAGCTTTTTCTACCGATTTTGGAGCTCTAAATCCGTCTAAAATATCATCCATTCATTTTCATCCGATAGAAATCTTCCTCCTACCTTTATTTACTGTTTTTACTAATTGCATGTAAGATCTAAACCATAAAAATGAGTTTTTATAAACATTTATAACTCTTTTTATTCAAAAACGATTTTTAACTAAATGACACTTAGATCTATGTCTTTATGGTTAAAAGTTGTTTAGAAACTGTAAAAACACCATATTATGAAGTATCTACTGGTTGCATGTCGAAATCTATGGGTAACAAAACGTTTTTGACAAGAAAAACACAAAACGGGAAAGAACAGCAAGGAGGTGCGCAGCACCCTCTGGTAGGTGCCGCGCACCGGGCTGCTGACTCTCCCGAAAATCGCCGTTTTGTCCGTTTAAAACTTATGTACACGTTCTGGATTTTTAGTGAATAATAATCTGAAACTGAGATGACTAAAATAATAACAATGGTGACTTGGATTGAACTCTTTGGACTAAATGGACTTGTTTATTAAGTTATTATGTGTTTATATGTGTTTTGTGAGCGGAAATGACTTTAGGTTTTGGACATGAAATTTGGGCGCGGAAGCGCTGCCCAAATTTCGTTAGAAAACTTAAACCATTTCAGCAACCTAAACATGTCTATCCTAATAATAACTTCAACTATGGACTTTTCGGACTAAAATTAACGTTAACCGCTTCGGACCAATTTTTGGAACAATATTGACCTTAACACTTAATTCTAAACAAAAGTTACCTAATCCATTACATAAAGTAACCAGATGAGATAATAACTTTTGGACAATCTTGGTATCCTTAGGCATTCCGTGATTCCCGGCTCCTTTTCCGACCGATTCCCGAGTTCTTTATCTCCGCAAACCGTGAGTTAAAACCCACTTGTTTTACTTTTTGTACATTTAAACATTATTTGGGGGAAGCATAAGATCACATGTTTTGTAACTTTTAACACTATTTTCAAATTATTGAAACAATTGGAAACTTGATACTTTTGGTACTTATTGAAACTTTTGGAAACTTGTGCGAAACTTTGGAAACTTGAAACATTTTAAACTTACGAAACTCGTAAACTTTGGAAACTTGTACGAAACTTTATTGAAACTCTTATGAAACTTTGAACTTGGAAACTATTATGCGTATATGTGTTGATGCCTTAGCAGGTTAACTAAATTTAGGATACTTGTTAGCGACCAATCCTTGATGAAAATATAAACCCGTAAGAACTTACTTGTACTTTTGGAAACTTTTTTCAATTGCCTGTTTTGATTCAGGAACTTTTATACACTATTAGCAACAGCCGTTAGTCATATGGGTATCGATACTTAGGAGCGGTCACTCCTTACTCAGGGTTAGCGACCCAAGTACATATTGCTAAGTTCAGAGATACACTCAATTAAACATTTTTGGGCTAGATCAGGACCACACAATCGGTTTAGTGTATACTTACTATTTATATTATGCCAAGTGATTGACACGAGTTACTATTTAGTTAAACACATACTCCCTACGCATATATCTTTTAGTGCTTGGATTCCGCTGCAACTTTATTTATACGAGTTTTATTTATTTAACTTACTGGTGTACGTTCAAACCTTTTACTATTCGTGTATGTTCTAACGTTGTTCCGTTATTCTTTTTACTTACGACGTCATTATTTTCAAGTACTTTCTATTTTCGGAAACTTTTCTCGAAACTCTATACTGTAACTCACTCACTACTTATTGTAGTTGACACTTTATCTTATGTTTCAGGAAATTAATGTAAGTGTACAGAATGCATGGCAAGGGAGGGTCGATATGGTTACGTGAGGCGCTAAGTGGGAAAAGACCTTTTCTATTTTGGGAATTTACTTTGAAACATTGTATTTGTACTTTAAGTTAAATCATGAACTACTTGGTTGTTTTTGAATGTTGAAACTTGAACTATTTTATTTTTAATAGAAATGACTTGAATCGTTTATATTTGCTTATGACCGTGTAATGATATTCCAGCTCTCACATTCCGTGTTTCCGCTTTAGCGGGGTGTGACACTTTTGATATCATAAGCATATCATATATGATATACATAGTACATTGAAATAGGTATATATCATATATGCTTATAATATCATATATGATATACTTGTTTTCAAGTAATAGGTATATCATATATGATATGCCTGTTTTCAAGTAATAGGTATATCATATATGATATGCCTGTTTTCAAGTAATAGGTATATCATATATGATAAATATCATATATGATATGCTTATAATATCATATATGATATACCTGTTACTTGAAATAGGTATATCATATATGATATGTTTATGATATCATAAGCATATCATATATGATATGTATCAGATATCATAAGCATATCATATATGATATACATATTACTTTGAAATACGTATATCATATATGCTTATAATATCATATATGATATACCTGTTTTCAAGTAATAGGTATATCATATATGATATGCTTATGATATCTGATATAACTATCAGATATCGTAATCATATCATATATGATATACCTTATATTTTTTTAATTTCGATAATTTAATACAATTTTCAGGGTTGTTTTCAAAAACTTGAATCATTATTCTCGGTTATATGTGACGTTAAGTCGGTTCTTGAAACGAAAGTTTATGAAGACTTTAACCAATATCCTAAAGACGAGAAGACAACCAATTTTTAAAGAAATTTCATCAGATGTTCAAAAACAAAGATGGGGGTGACGGAAAAGATGGTGGGTCTGGGAATGATGGTGGTGGTGGATCTGGGAATGAAAATGATGGTGGTGAAGGAAATGATGATGGTGGTGATGGAAATGATGATGGTGGTGATGTTGGTGGTGAACGTGGTGAAGCGACAACTTCAAAAGACGGGGAACAAACTGAGAAAGCAGCAGATGATAAAATTAATGAAAGGGAGCTTAATGTTAGTCTCAAGTTTGGTCAATCAGGTAACATTAACGAACCTAATACAGACTGAGCAGTTAGAAATATAGATAAAGTTGTTGAATCTTTGCAATTAACTATTTTAGGATTTTCTCCCCATACTCAACCTCTTAACATTTCTTCTTTTGACAACTTAGATGCTCCATCGTTCTCTCTTGGTTTATCTGATGGTGGTACGTGTCCTGTAAACATATTTAGTGATTTGTACATAAATCTAACTGATTTTACTGATTATGTTGAATTTATTTGCAGATTGCCATGTTGATCAAGAAAGCCCAACAAAAACTGTTGAACCCCAACCACCGAAAGTTGCTGATAAAAGACAAAGAAAAAGCCTTCATTATATCTTTCTTCACCTTACATGAACAAGAAGACTGGTTTTTATATTGTTTTGATGAATGGAATATGTAGTCACGGAGGATTGATGATATTTTGCTACTTAGATTGAAGTTCAAACTGTAGTTTAATTTTTGCTATCATATATGATGTAGTCATGGAGGATTGATATATGTTGGGTTTTTGTAAAGTTGGAATAGATTCTAATGATTGTCAGTGAATTTTGGTTTCTAATAGTAGTTTAATTTTTACTATCATATATGATATGTACGTAACATGTGTGATGATTATCTTTTTTAAATGCCTATGATATGATATAACTATCATATATATGATATGACTATCACATATGATATGCCTATGTTATTTCATATGCCTATCATATATGATATGCCTATCACATATATGATGATTATTTTTTTTGAATGACAATAATATTATACGCCTATTACATGTTGTAGGAAAATCATATATGATATGCCTATTTTACATGATATTCTTATCATATATGATATGCCTATCATATATCATATGTCTATCACATATGATATTCTTATCATATATGAAATGCCTATCATATATGATATACCTATCATATATGATATTCGTATATCATATATTGTGTACTTATCATATATGATATACCCACTATTCTTATTGCAAAATGTGCATATCACATATGATATTCCTATCACATATGATAGGCCTATCATATATGATATACGTATGACATATATGGTGTAGTTATCATATATGATATACCCACTATTTTCTGAATGCAAAATGAAATAAAACAAAATAAACTTCAAAGTTTACTAAACAAAACATGAAAACAAAGTACTAAATAAAAAGAATATTCAAGTATCAAATTCTTAATTACAAACATGTATAGGCATAAAATTGAATTCTTCTATTGAAGCATGTTGTTATCGTAAAATTGTTTTTTCTTGGCAGATTCTTTTTTCTCAGGACATTCTCTTTTCTTGGCAGATTCTATTTTCTCGGAAGCTAGCTTGTTCAGAAGAGCTTTCTTTTCCTCAGCATATCTCTTACATGTCCTTATGTTATGAGCTGCTTCACCGCATTTCCCACATTTCTTTTTCACCTTCAGGTTGTTCTTAATTGAAATTTCTCGAGAACTTTTGAAACGATTATCTTTTCCACAACCTTTGTATCGTAACAACTGTGCATTTTTCACATTAATTTGGTCAGGCTTTGCAACCCCAATTAACTTCTCAATTAAATTATATTTTTCCATTGCGGTGGGATTTGGTAATTCGGTCTCAATTTCTTTTTTAAGCGCCTTAACCTTTTCAACATAAGAAGCTAGCTTTCCTTCATCATTGCTCAGTAGATTAATGCATTCGTCAACCGTAGAACATGCCTCATTTGCCAAATTTTGAACAACTTCATTAATTTCACCATATCTGTTTTTCCGTGTCCTCAATTCAGCATTAATTATATCTTTTGTCCAAATCCTCAATATGTATTTCTCTGGAATTTCATCAGCTTGACAGTTCTTCAACATGAAAAATATATGTCGGCATAAGGTACCATATCGAGGAAAATGCCGGCATGTACAAACCCAAGTCCCTTCTTCCTTGTTATGTAGAAGCTTAGTACACATCAGAAGAGTAAAAATCATCCAATCATAATAAGCACATTTAATATTACAATATACGAATAAGTTTAAATCATATGTGATTGTATAAGTAAATTTACCTTGCATTTTGCTTCAAAAATTGGAGTCTGGTTGTCTTGTTGTTCAGTCACTGACTTTGTAGCATTCAAGATCTGGGTTTTATCTTTAACAACATAACTCTCACAACCTTCTTTTGTATTCATCTCTGTCAGAAAACAAGACCAAGAAGCTGCTTGTGTTTCTTTTTGAACCATCAAAAATATAGCACGTGTGTAAACTTTTGTTGCATGTTTTTCAATTTTCAACAATGTCATTGACTTTGGAGCGGTGTTCATCGACTTAAAATCTAACGACTCTTGCTTATATCTCTGCTTTTCCATTGTTGACTCAAAACAAATCATGAAATCCACCAGCGTTGAACCATGATTCGTGAAATATGAAAAAAACGAGTTTTCACTCTCTGATCTTGATGTAGTCCTCATTAATCCAAACAAAGGAGAGTTAACGAAATAAGCTGGTATCCAAGTTGATCGTATGTTATACATTTTGGACAACCACTTGTGATCTTTCAACCCATAATCTTCAATCAACTTCGCCCACTTCTACTCAAATTCAATTGGTTCGATGTACATGTTCCATACAATTTTGTTGAGTGTGTTGTTAAATTCAGAATCAAGAATTTCTGGTAGAATCTGCATTTATATTAGAAATACACTTTTGTTCAGTTCTGTTTTTTGATGCTATCATATATGATATACATATATTAAATATTATAGGCATATCATATATGATATACCTATCTTATTTAATATATTATATTCTTATCCCATGGTTTATACCTGTCATATGATAGACAAATCATATATGATATGCATATCATATATGATAGCCATACCATATTTCATATAACTACGACATGGGATATACGTCATATGATAGGCAAATCATATATGATATACATATGATTGTTTGATACCCCTATTACATACCTTTGCTGGTAATTTCTGTGTAATATGCCACATGCAAAGACGGTGTGTAGAGTTTGGGAAAACAACAACAATTTCTTTCTTCATTGACGAATCTTGGTCCGTTACCACCATAATTGGCTCTTTCCAAATGCCTTTATAAATGATTTAAGTAGCCATATGTAAGATTCCGAGGTTTCATCTTTAAGCATACCCGCAACAATTGTCACACACTTTCTGTGATTATCAATCCCAGTGAATGGGACAAACATCATGTTATACCTATAAGATGATTGAAATAAAATTCAAGTTCATACATTCAGATACATATATTAGGTCAGACAGCAAACTACAGAGTTATTGTGGTGTCAAACTAATGGAACTAAATCCGCTAAATCAGTGTGAAGCATGTGCAATATACATCAAAACCTCTATTCTTCAAAATTTATTTTTTATTACATATATGATATCATGTATGAAATACATACTTATAAATTCCAGAATTATATGATTACCGGTACAATAAGGCCAAATATCATATATGATATATAAAACAATCAGTGTTAATAGAAAAAGATTTTTTGTCAATTTGAATCTATAATAATTCAACCAAATCATATTTGATATATTTTACTAAAGGAAAAAGAATACTAACTTGTTTGTTCGATAAGTTGCATCAAAAGAAATTATGTTTCCAAATTCTTGATAGTTACATTTTGCAATTTCATCTGCCCAAAACATCGATGAAAACTCTGCATTTTCAACAACATATTCAAAGGAGAATTTTGGTACGTATTTTTTCCTATTTTCCATTTTGTTTATGAGCATTTGAGCATCACTTTCCCCGATGAAACAATTGATATCTCTCTTAAAAGTTCTTGAAGTCTAGAGCTGTCCCGTGAACATTTTTTATAGAACCTTTCAAATTACTATAATAGTGATGAGCTTTTGTTCCACCAATGTTTGCAAAAGAGGATTTTAGGATCCAAAGTTGTTCAGAATATTTTAACTGCCTTTGTTTCTTTGTTAGATACCTATATTCACTAGGAATCAACATATGATTATGTTCATCGACAAAATCACTAACTCTATATTTTGTTGATCCCGAAATTGAAGTAAACGTAATATGTGCTTTGCATCCAGTAATTTGTAGGTTTGTATTCCTAACTGTTTTGCCACTATTTTCAGGATCTAAAGTGTCTATGTTAATGTTCGAGGGAAATCCAGCTTTCCTTCGCACCCCCCACCTGGTGCGACGCACCGGGCTCCTGTTCTCACAAATTTCAGTTTTTGTTAATTTTCAGCAAAGGCTCTTAGCGTATTTTACACTCTTAATCAACTTTAAACTTATATATAAGTAATCTATTATGTATAAAAGTAATATATAACGTCAAATTAACGTCTTTGGACTCAAAGACGCCACCGCCATCTTAAACGTTATCAAATTTATCTAAAAAAAACGTTTTAATTACTTTTTACGTCAAAATCATTTAAAACCGTTCTAATTCGTTTTACTTCATTATTTTGAAATAAAAAGACTTTTTACTCTTAATTTGTCAAAGTTGACTTCCATTCTAAAAATCGTTGACTTTGACTTTTTCTTCAAAATTGTTGACTTTTGACTTATCTAAATCAACATCTTTAATTTTGACTTTTATTCAAATGGTTGACTTTGACTTTGACCAAGTCAACATCTTTGACTTTGACCAAGTCAACATCTTTGACTTTGACCAAGTCAACATCTTTGACTTTGACCAAATCAACATTTTTGACGTTGACTTTGGTCGATCTCAATAAACTTTGGTAACAGTATTCCTTTCAACTGATGTTCCTGGTAGTCATTCTTCGGCTCGGAATGTTATTCCTTTCTAATAGTCATTTATGACGTGAAATTATCGATATTTTCCTATCGTCCCTATCGACTCGGAACATCGTCACCTGGATCCGTCATCACGACACGACTTGGAAATCGTTGAATACTTTAATAAATCTTAAACATTAAACTTAACCGATAAGGCTAAACCGTACTGTATTATTGGAGATACTTAGACTATGTTGTATTGTTTAGGGCACTTAGGCGACGGAGTATTAGCTCCCTATTGATTATTACCCGATATCTTGCCGAGCTTATTTTGTGAGTTATTCGTAGCCCCTTTTCTCTTACTATTTTGGGCTGGAAAGCGTATTTGAAACTATTATATGATGTATATCTTGTTGCCTAGTGTATTAGTATCACCTTAGATTAAGATGTTCCTTAGGCTTTGGTAAGCCCCCCTTACACACTTGTTAGCTTTTTCCCACGGTTGCATATATATAGATCTATATGGGTTTGACTCACCCTCATTGCTCGATAGGACGTCCCTATGAGTGGATGTTATGGCCGTATGATTAATTGTTGCCTTTGGTTTAACATCGCCTTAGGTTAGGGGATTTGATGGTCAGGTTCAGTGTATGTTGATCTTTGGTATCTATACTCACACTATGGTTATAATACAAGATATGCTTTTGAAACTTTTATGTTTATTAAATCTTTTATTGGGTCAACTTTTATTTAAATATTGAGAATAATTCACCAACATTGTGTTGATGTCGTTTTAACGCTCTTTCAGGAGTTTGAGGATTTATTAGATCATGCCTTGCACATTTTGGGATCATATATTTGTTGTATTTGGAATTCGTTTTGCTTAATGTAATTCCTTTATGATCCGCGTATTGACATTTGTATTGTATTTGTATTTGACATTCGGTTCACTTTGACTATGTATTGTATTTTAAAACCTCCAGGCATGATTAATATGATTCGATGTTTTGTTTATGGTTGTATTGTTGTAATCCTAGACTTTTGATATCATTAACCGGAACGCTTCGTGTTTCCGCTTTGAGCGAGGTGTGACAATATGTATATCATATATGATATGCTTATGATATATGATAGTTTTTATCACATGTCAAAAATATATCATATATGATATACCTATTACTTGGAATAGGTATATCATATATGATATACCTATAGCTTTATAATCAACTTTAAAAAAATTAAAATACCAGATTCATTATCATATATGATATATCAGACCCATTATCATATGTGATATTTGACATATTTTTTACTTTATAATCAACTTTAAAAAATTAAAATATCAGATCAATTATCATATATGATATACCAGACTTATTATCCTATATGATATTTGACATATTTTTTACTTTATAATCAACTTCAAAAAATAAAAATACTAGATCCATTATCATATATGATATATCAGACCCATTATCATATATGATATTTAACATAATTTTTACTTTGTTATCAATTTCAAAAAGTTAAAATACTAGATCCATTATCATATATGATATACCAGACCCATTATCATATATGATATTTGACATATTTTTTAATTTATAATCAATTTCAAAAAATTAAAATACCTGATTCATTATCATATATGATATACCATACCCATTATAATATATGATATTTGACATACTTTTTACTTTATAATCAACTTCAAAAAATTAAATTACTAGATCCATTATCATATATGATATACCAAACCCAATATCATATATGATATTTGACATATTTTTTACTTTATAATCAACTTTAAAAAATTAAAATACAAGATTCATTATCATTTATGATATACCAGACCCATTATCATATATGATATTTTACATAATTTTACTTTATAATCAACTTAAAAAAATTAAAATACTAGATCCATTATTATATATGATATACGAGACCCATTATTATATATGATATTTGACATAATTTTTACTTTATAATCAATTTCAAAAAATTAAATTACCAGATCCATTATCATATATGTAATACCAGACTCATTATCATATATGATATTTGACATAATTTTTACTTTATAATCAATTTCAAAAATTAAATTACTAGATCCATTATCATATATGATATACCAAACTCATTATCATATATGATATTTGACATATTTTTTACTTTATATCATATATGATATTTGGCCTTATTGTACTTTATATCATATATGATATTTGGCCTTATAAAATGGGCCTCCCGGGACCTTGGTCCTGTATATAGCCATACAATATGGGTTGACTTCGTTTACAAAAACATATTCAGTAGGGGTGGAAATTTGAAATAGTGATTTTTATTGTGTGAAGTTTGAATCCGAAATTTCGAATATTCAAATAATATTACTCGTATATACCGAAATAGACAATTTTTGTGAAACTAAATTACTTTAAAATTAAAAATTATTTACATAATACTGAAATGGATGCTAATTACCTTTTTGCCCTTCACCTTTAAAATTACACACACTAGCATGCGGAGATCAAAACCAAAGATTCACAAGAAAAACCTAAATTCACATCTAACACGTAAAAACCTTGATTATAACATGTCAGGTATTATAAAAGTCACTCAAAACCCAAAATGAAATTAAACAATTCTTTATGGTGATAACTAACCAAAATTCAAACAAAAATATTTCATTAATGCTTAAGACGATGTATCTGTGATCCATAATAAAGAAGGGTAAGAATGATTTACTGATGTCAATGATATGAATGTGATTTTAGGGAAGAAGGATAAAAAGGTAATTGAACATAATAATTAATATTTAAATTGGAACTTTCAAATATTTAAATTATTAATTATTATTTAATTTTATATTAGGATATATCTCTAACTATACTATAAAAACACCCCTTAAGTTTTTGTAACATCACTAGAGTTTGACACCTCATTACTTAAAATAAGGGCACGTACACATATTCAAACAAGTCTTGACCCCTTTTCTTTTTGATACACAAAGTCTTCCATATTGTTGCGTGCACTTCATCATAAAAGCAAAGGACAACACCTCAGTCTTTGTAATCATCATTTGTACCTCTTGTCTTTTACATAACTTTTCCTTATTTAACAAAGATCTATTATTTCTCTTGAAAGTTGCCTCACCATTTCTCTCTCTCAGACGACTCATGATATTCAATCTCATGTCCTTATCCGTTTCGATCTGTCAATATGTTTAAATCCGACCTCATAGGTTTCATCTTGATGATTCAAGATCATCAACATAAGGAACATGAAATGTAGTGTACATGGAGAATAAACCTTATGTAAGTTTTTATATATAGTAATTTCTTTCAGTTGGTTTCTTATTTTTCTTTTTTACAAGTGGTAAAAGTGAACTGAGATGTGGAGTTTCACGATGTTATTCTATTAATTTGTTGACAACAGATGGGTGAAAAATGACATGTATAGAAAATAGCTACAAGTTAATTTTTTTTAACTATGTAATCAATATGAGAATAATTTACTATATGTTTATTGTGATTGCAGCAAATTACATTTTGTTACATGTATTTATAGTTTTTTTTTGTTATGTTTGTATTCAACAATTTGCAATAATCATATAAAGTTATTGATACCTAGAAGCTTCTTGCATAATCTTTTTGACCTATATTAGTTAATTATGAGTATAGTTGGATAGTACAAAATAGAACTACACATTTACTATAAAACATATATTACTTTAAACTTCTAAAGTTACAATGTAAAAATAAAATTACTTTATGATTTGTTTTTTAATAAACATGTTCAAATCTTAGGCAATATCAATACTAATTTATTTGTATATGATGTAACGATGATGTTTTGATAAATTATATAAACATAATGACTAAGATTTTCATAACAAAAGCATTCTTTTTGCTCATATTATATAACTATTATTATCATTCTTTTTATTTTGTTTATCTCATTTTTTAGTGATTTGCCGACATGAAAATAATTGTTTTTATTATTATCAATGTTTTACTATTAAAACATTTATATTTCATAGACATAATCATAGAAAGGTTAATTTATACTATAAGAAATAGAAAAAAAAGGAAAAAGCAAGTGTCAAAGATATGGGTTCATGGGCGTTTATTGAGTGAAAGGTGGTCAAGAAAGGCCTTGTGGGAGGTGGTAGGAGACTATTTGAACTAGAAGTATGGTGCATCAAAAGGTTGGATGATAATTTAATTGAAGACTTTAAGTAAAGAGTAAGTGTACTAGGACATTTATTAAATCAATTTGTCTTTGTTAATATATAGAATAATTTTGTACTTTATTAAGTTTTGTATATAAGTTGTCATTTCTTTTGGATAAAAATAATTTTGTTTAGTGGGTTTTCGTCCATAAGAACTAAGCTTCATATCCTTTTTAACGAATCCTGGCTCGATAGTTTATCATTTTATCTATCTGTCTTTCAATTCTTTTTGTCCACAATGAGTATAAAATTAATAAATATTAATTGGTTGAAAACCTCTAAGAAACACCAAAATATGACAAAAACACACAAATAAAATTTCAACATATTCTAACATACTTGAGAATGATTTTAAAACAATCAAAATCAATAGATTGATTCATTTTAAATAACAAGTTAAAAGGAAAATAATAAACTAGATGACGGATTTTCTATTAAAGAAATCCTTTACTTTGTATCCCTGTTAACATTTATAAGACAACAATTATCCATCCCGAACACAGTTAAGGTAACCTTAGTGGGTTGCGGTTATCTTGCACCTCATCTTTCCCTTCTTAGAGTTGGACATTAAGTATTATGACCTTGGTCTTCTTAATCGTGATGCTACTGATGACAAAGTTACTGTAGAAAGTGTTGAACCTACTCTTAAGTATGTCTTCCATTATTCCTTTTTCATTTTGCTCAAACTCATATCTTCACTTCAATTTTAGGTACAATGTTGCAATTAAGTGCGCCACCATTACTCCATGTATTTTCACAACATATATTGAAAATTTATATGGACTAGCACCCTTATAATATGAAAATGTATTATCACAGATGAGGCTCGTATGAAGGAGTTTACTTTGAAGAGTATGTGGAAGAGTCAAAATGGGACCATCAGGAATATATTGAACGGTTAGTGATGAACTATTTTGTGCATTGCGTGTATCTATTTGAAGTTACAAGCTCAACTTATTTGTACTTTTTTGCAGGCACTGTCTTTAGGGAACCAATTATCTGCAAAAACATCGTCAAGCTGATTCCAAGTAATTACCATTTTGAGTATTGGCGTTACGATGGGCCCATTTTGTAATTTCGTACGAGACCTTCATAGTCTCATGACCGGCTTTAAAATAACAATATTGCTAAAGGGATTATTACGTAAAATGTATGTAATAATTTAATTATATTTATTTGTTAAATTAAATTTTATCCAATCAGGGCTGTGTTCCGCACAACCTTTTAGTTTCCCTAGTATATATATATATATGAGGATTTTAGTATATTTGAATGGATATTGAAGTATTTTTAAATTTAAAAAGAATATTGACATAATTTTGAACAAAGGGTTTATTTAGTAATTATCTATATTGTTACAATTCTGCATTATTCTGAGTTGCCAAGTTGATTCCATCTGGTAGTACGTGACTCTAGCTCAAATCGAGTCAATCTAATTGTTCCGACCGACCTTTCAAAAGACCAACATGTACTTCGAAACCTAGTTAGACCCGCCGATCAGAATCCATATTTACAACGTTGCATTTATCATCCTTTTAAACTTATTCTTTTATTATACCCGTTAGTTCTTTTCGGTCATATCTTACATATAAAAAACTAAAGTCACATATCTTACCGATTCATACATTACTTGATAGTTGTTCGGATGATTATAAGAGTTTGGAAGAATGTAATTATCATTATGTGTTTTGTTTAGGGTAAAACATTATAAAGTGATAGCATAAATGTCTTTTTCTTTACATAATTACTGTAATTAAATTGTTGCACCAAATATTGTTACCTGTTACAAAACTTGAATATAATGCTATTTTTCCGAATGAATTTGCCAAAGTTCATAAAACACATTCCAAACCGAAATCATGCAGAGATTACCGAAAAATCAAAAGTAAGATTGCTAAATTCAAATCCAAACAATTAGTTTGGTTTTTGTTACAAAAATATCGGGATAGATATGATCTCCTTTTAAAGTGACATAAATTTTGGTAATGTTACGCTCCTTGTATTTAGTCGAAAAATTAAATTTGTATATACATGTTTGATACAAATATTGTATAGCATGTTTTTTTTTCTTTCTTTCTCTTTTTAACTAATGATATACATTCTGAAAAAATTAATGAAAAACCCAAATTAACAATGTAATTCGTCATTAGGATGTGATGGTTTAATTGTTTATTTATTTTCTTGTGTAACTGCTATACTTTTTCATTTTTTTTGGCTCCTACATAAGCACCCATAATTGACCTGTTTGCCAAATTGTTTTTGTTTCCTTTCCTTTTCTACTGTAGATACTATTCCAACCAAAAAAAAAAAAAAAATATCAAGTTATACCGTTCATCAATTGGACATCTCCTTTTTTCGGATTTACTTTCTTTACATAATGATTTACAAATAAGGCTTATTAGCCGATATAAAACCTTTGATAAAATAATGTGTAAAATTCTTTTATAATTATCTATAATCTTGGATATTAGATTGAATATTAAGTAAGTCTTGTGTCATCATAAAATATATTATTTATGTATGATCGATCCGAGTTGCCAACAAAAAATTGTTAATGATTTCCTTAATCATCACTCGGGTAGTATGATAACCATATTAATAAATGGTTTGACTGCTTACCATTGTTCATTTCTCTCTTTTACCGCAGTAAACTCGTTTTTCCGTTCTTGTTTCTCCTTAAATATTCACCCAACATTATCATTCTCGCCTTACAATTATAGCTACCATTATCAAGACGAATTCCTAGAAAGTCTCTTGCCATAATATAATAAATTCTTTCTGCCTCATCAAGCAGGTTCGTTAACCAAAAGATTAATATTAATTTATTAATGATCACTAGTGTTATAGAATATCAATGTTTGTACACAGATTGTATACTCACCAAAGAGTTATCCATGTCCCATTTTTCACTGAATTCCTTAACAATTAGATAGAAAAACGATGAACCTTTTATACATCCCATAATATCAATATACATCCTCATTGCTTCATCGATTTTATATAATACCTTATAAACTCTCCTAAAATTATCATTCCCGCTTTACAATTTCCTTTTCCAAACTCATTCCAAATTTCATAAGCTTTGTCGATTTTTTCAATTTTACATAATGCCTTCATGTATACCATGTGAGTAAGAATGTATGACTCGTATTTCTCTTCTAACATTGTCTGATAAATCTCTTCCACCTTATTAATTTAATAAAACAAAGTTTTGACTGTATATGTTGATATAATGTATAATGGGTTGTGAAAATGATTCTCAGTTTTTTTTTTTTATCTCCTCCTGAACAAGTTCAATGAAAAGGGAGACATGCCTAATGCACTTGTGGGTATCCAATCAAACACGGATACCCACTGACAGATATTCTGATTAAGAGATTGCTATCAGGGTTTTGTTTAACGGGCACGGTGGGTTTTGTGGAACAGGAGGTTGAAAGTTGAGTTGACGTTGAACAGACATGTTATGCATAGATTACACAATACCAAAGTTCAAGTCAACTTTCAACCTCCCGTTCAATAAAACTCTGATATCAATTTGCTAATGAGAACATCTGTCAGTGGATACCCATGTTTGATAATACCCACAAGTGCATTAGCCATGTCGCCCTTTTCACTAACTCGTTCACCAAAACATAAAAAAAACTTTGAATCTTTTTCACAACTCATTACATGAGCATATAACGTCATAGATTTTCTTTTTTTATTTCTTCTAATGAACTCTCATAGCATAATCATCCCCGCCTTACAGTTACCCCTTACATGCTTAATCCAAATCTCATAAGCCTCGTCTATTTTTTTAAACTTATACAAAGCCTTCATATATAATGTATGACTGAGAATATCTGACTTGCATCTCTCCTCCAACATTGAATTATAAAGTTGTCCTACCTTGATAAACTAATTAACACATGTATATCCTTTCACTAAAATATTTCTCAGGGTAACTGTTTTTCGTACCTAAGAAACATCAATTAAACTTTCCGCCTTGGCAACTGCTTTTCGTCTCACCAACTCACCCATAACGGGTCCCACATTACACTCGTTCAAATACCTTTTCTTCAAACCAATACCGAACAAACCCAACACCTTCTTCAAATTCCCGACATGAATAAAAGTATCAACAACTCTAGATAACGTGTATTCGGATGGTTCATGTCCTACACTTAACAATTTCCAATAACACTCAATAACCGACTAATTTTGATTCGCTTAGAGCAACCGTTTTAAAAGTTGGTTAGTGAAATTGTGTTCGGGTTTTTTTTATCAGTTATCATTGTGTCAAATTGGGGTAATATAAACGATTGATCATTTGTTTTTTTTCAGTTTTAGTTTCAGCTTGATATGAAAATGTAGAAAACGAAAACGGGTTTGATATGGATAACATTACCTGAATCGATGGAATCGAACAAGATCTGAATCCCGAGATTTTCTTAACTCTTGATAACGCCATTGAGATTTTTTTTTTCCGAATTTTCCTTGATTTTTGGTTAGGGTTTTCTTAATTTTGGTGATCTATTTTCATAAGATAATTTCCTTTCGCTTTTTTTTTTTTTTTTTCTTTTTTCTGAACTCCCAATATTTTTTCACGAAACCCAAACAATTATCAAGTTAAAATGTCAGCAACTTGACATCTCCTTTTGTCGGAATTATCTTTTTGCATAATGGTTTGACAAATTCTGGGTAACTGTTGATATCGGACTTACATATATGACCTTCTAGTTCTAACACTTATTTAAAAAATCTTCAACATTTTGTAAATTATTAACCGATATAAAACCTTTGATTAAAAAAGGTGACTTTGTTGTTATTTTGTAAAATTGTATGTTTTTCCATCAACTTTTCATTTTTGTTTGCCCTAAATAAGCAACTACTATTGACATACATGCCTTACAATAAATATAAAAGGAAGTTTTCTCAAATTAAGAAACCCCAACCTAAATTATAGCCAAAAACTAAGGAAATTCCATATACAAAATCTCAATGGCATTAGTTAAGAAAATCTCGGGATTATCTTCTTCTATTCCATCGATTCAAATAATGCTATCCAAACCAAAACCTTTTTCTTTTTCTACATCTTCATATCAAACTGGAAAAAAAAAACCCAAATGATTCGTTTATAAACGAGTTTGACAAGTTGATAAATGATGAAAAAAGCCAAACACAATTTCATCAGTTATACAAGTATAACTAGCTTTTAAACTATTGCTTAAAGCAAATCAAAATCACTCGATTATCGAGTGTTATTGGAAACTCTTAATTATAGGACATGAACCATCCAAATACACGCTATCTAGCGTTGTGGATGCTTTTATTCATGTCAGGAATTTGAAGAAAGCGTTGGGGCTGTTAGGAATAGGTTTTAAAAAAGGATTTTTAAACGAGTATATTTTGGTACCCGTTATGGGTGAGCTGGTTAGACAAAAAGCAGTTGCGAATGCTGAAATTTTGCTTGATATTTGTCAGGTACAAATTTTTTTTACCCTAATAAACTTTCTGCTCAAAGGATATTCCTCTATTAATGAGTTTAATAAGGTAGAAAAGCTTTATAAGTCGATGTTATAGAAAGGATGCGAGCCCGATATTCTAAGTCATTCATTGTATATGAAAGCTTTATGTAAATGTGAGAAAATAGAGGATGCTTTTAAAATTTGGATTAAGTATGGAATGAGTAACTCTAAGGCACAAATGATCCTGCTAGAAGTATTTTTTTTTTTTTTTTTTTTTTTTTTTTTTTTCTTTCTGAACTCCCAATATTTTTTCACCAAAGCAAAACAATTATCAAGTTAAAACGTCAGCAATTTGACATCTCCTTTTGTCGGAATTACCTTTTGCATAATGATTTAAAAAATAATGTGTAACTGTTGATATCGGGCTTACATATATGATCTTCTAATTCTAACACTTATTTAAAAAATCTTCAACATTTTGTAAATTATTAACCGATATAAAACATTTGATTAAAAAATGTGACTTTGTGGTTATTTTGTAAAATTGTATGTTTTTCTATCAACTTTTCATTTTTTGATTTGCCCTAAATAAGCAACCAATATTGACATGCATGCCTTACAATAAATATAAAAGGAATTTTTCCCCAAATTAAGAAACACAACCTAAATTATAGCCAAAAACCAAGGAAATTCCATATTCAAAATCTCAATGGTGTTAGTTAAGAAAATCTCGGGATTAATATCTTCTATTCCATCGATTTAAATAATGCTATCTAAATCAAAACCTTTTTCTTTTTCTACATCTTCATATCAAACTGAAAAAAAACCCAAATGATTCGTTTATAAACCAGTTTGACAAGTTGATAAATGATGAAAAAAGCCAAACACAATTTCATCAGTTATACAAGTATAACCAGCTTTTAAACTATTGCTTAAAGCAAATCAAAATCACTCGATTATCGAGTGTTATTGGAAACTCTTAAGTATAGGACATGAACCATCCAAATACATGCTTTCTAGCGTTGTAGATGCTTTTATTCATGTCAGGAATTTGAAGAAAGCGTTGGGGCTGTTAGGAATAGGTTTTTAGAAAGGTTTTTTAAACGATGATATTTTGGCACCCGTAATGGGTGAGCTGGTTAGACAAATATCCGTTGCGAATGCTGAAATTTTGCTTGATATTTGTAAGGTACAAATTTCTTTTACCCTAATAAACTTTCTGCTAAAAGGATATTCCTCTATTAATGAGTTTAATAAGGTAGAAAAACTTTATAAGTAGATGTTAGAGGAGGGATGCGAGCCTGATATTCTAAGTCATTCATTGTATATGAAAGCTTTATGTAAATGTGAGAAAATAGAGGATGCTTTTGAAATTTGGATTAAGCATGGAATGGGTAACTCTAAGGCAGAGATGATCATGCTAGAACAATTTTTTCTTTTTTTTTTTCTGAACTCCCAATATTTTTTCACGAAACCAAAACAATTATCAAGTTAAAACGTTAGCAACTTGACATCTCCTTTTGTCGAATTACCTTTTTGCATAATGATTTAACAAATACTGTGTAACTGTTGATATCGGGCTTACATATATGATCTTCTAATTCTAACAATTATTTAAAAAATCTTCAACATTTTGTAAATTATTAACCGATATAAAACATTTGATTAAAAAATGTGACTTTGTGGTTATTTTGTAAAATTGTATGTTTTTCTATCAACTTTTTATTTTTTGATTTGCCCTAAATAAGAAACCAATATTGACATGCATGCCTTACAATAAATATAAAAGAAATTTTTCCCCAAATTAAGAAACACAACCTAAATTATATCCAAAAACCAAGGAAATTCCATATTCAAAATCTCAATGGCGTTAGTTAAGAAAATCTCGGGATTATCTTCTTCTATTCCATCGATTCAAATAATGCTATCTAAATCAAAACCTTTTTCTTTTTCTACATCTTCATATCAAACTGAAAAAAACCCAAATGATTCGTTTATAAACCAGTTTGTCAAGTTGATAAATGATGAAAAAAGCCAAACACAATTTCATCAGTTATACAAGTATAACTAGCTTTTAAACTATTGCTTAAAGCAAATCTAAATCACTCGATTATCGAGTGTTATTGGAAACTCATAAGTATAGGACATGAACCATCCAAATACACGCTATCTAGCGTTGTAGAAGCTTTTATTCATGTGAGGAATTTGAAGAAAGCGTTGGGGCTGTTAGGATTAGGTTTTTAGAAAGGTTTTTTAAACTAGTATATTTTGGCACCCGTTATGGGTGAGCTGGTTAGACAAAAAGCAGTTGCGAAGGCTGAAATTTTGCTTGATATTTGTCAGGTACAAATTTTTTTTACCCTAATAAACTTTCTGCTCAAAGGATATTCCTCTATTAATGAGTTTAATAAGGTAGAAAAACTTTATAAGTCGATGTTAAAGGAGGGACGCGAGCGCGATATTCTAAGTCATTCATTGTATATGAAATGTTTATGTAAATGTGAGAAAATAGAGGATGCTTTTAAAATTTGGATTAAGCATGGAATAGGTAACTCTAAGGCACAGATGATCATGTTAGGAGAGTTTTTTTTTTTTTTTTTTTTTTTTTTTTTTTCTGAACTCTAAATATTTTTTCACGAAACCAAAACAATTATCAAGTTAAAACGTCAGCAACTTGACATCTCCTTTTGTCGGAATGACCTTTTTGCATAATGATTTAACAAATACTGTGTAACTGTTGATATCGGGCTTACATATATGATCTTGTAGTTCTAACACTTATTTAGAAAATCTTTAACATTTTATAAATTATTAACCGATATAAAACATTTGATTAAAAAAGATGACTTTGTGGTTATTTTGTAAAATTGTATGTTTTTCTATCAACTTTTCAATTTTGTTTTCCCTAAATAAGCAACCACTATTGACATGAATGCTTTACAATAAATTTAAAAGGAAGTTTTCCCCAAATTAAGAAACCCAACCTAAATTATAGCCAGAAACCACGGAAATTCCATATTCAAAATCTCAATGGCGTTAGTTATGAAAATCTCGGGATTATCTTCTTCTATTCCATCGATTCAAATAATGCTATCCAAATCAAAACCTTTTTCTTTTTTTACATCTTCATATCAAACTGAAAAAAACCCAAATGATTCGTTTATAAACCAGTTTGACAAGTTGATAAATGATGAAAAAAGCCAAACACAATTTCATCAGTTATACAAGTATAACCAGCTTTTAAACTATTGCTTAAAGCAAATCAAAGTCACTCGATTATCGAGTGTTATTGGAAACTCTTAAGTATAGGACATGAACCATCCAAATACACGCTATCTAGCGTTGTGGATGCTTTTATTCATGTCAGGAATTTGAAGAAAGCGTTGGGGCTGTTAGGAATAGGTTTTAAGAAAGGTTTTTAAAACGAGTATATTTTGGCACCCGTTATGGGTGAGCTGGTTAGACAAAAAGCAGTTGCGAAGGCTGAAATTTTGCTTGATATTTGTCAGGTACACATTTTTTTTTACCCTAATAAACTTTCTGCTCAAAGGATACTCCTCTATTAATGAGTTTAATAAGGTAGAAAAGCTTTATAATTCGATGTTAGAGGAGGGATGCGAGCCCGATATTCTAAGTCATTCATTGTATATGAAAGCTTTATGTAAATGTGAGAAAATAGAGGATGCTTTTAAAATTTGGATAAAGCATGGAATGAGTAACTCTAAGGCACAGATGATCCTGCTAGGAGGGTTTTTTTTTTTTTTTTTTTTTTTTTTTTTTTTTCACTCCGAATATTTTTTCAAGAAACCAAAACAATTATCAAGTTAAATAGTCAGCAACTTGATATCTCCTTTTGTCGGAATTACCTTTTTGCATAATGATTTAACAAATACTATGTAACTGTTGATATCGGGTTTACATATATGACCTTCTAATTCTAACACTTATTTAAAAAATCTTCAACATTTTGTAAATTGTTAACCGATATAAAACCTTTGATTAAAAAATGTGACTTTGTGGTTATTTTGTAAAATTGTATGTTTTTCTATCAAGTTTTCATTTTTTTATTTGCCCTAAATAAGCAACCAATATTGACATGCATGCCTTACAATAAATATAAAAGGAAGTTTTCCCCAAATTAAGAAACACAACCTAAATTATAGCCAAAAACCAAGGAAATTCCATATTCAAAATCTCAATGGCGTTAGTTATGAAATTTTCGGGATTATCTTCTTCTTTTCCATCGATTCAGATAATGCTATCTAAATCAAAACCTTTTTCTTTTTCTACATCTTCATATCAAACTGAAAAAAAAACCCAAATGATTCGTTTATAAACCAGTTTGACAAGTTGATAAATGATGAAAAAAGCCAAACACAATTTCATCAGTTATACAAATATAACCAGCTTTTAAACTATTGCTTAAAGCAAATCAAAATCACTCGATTATCGAGTGTTATTGGAAACTCTTAAGTATAGGACATGAACCATCCAAATACACGCTATCTAGCGTTGTGGATGCTTTTATTCATGTGAGGAATTTGAAGAAAGCGTAGGGGCTGTTAGGAATAGGTTTTTAGAAAGGTTTTTTAAACGAGTATATTTTGGCACCCGTTATGGGTGAGCTGGTTAGACAAAAAGCAGTTGCGAAGGCTGAAATTTTGCTTGATATTTGTCAGGTACAAAATTTTTTTACCCTAATAAACTTTCTGCTCAAAGAATATTCCTCTATTAATGAGTTTAATAAGGTAGAAAAACTTTATAAGTCGATGTTAAAGGAGGGATGCGAGCCCGATATTCTAAGTCATTCATTGTATATGAAAGGTTTATGTAAATGTGAGAAAATAGAGGATGCTTTTAAAATTTGGATTAAGCATGGAATGTGTGACAACCGTCTAAAATTCAGGTGATTTTCAGTTACTTTATCGGTTCGAATCTCCAGTTACTCTTTTTATAGTGTTCATAATTCTCTAGCTCGTACATGTTGTGTCTTTATTTTGTTGGAACCAGTGTCGGAATAACTTCCGGAATCAATTATATAAGTCCTAATTCCATGAAAACACCTAATGAACTTTCCTAAGTTCATAACGTATCATAATTAAGAACTTTCAGTTAACAAAAATGTCCAACGAAGCAAAAACGTAAAAACAAAAATCAGATAAAATCTGATTAATGGCACGATGCGCAGCACCTATAGCTTGGTGCGCAGCACCGGTTGCCAGAATTCAAAAAAATTTACATTTTTAGTCCCTGCCTCGTTTTTACACAATCACCACCCAATCAAAAACGCGATTAGACCCTCTTTACTGCCTTGTTGCAGTATCCCAAACCCTCCCATTATTACTCTTTCTTTTCTTTTTCATTTTCATTTTACTTAATCAAAAACACACACACAAAACACCTAGTTCACCATTCTCTCTCAAAACCCTCACAAGAACTCCCCTAAATCCAGAGATTCCAGCCACTAAATCCACATAAATCAACCATCAAAATCGTTTATTAATCAAAGCAAACAAGGAGGAGCAAAGTAATTTCGATTCCAAGCTTTTTCTACCGATTTTGGAGCTCTCAATCCTTCAAAAACATCATCCATTCATTTTCATCCGGCAGAAATCTTTCTCATACCTTTATTTACTGCTTTTACAAGTTGCATGTAAGATCTAAACCATAAAAATGAGTTTTTATAAAGATTTATAACTCTTTTTATACAAAAAACGATTTTTAACTAAATCATGCTTAGATCTATGTCTTTGTGGTTAAAAGTTGTTTAGAAACTGTAAAAAAATA
>CAJVGC010000065.1:23326451-23366709 GCA_910822075.1 Senecio squalidus | reverse complement strand
ATTTCGGGTGGTGCCAGACGGTACGGTGTCTTGGCAACCGGTGCTGCGCCAGGAATGAGGTCTATTCGGAACTCCACTTGTCGTTGTGGTGGCAGCCCTGGCAAATCCTCGGGAAAGACTTCGGGATGATCCTTGAACACTGGAATATCTTGGAGTCGAATCTCAGAAGGTTTTCGCTCGACAACATGGGCAAGGAATGCGTCATAGTTCCTCAGAAGGTACTTGCGCATTTGGATTGAGGATACGATGCGAAGTTGTCGTCCAGGATTGTCTCCCTAAACAACGAGAGTCTCCTTTTCCGAAAGAGGGATACGGATGAGTTTATCGAAACAAATGATTTCCGCTCGGAAGCGAGATAGCCAATCCATTCCGACAATCATGTCGAAACTTGAAAGCTCAATAGGAATTAGATCAATGGGGAAGATTTTATCGGATAGGCATAGTGAACAACCTAAGATTATGTCCATAGCTTCAAATTCTTGGCCGTTAGCATATTCGACGGTAAAACTATCCTTAAGAACTTTAGATTCTAATTCAATAAGGGGTCTAAATTCTAAAGAAATGAAACTTCTCTCGGCTCCTGAGTCGAATAATACGGAAGCAGAATGATTGTTGAGGGAAAACGTACCAGTAACTGCGTTGGGGTCCTGACGTGCTTCCTCGGCCGTTAGTGCGTAATCGCGACCCCTACCTTGCCCTCCTTGGTTCTGTGGAGTCCGATTGAGCTTGGGGCAGGTATTGCGGAGGTGTTGGTCGCTTCCGCACTCGTAGCATGTCAATCTCGGGGCTGGAGCAGTTGTCTTGTCAGGGCAGTTCTTGGCAAAGTGACCCGTCTTTTGGCACTTGAGGCATAATGGGCAGTTCCCGTGATGATGGAGGTTGCATTTGTTGCACTTCGGGTGTGGTCCGGAGTAAAACCCATATTTAGCAGGTGGTGCTGGTGCAGGTGCAGGTGCAGGCGTAGTAGTAACGGCGTAGTTTCGGGTCTTCTTCTTGTTGCGGTCGCTTCTCCTTGGGGTTGACTCAGCCTTTCTCTTCTCACCCGACTCCTTCTTGGAGGATCCAGGGGCTGTGAGGAGATTTCTGGTGAGACGGTGAGCCAGAATGATTGCACTTTGGAGGGTTTGAGGCTTGGTTGACATGACCATGCCGCGGATTTCCGGAACTAGACCAGAGATGTACAGGTCGATCCGGTTCTCTTCGGGAGTTACCAGTCTTGGAACCAATCGGGAGAGCTCGTGGAACCGAGTGGTGTACTTCTCGATGTCATTTCCGACCATCTTGTGGTCCCACAGCTCAGCCTCGAGCTTCTTAATCTCTCCTCTCGGGCAGTACTCTTCGATGAGCAAGTTCTTGAAGGTGTTCCAGGGAAGAGCATATGCATTGTCAAGTCCTCGGGTCTGGACAACAGCGTTCCACCAAGACAGAGCTCGGCCATGGAATACACAGGAAGCATACTCCACCTTGTTCGCCTCAGCACATCGGGTCTGGACAACAGCGTTCCACCAAGACAGAGATTAGGATGAACGATCAAGTAGTACACACAAGATTTAGATCCAAGAGATAGAATTATAATAATCGTAATAAGTACAAGATTCATAAGGTACGACAAGCATAATGATAAAAGACAGGAATTTCATTCATAATAATAGAGTTTGGTACAAGTACTGAACTGAGAAAATGCTGTCACAATACATAAAGGAACCATGATAGAAGTCCATGTCGTGTACAGAGAGAAAATTACGACTGGACTAAGTACAATACAATAAAGGAAATGACTAATGGCACCTATCCAGAAACATCTTGGCGGCCATAACCACAATCAACGTGCCCATCACCAGGCACATACCAATGAGGCGCTGCACAGTACGGGCCGTAGCTCGGGTCGATGCGATGAATCGCAACGCCTGCTCCGACAGCCGTTCTGCAGAGTCGGTAACATCACTGATGAGGTGTCCCTGGTTCTGGGTCTCCTGAGCCAATCCCCGCACTTCGCGGTGCAAATGGAGGAACGCGGCAGGTGGGGGAGGTTGAAGGGTAGGAGGCATCCTCTGCCTCGCGGCCTCGGCGTCTCTGGCGCGCTGCATCTCTTCGCGCTCGAATTGTCTTTCCCATGAGTAGTGGTCCATGGTAGGGTTTGGTGGGACCTCTGGTGGGTGTCCGAATGGCAGGTGTGATGGAATAGGCTGGGATGGTCCCTCCTGGCGGGCAGCCATCCTGTCCGGCAAACGACCCGGGAGGATGACCTGCTTTCGCGCGGTCAACCTGGTACGTGGGCCTCGGTAGTGGAGTGTGGCGGAAACGGGTACCGGTGGAGGGGGCGGTAGCACCTCCCTCGGGCTGGACCCGATGCTGCTCGAGATCGCCATGGAGGTATCCTCCCTGGGATCGGTGGTCTGGTGTCGCTGGCTCTCCGAGGCAGTGCGGCCCTCGGAAGGCGACGCGGCTCTAGGTAAGGAGCGAGACTGTGAGTGCGACGGTGAACGCGATCGTGAAGAGTGAGACATGTCGATCTGTGAACAATGAGTTTCATGAGTACTAGAAGATACAAAGGAATAATAAAGGAAATGTGTAATGAAATGCATGTACGGGTCAGTCGCGTGAGAATCGGGAAAAGACAGTACCGGGAATTTTTTGTCTCAAAACCGTTAGCATTAGTAATTACGTTCCGTCCTTGCATAATCTCTTTTGAACTAGGCATGGGTTATCAGGCCATGCATAGTTGAAAACAAATATGCAATCGCGAAATTAATTCTCTAAAGTTTAGACTCATAAACGATTTTCCGAAAAGCCTTGGTTATAGTTTGGTTTCGAAAACTTTTGAAAAAAAATTTTAAAACCGTTTTTCTCTATAACCCGTGCTCTGATACCAAGTCTGTCACACCCCGCTAAAGCGGAAACACAGAATGTGAAGAGCTGGAAAATCATTACACAAGTCATATAAAACATAACGGCATTCTAGTCATTAATTAAAAATAAAAGTGTTTACAAATCCATTCAAACGACCAAGTCATGATATTTAGTACATCGACACACAAAATAAAAGTTTCATTAAAAATCCCCAAAAGAAATAATGGCCAAGTCTTTTCCCACTGAGGTTCTCACACAACCGCCTCGACCCGTCCATGCCACGCACATTGTGACAACCGTCAAAATTCGGGTGATTTTCAGTTACTTAACCGGTTCAAACCCTAGTCCTCTTTTATCGTGTTCGTAATTGATCGGTTCATACTTATCGTGTCTTTTATCGTCGGAACCAATGTCGGAATCAAAAATGTAAATCCTAACACCAAATAAACAGTACAAGAACTTGACTAAGTTCATAACAGTAACTAAAATGATTCTAGCCCTTAACTAAATAACGGAAAACAACAAAACGTCAAAAAGCTGAACGTTGGAATTCAGCCGGCGGCTGAAAATATCCAGCCGGCGGCTGAATCCCGCTGTCCAGCTGGATGGTGACTCATTTCTGCATGCAAGTCGATTGGGCAACGATTTTTGGGCACAAGTTACTGCATTTAGTCTTCCAAGGCCAGTAAACATCAATCTAAAACACTTTCACTTTCATTTTTGAATCAAACTCACACACACACAACCCACACACTCCCTCTCATTTCTCTCTAAACTCCCTCAAAAACAAAACACCAAAACAGAAATATTTTGCCTAAAATCAGTCACTTAAACATCAAAAATCAATCATCTAACACATACACATCGTCCAAGAGTAAAAGGGTATCAAGGAAAAAAGGTCTAAATCGGGTTTTCCAAGTCGTTTTTGGAGCTAAATCTTGCTCAAACCATCACTTTACTTTCTCCTTCGGTATAACACTTTCTTTTCACTATTTCTATACATATTTTTGCTTGCATGTATAATCTATAACCTGGAAATGAGTTTTATAAATTTTCAAAAACGTTTTCTTAGTTAAAAATGAATTTCTATGAAAGATCTATATATTTACCATGGAAATCTAAAAGAAAATAGTGTTTTCACTTTAAAAATATATATATATGGATTATATCAGTTTGCATGTCGAATCCAACGGTTAAATAAGCTTAAAATCGAAGAAACAAGCAACTTTGAAACTGGCCGGAGCTCTTTTGGCCGGCGGCTGAAGGAATTCAGCCGACGGCTAAATGTCAGTCGGCGGCTGTTTTCCTCCAGCCGCCGCCAGAATTCCCCTGTTCACTATTTTCGTCGTTTTAACGGTCGTAAACTTGATTTTAAGCTAAAACAGAACGTACTCATATTTATAACCTACTGTTTTGACTTATAAAGTGTTTGAAAAAGCTTTTTGGACTTGAACTTGTATGTTAATGCTTTAAACGTTATATTATGTGTTATAAGGCGGGAAAGTGTTTTGAAAAATGGACATAATTTTTATTGCGCGGAAGCGCTGCCCAATTTTCACCGTAAATTACATTTCAAATTCAGAAACATAATTACCTCGAGACTTTTATACATTAACTTGGAACTTTGACACTTTTGATACATACTTGGACATTTCGGACTTTAAAACATTCACGATCACATAAACCTTACAAACATTTCGTAATAATTTTTGGAACAGAATCTAAGTATTATAAATTGAGACTTAAAAATGTTAAATGGGAACTAACATAACTCAAATCATAATAATATAACTTACACAACTTTCCGGTGTTCTAGGTCACTTGTGATTCCCGACGTGTTCCGCCTCACCTTGTGCTAGTTCATATCTTATCTCTGCAACCCGTGAGTTACACCCCTCCTATCTTTTACCATTTTAAGTACTCTTTTTGGGGGAAACATGAGATCCAATTTGTTTTGAACTATAACTTTTATGCGAAATTGTTTATGGACTATTTTGACTTGATACCCGTACGACTATTTCGTCTTTTGAAACTATTTGAATGACTTACTATCTTTGGAAACCTTTTCGACCTATTTGAACTACCTTTCTATTTATGAAAAATTTTGAACTAAATAAACTATTTCGGAGCTTATTTTGACTTGGAACTTATTTTGACTTGGAACTTATTTTGACTTGGAACTTATTTTGACGTGGAACATATTCTGACTTGGAACTTATTTTGACTTGGAACTTATTTTGACTTGGAACTTATTTTGACTTGGAACTATCTCTGGTACGAACTAATTGGACAAATATGCGTAAACAACATCAATTGTTCGGATTGGCTTACTTTAGACTCCCTAGGTTTGCCTCTTTGGATACTTGAATAGACGTTGATAGCTTGGTTGTATTAGGTGCTAAACCCTAGGTGAGAATATAACGCCGTAAGTGCAAACAAAAGACTTTTTAAAAATTGGTTCGACTCAAGTCCCACACTTTTTTTCTTGACGACTATACACACTATTAACATAAGCCGTTAGCATATACTATGGGTATCGATACTTAGGAGCGGTCACTCCTTACCAATGGGTAGCGACCAAGGTACATAATGCTATGTCCTCGCGGACTCTGACTTTAGATTTGACTAGTGGGCAGTTTCTTGACCAGAATCGGATTAGTATGTAGACTAAATCTTACGTATATTAAGCTTAGCGGTTGGTACAACTCGAGAATCATAGGTCTACATTACGCATATACTTACTTACTGTCTTGCACATGTGGATTAATCTACCGCTGAGGTAATGACTACGAACCCTCTTTTACTCGCTACACTACTTGACTTTTGTACTTGACTTGAACTTACCTTGATCGTACTTAAACTTATTTTGAAATTAAGTTATTCTTGAATTTTAAGTACTTGAGCTTATCTTGGAACTCTTTGACCTTGAACGACTCTCGAACTATTATAAATCTTGAATTCGTCTCGGACTATTTATAAACTTTGAAATTGGAACTTTTCTTCAATTCATAAACTGTAACTCACTCACTACGTTTTCGTAGTTGACACTTTATCTCATGTTTCAGGAACTAAGCGTAAGTTATGAAGTGCATTGCTCAGGCGGGTCAAGTCTTTTATGTGAAGTGTACCTTGGGAAGAAGACCTTATTTTGGGAACTTTATTTAAAAATATTTTGTTATGTATTATGGTCTTACTTGAAATTTGGTTGTATCTTTGACTTGTACTTTTCAATTTATTTTGTGATGACTAGAACCGTTAATTTTGGTATAACCCGTGAAATGACTCTTTGCTCTCACATTCCGTGTTTCCGCTTTAGCGGGGTGTGACACACATCATGCTTACACTAATTTCCTGAAACATAAGATAAAGTGTCAACTACGAAAGTAGTGAGTGAGTTACAGTTTGAATAGTTCGTCAAAATTATAAGTAAAGTATATAAGGTAAAAGTTTCCAAAAAGGAGGTTAGCGGAACAAGTTGCTTAAAATTTATATACTTTTAAAGTCCAAGTAACGGGCGAACCAGTGCCCTAAATTTGTAAAGACCAAATAAAGTCAAATTTAGTCAATTTGTAGTTGCGAATGTCAATCGCTAAAAAGGTTCGTAAATTATGCGTAAGTAACTAATTAGATTTCTTGTATCAACCTCTTGGCATCTATAATTTAAGTGTTCACACTAAACCGATTGTTCAACCGTGGTGCCCATCTTCCCGCCTCTCAAACGGGAAGATTGTCTAATTCTTAGTAATATGTACTTAGATTGCCATCTAAGCAAGGAACGGTTCTTTCCTAAGTATCGATACCCATAATTACTATACGGCTAAGTAGCTAATAGTGTGTAAGTACAAGTCCAAAAAGTCGTGGGCGTCAAATAGTTTTGTCTAAAAGAGAGGTAGTCGTCCGTCACTTAAGTACGTATTATAGTTCCATCAAGGGTTGGTACGTATACAAGCATCAATGATTAGTCTAGTACAAAAAGAGCGAGCCAATAAGTTCAAGTAGAACAAAAATATTTTACGCATGATAGTTCAAAATAGTACGTACAAAATAGTTCCAAGTCCAAAATAAGTCCAAGTACGTTCCAAAATAAGTTCCAAAATAAGACCAAGTACGTTCCAAAATAAGTTCCAAAATAAGTCCAAGTACGTTCCAAAAGTCAAAATAGTTCATAAGTTCAAAAGTCAAAGTTCGATAATTTGCAATTTGATTCATAAAGTTTTCAAATACAGTTAATCATATGTTTCCCCCAAAATTCATGTAAAACATATATAAAATAAGGGGTTGTAACTCACGGATTGCGAAGAACGGGAACTCGGAAACTCGGTCAGAATATGTAAGTCGGGAATCACGGATTGCCTAATATTACCAAGATAGTTTAATTAGTTGTTATATTATTATGTTCTTATATAACAATATAGACCAATTTTATTAACTTTAAGTGTCAAGGTTAAGTAAAGCTAAATTGGTCCGAAAAGGTAATTGTCACGTTTTTGTCCAAAAGTCCGATTTAACATTTTCGTTCATTATATCTTAAGTGCTTTTGCTTGCTGAAGTGATTTACAATTTCTAAGGAAATTTGGGCAGCGCTTCCGCGCCCAAATTTCATGCCCAAAAATTGTACCATCACTTCCGCTCACAAATCACCTAAAACACAATATCATATATATTATAGCTCAATATAGTCCAAATAGTCCAATATAAGTCACCATTATTATTAGTTTTGTTTATCTCAGTCCCATAATAATGTTAGAACAAGTCCAGAATGTATACATAAGTTTTAAACGGACAAAACGACGATTTTTGGGAAGAACGGCAGCCCGGTGCGCGGCACCTGTCAGGGGGTGCTGCGCACCTCCTTGCTGTTCTTCACCGTTTTGTGATTTCTTTGCTAAAAACGTCTTTTTACCCATAGATTTTGACATGCAACCGGTTTAAACTTATTAAAACATCTTTTTAACAGTTTATAAAGCATTTTTGGTTACAAATCCGTGGATCTAAAGGTTATTTCGGTTAAAAACATTTTTGACCATAAAAAGTCATAGATTTGTTCAAAAACACATTTTCAACCGTTAGATCTTACATGCAATTGAATATTTGTATAAAAATAGTAAAAAGAAAGAAATCTACCGAAGGAAAAGCTCGGATGATGAGTTTTGGTCGGATTTTAGCTCCAAAAACCTTTACAACACTAGTCCTTTTTGATAAAAACGACACCCCCTTGTTTCTCTAGTTGATTAGAACGATTTGTATGGATAAAAGGTGGATTTTTATGGTGAAATGTTTCTGGAAATGGTGTTTGTTAGAGAGAAAAATAGAGAGAAGCTAGAGAGAATAAGTGTGTGTGTGTGTTTTTCAATTTGTAACATGAAAATGAAAATGAAATTAGATGGAGTGTTGTTTTAATTGTCTTGGAATACTGGAATGGCAGTAATGGCAGGTCTAGGCTCGAGTTGGTTGGTTGAAAGTTTACAAAAACGAGACAGGGACTGAAAATGTAAATATCTTGAATTCTGGCGTGAGGTGCTGCGCACCGGGGCATTTTTCAGCCTTTATCAGATTTTTCGTTTTTACGTTTTTGCTTCGTTGGACCTTTTTGTTAATTGAAAGTTCTTAAGTATGATTTGTTATGAACTTAGGAAAGTTTAATAGGTGTTTTCTTGGTATTAGGACTTATATAATTGATTCCGGAAGTTATTCCGACACTAGTTCCGACAAAGTATAGACTCAATAGTTACGAACTAGAACAAAGTGAACACGATAAAAGAGTGACTAATGTTTCGAACCGATATAGTAATTGAACAAGTACCTGAATTTTAGACGGTTGTCACAATATTGACCTTAACACTTAATTCTAAACAAAAGTTACCTAATCCATTATATATAGTAACCTAATGAGATAATAACTTTTGGACAATCTTGGTATCCTTAGGCATTCCGTGATTCCCGGCTCCTTTTCCGACCGATTCCCGAGTTCTCTACCTTCGCAAACCGTGAGTTACAACCCCACTTATTTTACTTTTGTACTTTTAAACATTATTTGGGGGAAACATAAGATCACATGCTTTGTAACTTTTAACACTATTTGCGAATTATTGAAACAATTGGAAACTTGGTACTTTCGATACTTTATTGAAACTTTTGGAAACTTGTGCGAAACTTTGGAAACTTGAAACATTTTAAACTTATGAAACTCGTAAACTTTGGAAACTTGTACGAAACTTTATTGAAACTCTTATGAAACTTTGAACTTTGGGAAACTTGGAAACTTGTGAACTATTATGCGTATATGTGTTGATGCCTTAGCCGGCTAACTAAATTTAGGATACTTGTTAGCGACCAATCCTTGATGAAAATATAAACCCGTAAGAACTTACTGCTACTTTTGGAAACTTTGTTCATTTGCCCGTTTTGGTTCAGGAACTTTAATACACTATTAGCAACAACCGTTAGTCATATGGGTATCGATACTTAGGAGCGGTCACTCCTTACTCAGGGTTAGCGACCCAAGTACATATTACTAAGATTCCGTTAGCAACTTATTGAAATATTTTTGGGCTAGATCAGGACCACACAATCGGTTTAGTGTATACTTACTATTTATAGTATGCCAAGTGATTGATACGAGTTACTATTTAGTTAAACACATACTCCCTACGCATATACCTATTTAGCGCTTGGATTCCGCTGCAACTTTATTTATACGAGTTTTATTTATTTCACTTGCGTGTGTACAAACCTTTTACTATTCACATATATGTTCTAACGTTGCTCTGTTCTTATTACTTACGACGTCACTATTTTCATGTACTTACTATTTGTGGAAACTTTTCTCGAAACTCTAAACTGTAACTCACTCACTACTTTATGTAGTTGACACTTTATCTTATGTTTCAGGAAATTAATGTAAGTGTATGGAATGCATGGCAAGGAAGGGTCATCATGGTTACGTGAGGCGAAAAGTGGGAAAAGACCTTTCCATTTTGGGAATTTTATTTTGAAACATTGTACTTGTACTTTATTTAAAATTTGTGAACTGCTTGGTTGTTGAAACTTTAACTATTTTTATTTTATCGAAATGACTTGAATCGTTTATATTTGCTTATGACCGTGTAATGATATTCCAGCTCTCACATTCCGTGTTTCCGCTTTAGCGGGGTGTGACAGAATGGGTAACTCTAAGGCAGAGATGATCATGCTAGGAGGGGTTTTTTTTTTTTTTTTTTCTGAACTCCCAATATTTTTCACGAAACCAAAACAATTATCAAGTTAAAACGTCAGCAACTTGACATCTCCTTTTGTCGGAATGGCCTTTTTGCATAATGATTCAACAAATACTGTGTAACTGTTGATATCGGGCTTACATATATGATCTTCTAGTTCTAACACTTATTTAAAAAATCTTCAACATTTTATAAATTATTAACCGATATAAAACCTTTGATTAAAAAAGGTGACTTTGTGGTTATTTTGTAAAATTGTATGTTTTTCTATCAACTTTTCAATTTTGTTTTCCCTAAATAAGCAACCATTATTGACATGAATGCCTTACAATAAATATAAAAGGAAGTTTTCCCCAAATTAAGAAACCGAACCTAAATTATAGCCAAAAACCAAGGAAATTCCATATTCAAAATCTCAATGGCGTTAGTTAAGAAAATCTCGGGATTATCTTCTTCTATTCCATCGATTCAAATAATGCTATCCAAATCAAAACCTTTTTCTTTTTTTACATCTTCATATCAAACTGAAAAAAACCCAAATAATTCGTTTATAAACCAGTTTGACAAGTTGATAAATGATAAAAAAAGCCAAACACAATTTCATCAGTTATACAAGTATAACCAGCTTTTAAACTATTGCTTAAAGCAAATCAAAATCACTCGATTATCGAGTGTTATTGGAAAATCTTAAGTATAGGACATGAACCATCCAAATACACGCTATTTAGCGTTGTGGATGCTTTTATTCATGTCAGGAATTTAAAGAAAGCGTTGTGGCTGTGAGGAATAGGTTTTAAGAAAGGTTTTTTAAACGAGTATATTTTGGCACCCGTTATGGGTGAGCTGGTTAGACAAAAAGCAGTTGCGAAGGCTGAAATTTTGCTTGATATTTGTCAGGTACAAATTTTTTTTTACCCTAATAAACTTTCTGCTCAAAGGATACTCCTCTATTAATGAGTTTAATAAGGTAGAAAAGCTTTATAAGTCGATGTTAGAGGAGGGATGCGAGCCCGATATTCTAAGTCATTCATTGTATATGAAAGCTTTATGTAAATGTGAGAAAATAGAGGATGCTTTTAAAATTTGGATTAAGCATGGAATGGGTAACTCTAAGACAAAGATGATCCTGCTAGGAGGGGTTTTTTTTTTTTTTTTTTTTTTTTGCACTCCCAATATTTTTTCTCGAAACCAAAACAATTATCAAGTTAAAACGTCAGCAACTTGATATCTCCTTTTGTCGGAATTACCTTTTTGCATAATTATTTAACAAATACTGTGTAACTGTTGATATCGGGTTTACATATATGATCTTCTAATTCTAACACTTATTTAAAAAATCTTCAACATTTTGTAAATTATTAACCGATATAAAACCTTTGATTATAAAATGTGACTTTGTGGTTATTTTGTAAAATTGTATGTTTTTCTATCAACTTTTCATTTTTTGATTTGCCCTAAATAAGCAACCAATATTGACATACATGCCTTACAATAAATATAAAAGGAAGTTTTCCCCAAATTAAGAAACACAACCTAAATTATAGCCAAAAACCAAAGAAATTCCATATTCAAAATCTCAATGGCGTTAGTTATGAAAATTTCGGGATTATCTTCTTCTATTCCATCGATTTAAATAATGCTATCTAAATCAAAACCTTTTTCTTTTTCTACATCTTCATATCAAACTGAAAAAAACCCAAATGATTCGTTTATAAACTAGTTTGACAAGTTGATAAATGATGAAAAAAGCCAAACACAATTTCATCAGTTATACAAGTATAACTAGCTTTTAAACTATTGCTTAAAGCAAATCAAAATCACTCGATTATCGAGTGTTATTGGAAACTCTTAAGTATAGGACATGAACCATCCAAATACACGCTATCTAGCGTTGTGGATGCTTTTATTCATGTCAAGAATATGAAGAAAGCGTTGGGGCTGTTAGGAATAGGTTTTAAGAAAGGTTTTTTAAACGAGTATATTTTGGCACCCGTTATGGGTGAGCTGGTTAGACAAAAACCAGTTGCGAATGCTGAAATTTTGCTTGATATTTGTTTGGTACAAATTGTTTTTAACCTAATAAACTTTCTTCTCAAAGGATATTCCTCTATTAATGAGTTTAATAAGGTAGAAAAATTTTATAAGTCGATGTTAAAGGACGGATGCGAGCCCGATATTCTAAGTCATTCATTGTATATGAAAGCTTTATGTAAATGTGAGAAAATAGAGGATGCTTTTAAAATTTAGATTAAGCATGGAATGGGTAACTCTAAGGCAGAGATGATCATGCTAGGAGAGTTTATTAGAAAAAATAAAAACATAGTTTTGACTGTATATGCTGATATAATGTATAATGGGTTGTGAAAAGGATTCTCAGTTTTTTTTATCTCCTCGTGAACGAGTTTAGTGAAAAGGGCGACATGCCTAATGCACTTGTGGGTATCCAATCAAACACGGATACCCACTGACAAATATTATGATTAAGAGATTGCTATCAAGGCTTTGTTAAACGGGCACGGTGGGTTTTGTTGAAAAGGAGGTTGAAAGTTGAGTTGACGTTGAACAGACATGTTATGCAAAGATTACACAATATCAAAGTTCAAGTCAACTTTCAACCTCCCGTTCAACAAAACCCTGATATCAATTTGCTAATAAGAACATCTGGATGCCCATGTTTGATAATACCCACAAGTGCATTAGCCATGTCGCCCTTTTCACTAACTCGTTCACCAACAGATAAAAAAAAACTTTGAATCTTTTTCACAACTCATTACATGAGCATATAACGTCATAGCTTCTCTTTTTTTATTTCTTCTAATGAACTCTCCTAGCATAATTATCCCCGCCTCACAGTTACCCCTTCCATGCTTAATCCAAATCTCATAAGCCTTGTCTATTTTTTCAAACTTATATAAAGCCTTCATATATAATGTATGAGTGAGAATATCAGACTTGCATCTCTCCTCCAACATTGAATTATAAAGTTGTTCTACCTTGATAAACTGATTAACACATGTATATCCTTTCAGTAGAAAATTTCTCAGGGTAACTGTTTTCCGTACCTAAGAAACATCAAGTAAACTTTCCGTCTTGGCAACTGATTTTCGTCTCACCAACTCACCCATAACGGGTCCCACATTACACTCGTTCAAATACCTTTTCTTCAAACCAATACCGAATAGACCCAACGCCTTCTTCAAATTCCCGACATTAATAAAAGTATCAACAACGCTAGATAGCGTGGATTCGGATGGTTCATGTCCTACACTTAACAATTTCCAATAACACTCAATAACCGACTAATTTTGATTCGCTTTGAGCAATCGTTTTTAAAAGTTGGTTAGTGAAATTGTGTTAGGGTTTTTTTTATCAGTTATCATTGTGTCAAATTGGAGTAATATAAACGATTGATCATTTTGTTTTTTTTCAGTTTTAGTTTTAGTTTCAGTTTGATATGAAAATGTAGAAAACGAAAACGGGTTTGATTTGGATAACATTATCTGAATAAAGATCTGAATTCCGAGATTTTCTTAACTATCGATAACGCCATTAAGATTTTTTTTTTCCAAATTTTCCTTGTTTTTGGCTAGGTTTTTGGTTAGGGTTTTCTTAATTTGGGTCAATCTATTTTCATAAAATAATTTCCTTTCGCCTTTTTTTTATAAACTCCTAATATCATTTCACGAAACCCAAACTATTATCAAGTTAAAACGTTCAGCCACTTGACATCTCCTTTTGTCGGAATTACCTTTTTGCCTAATGATTTAACAAATACTGTGCGACTGTTGATATCGGGATTACATATATGATCTTCTAGTTCTAACACTTATTTAAAAAATCTTCAACATTTTGTAAATTATTAACCGATATAAAACATTTGATTAAAAAATGTGACTGTGTGGTTATTTTGTAAAATTGTTGTTTTTCCATCAATTTTTCATTTTTGTTTGCCCTAAATAAGCAACCACTATTGATATGCATACCTTACAATTATAATCACTAACTTTTTATAATTTTTTTTTTCTCAAAACTCGCAATATTATTTTACCAAACCCAAACAATTATCAAGGTAAAAAGTTCATTAGTTGGACCTCTCCTTTCGTGGGATTTACTTTCTTTACGTAATGATTTTACAAATATTGTGTGAGTATTAATGCCGGGTAGGACGATAACAATGTTTATACATGCGGAATTTTTTTTTAACTTTTTGTTAAATTTATTAAAATTAGATTGTGTCCGGAGTCTGATTATCCCACTTAAAGCTTTAAATATCCTATGTGTCGTTGATTGCAACAATTATGTGTCCCTCATTTTTAATAGTAAATTAATAAGGAATTATGCGTATTTGAAAGGAAAATGGTCAATTATTGGAAACTTGCCTTAATATGTTGTGTAACTTCATACTAGTCCTCTATATATAGGAGATGATATGAAACAACATAAGAAGCAGGTTCCTACATGTCGTTAGATGTACTAGTGACTGAAACACGAAGTATGGAAGGACTTAAGGAAGAATCCCAATTTTCGGATCGATAGTTATTAAAGGTTGAAATTAAATAGATTTATGTTAATAGTTAAAATAAATAAATTTAAATCATAAGAAACAGAAAATTTGAGCCCCTAATTTTAGGATAAGTGGATATTGATAATTAGAAACCGTGGTTTATAAGTACAGGAAATGGGAGATATATAGGTAGATGGATAGGGAATATATTAGTCAATGTAGTTTAGGCTTATAGATGAAATGGATATAACTTCATTTATAAACATATTACAACATATGAATTTTAAAATACAAATACAAGTAGGAATATACGATATCGGTCTTTAAGATAACACTGAGCACAGATAAACTAAACTGCAACAGTTTTTAAGCACATTTGAAACTTGGTTTGTTACCCATTTGTAGGAGTAGTTATGACAATCCCCTCATCATTAACCCAAACAAGAACCCTCTAACACAAATATATCTTGGTGATCGGGGTTCCTTCAAGGATAATTTGCGTATAAACAAAAGAGTTTTCTTTCTCAATTGTTCTTGCGGCACATTCTCCTGTCTCCCCTACAAGCTCTGGCCACAATGTTTTCCTATATACACAAACATATATACACAAACATGTGAATTATAATATAGTATGTTGAAGCAAATTTATTCATAAAATTAACTTGGTTAGCTCAACTAGGCTAAATTAAAAGGCTATATGGTCCATCTCAGATGCATAATTGCCAAATCGACCTCTTTAAAAGATTTTACGGTTCAACTTAATTGAACATTATACAAATAAAAAATTTGTACAGTCTCTAGACATGATATATATAAGGGCGGAATGAGGAATTATTTTGCACATTCAACTAAGGGACCCCTCGGTTGTATGTAGTCCCATCCTAAATGTGTGTATTCTTGTATATATACGGACATACATATGTATTATTTGACTTCGTTTGAAGAAGAATATAATGATGGAGAAATACCTTGCTCGACTTGTTCACAGGTTGATGCCATTGATGAATGATCTTGCGGGTTATATCTTTTTCAATGGGTTATGTTTTTGGTGTTTGAAGTTTGCATAAATCAATATGGCTATTTATACACAAATAGTTTGGTTGATTTTTGACTTTTAAAATATTATGTTATAGTTCTCTTCATTGCTATTAGGCTAAGGATGATGGCACTACAAAAATTGGCCAACCTGTTTATTGTCTTTACGAAACAAGCTACTTTTAAAAATACAAAATTAGTTGATAAAAGTGTTAATGATAAGATTGAACAAGTCATAAATTTATTTTATATATAACGTTTTCAAGTTTCTTTGTTTAGAAAGACGTACGGACTACCATATTGCGAAAGTCGTACATGGTGTACATATGGTAATATCTTTGAATTGAGGTATCAAAGCATAACGTAACTCATATTGAGGTTTCATTTGTATGGTTTATTTTGTCGAAACCATGAAGTAGGTTGATCGATCCCTTCAGAACCACTTTAACAACCATCTGGTTTACATATTTGTATTCAACCTCATGGTTTAAATATATGAGTTAAATACATTTTGCTGTAAGTTTTAATTGTTGATAACAAAGGTCCAGTGAGATAAGTAAAGTATCAATACATCATTTGGTTTAAAAATCGAAATAAAAAATTTCCAACAAATTATAGTTAAAACAGTTGAAATCAACCGCTTTTCACATGTATAAGTTATTAAGTTATAAAGCATCGGGTCTAAAATGGAGTACAAACTACAAACTGATAGAATATGAATGATTATAATAACTGCATGTGGAGAAGTAATGCAAATGATTGTATATTATTTACTGTGTATCTCATACAAACACCAAAAGCATCTATAAATAACATAATACAAGACAAAAGGCTTAAGCCCAATAATCTATACATGGGCTATAAACAATACGTCTAATATGCCCCCGCAGTTTGAGCGGGAGAAGGGTGACAAACGCTCAAGCTGGATCGAAACTCAGAGAAAAGCGGAAAAGGAAGACCCTTTGTGAAGATGTCAGCATACTGATATCGAGAGGGGATGTGTAAAACGCGAACATGACCGGCTGCCACTTTGTCCCGGACAAAGTGGATATCTATCTCAATGTGCTTAGTGCGTTGGTGTTGCACTGGGTTAGAGGACATATATACAGCACTAACGTTATCACAGAAAACAACGGTAGCCGCTGTGATGGGGTTATGCAGATCACAAAGAAGATTACGTAACCAAGATGTTTCTGCAACAGCATTAGCGACACCTCTGTATTCTGACTCAGCACTGGAGCGGGAAACAGTGTGTTGTCGTTTAGACGACCATGATAATAAGTTTTCTCCCAAGAAGATACAAAAACCAGAGGTGGAGCGTCGCGAGACTGGACACCCCCCCCCCCCCCCCCCCAGTCCGCATCAGAGTAGGCAGTGAGTTGTGATGTGGGAGATGCGTACAACTGAAGCCCATGCTCAATGGTGCCACGAATGTAGCGCAGAATGCGCTTGAGAGCCTGAAGATGTGGTTCCCGAGGGTCATGCATGAACAAGCAAATCTGTTGAACAGCGTATGCAAGGTCCGGGCGAGTGAATGTCAGATATTGTAATGCCCCCGCAAGACTACGATATAAAGTTGGATCTGAGACAGGAGGGCCTGATGATCCAAGTTTGGAGTCCGCGTCAACTGGCGTCGTGCTGGGGTTACAGTTAAGCATATGTGCCCGCTCAAGAATATCCAAGGCATATTTCTGTTGAGATAAAAACATGCCGTGCGGTGTGCGGGTGACCGAAATGCCCAAAAAATAGCTCAAATGTACCAAGTCTGTCATATCAAACTCCCGACTGAGAGAAGTAATAATCTTCTAAAGAAGAGTAGTAGAGGATGCCGTGAGAAGAATATCATCCACATATAATAGAAGGTAAGATGTCTCCCCTCCATGTTTGAAAGTAAACAAAGAGGTGTCTGTACGACTGTGAACAAATCCAATTCGAAGAACATATGTAGCGAACCTCTGGAACCAAGCGCGTGGTGCTTGTTTCAGACCATATAAAGATCGCTGAAGAAGACAGACATGATCAGGGAATCGCGTATCTATAAAACCAGGTGGCTGGTGCATATAGACAGTCTCGTCAAGAGTACCATGGAGAAAGGCATTCTTAACATCTAGCTGGTGGATCGGCCAGTTTCTAGATATAGCGAGACTGATAACAGTGCGTATAGTGGTCGGTTTGACAACCGGGCTAAAGGTCTCATCACAATCCACCCCTTGCTGTTGACTACGACCATTTGCAACAAGGCGCGCTTTATAGCGACTGATCGTACCATCTGCGTGACTTTTAACCTTGAATAGCCACATGGAGTTTATTACATTCACACCTGCAGGCTTTGGTACAAGTTTCCACGTATCATTTTTAATAAGAGCTTTATGTTCATCTACCATGGCGGATTTCCAATGGGTTTGGTTAAGGGCTTGACGGTATGATTTCGGAAGTGGGTAATGTTTAGTTGTGTGTAGGTTGAGGCGTTGAGTTGGTTTGAGGTGTCCTAGGCGAGAACGTGTGGTCATAGGATGTTGGGTGACAGGTGGAATTGGAGTGGGTGGTGAGGGATCGGGTTCGGGGGTGGGATGTGGAGCGACTTCAGGGCTTGGATTGGTGTGTGTGGTTTGTGGAGTCATGGATGGGGGAGAAGGTGGGGGATCAGGTATGGAGGCAGTGGGTGTGGGGTTTGAGTGTATGGAAGGCATTAGAGTGGAGGTTGGAGAATTTGGGTAATCTTCTTCTAGAAAGGTGTAGGATGTAGGTGCGGATGTAGATTTGGGTGCAAATGGGAAAACGGTTTCATCAAAGGTAACATGGCGAGAGAGGATAATCTTCTTAGTTCTAAGATCCAGACACCGGTAACCTCTATGATTGACAGGATAACCAAGAAAAATACATGGGGTGGAGCGGGGTTCAAGTTTGTGTTTGGTGGGAAGATGAGGATAACATAGACAACCAAAGACACGGAGATGTTTGTATGGTGCTGGTTTTTGAAAGAGTTTTTGAAAAGGTATTTCATTATTTATTGCAATGGAGGGCAAGAGATTGAGTAGATGTGTTGCCATGTGGAGTGCTTCAACCCAAAATATTGGAGGCAATCGGGCTTGAAACAAAAGGGTACGAATGAAATTATTTATGGTGCGAATCATTCGTTCGGATTTTCCGTTTTGTTGTGATGTTTTGGGACAAGAAAAGCGAAATTGAATGCCGTTTGTTTCAAATAAATGGTGTAGTGCATGGTTATCGAATTCTCCTCCATGATCGCATTGGAATGCTTTTATTTCCCGGTTAAATTGAGTTTTAACATACGTGCGAAAAATTAGAAATTTGGAGAAAACATCACTCTTTTTACGTAAAGGAAACACCCACAGGAAATGAGAAAAATGATCGATGAAAAGAACATAATATTTTATTCCTGTGACACTCGGGATTGGGGAAGTCCATATGTCCGAGTGCACAATGTCAAAAACCGACGCAACAAACGAGAGCGATGAATAAAAGGGTAACATAACATGTTTACCAAGTTGACACGCATTACACAAATTTTGAAATTTTAAATTGTTGCATGAAATTAAATTATTTGAAACTAGAATGCGTAAAGCATCGTGTCTTGGATGACCAAGTCTTTGATGCCATATGTCTCGACTCGAGGAAAGAAATGCCATAGGAAGGGAAGTGACGGGGTAGAGGTCTCCGGTGCTGTCACATCTAAGAAGATTTGTTTGTGTCCGAGGGTCCTTCACAGTAAAACCAAAAGGATCAAATTCAATGGAGCATTTATTATCTATGGTGAATTGGCGAACCGAAATGAGATTTTTAATTATTTGCGGTGTGATGAGAACGTTATTAAGTTTTAAATGGCGGGTTGGAGTTTTTAAGTGACTGTGTCCTCTTTGTGTTACGGGTATTGTATTTCCATCGCCAACCATAATAGATGAATTAAAGCTTTTATTAAAAATAGTGTCGAGAATACCTGAGGTGGATGCAAGATGTGAAGTTGCCCCTGTGTCCATGTACCACTCACTCGCACCGTGATCATTGAAGCTCATATTTGAAAATGCTTGCGGAAGAGTCGTTGCTTCATCGGAGGTACCCGAGTGTGTATGAAAAGCCACAGGTGGGTTACCTGCTGAAAACTGGGTCGGGTACTGCTGGGTCGGGGCTGTGGGTGGGTACTGCTCGGTCGGATCAGCAAACCGGGTATGGGTCTAGGCCGGATAGCCTGGTGGGTGTGGCTGAAACTGCTGGGCTGAATGGTGTGGCTGAGACTGGGCCATATATTGGGTCTGTGTTGGTTGGAAAATAGGCTTAAAATGATTATCTTGAAACTGTCGTTGTGGAGTGGCCAAGGAATTTTGCATGGTATAATTATTTTGCATGGGATAATTATGGAGTCTACCATAGTTCCTTGGTCGTGTATTTCCATAAACTGTGGTATGTATGTACCTGCACCGTTCACCGAAACGACAAACTCCGCGTTGAAAATTCCGACAAAGGTCATTGTTGTTATTACTACGGGTGGGATTATTGTTCCGAACATGCAAAACCGTTGCGGAAGAACTTGTATCACAAGCTGTAGTTTGGAGCGAGTTTCGGTTTAACCTGGATTCCTCTATTTCAAGTAGTGAACGGATGTCAATAAATGACGGATTGATGTATTCGGATGACAGAAGCAAATATTTCGTATTGAGGGGAAAGTCCGTTAATAGTGTGCATAACCAAAGTTCGTTCGTTAACCGGTTGTTCCATATTATCGAGTAAGTCGGCTATTACCTTGATTTTGTGACAATATGTAGATACACTGAGATCGCCCATTCGGATGTTTCGAAGGTCGTCATGAAGTTGCATTGCGCGGGCATTTTTGTTGCTTTGAAACAAGTCGTGAATAGCCGTCCAAAGATCATGCGCCGTTTCGCTTTTTTTCATAACGATTTGCAAAATACGTTTGCTGATGGTATTATAAATCCACATTTTCACGAGGGTGTCTCTCTTGAGCCAAACTTTGTCGTCCTTGCCTTTTGGTAAGGTCGTGCCGTCGAGAAATCCCTCCGCTTCATTCGTGATGCAATGCATTTCGAGAAATTTTCGCCATGTGGTATAGTTCATGTCGTCTAGATCGAGAGTAACCGGTATGTGTGCCTTGATGTTGGTTAGGCCGTAGTGTGTTTGGGATGAACCTGCTTCTGCCATGAGTGTGTTATCGGTTGTTTTGATGAAGGACTGTTTACTCGTTGTTGTTTAGAGGTGGTGGAATAAAAAAAAAGAAGAAGAAGAAATTGATCGGTTGTTGTTGTTATGTAAATGAAAAGGCTCTGATTACCATGATAGAATATGAATGATTATAATAACTGCATGTGGAGAAGTAATGCAAATGATTGTATATTATTTACTGTGTATCTCATACAAACACCAAAAGCATCTATAAATAACATAATACAAGACAAAAGGCTTAAGCCCAATAATCTATACATGGGCTATAAACAATACGTCTAATACAAAGACCCAACAAGAGCTTGTATCATTCACATGATAGATGTTACAACTCTTTTGACTGTTTTGGGGAATAGTGGTGAATTCGACGATACGCCTTTGAACTGATTATAAGTGTAAACAAAATAGTTTTTTCGATCATGCACGAGTATATCTAATTGCTTGAGGCTAGGAATTGAATGATGACTCAAAATCATTTAATTGATTTTTAACTACTCTTTCTATTGGGCTAGATGGTGTATGTGCTTGGTGTTTGTATGGAATATGGATGACACAAATGATCACGAGACAAGTCCAAAACGATCTTTGTTTAAGCGCTCCAAATTTGATCATAAACGAGGTTTTATAATTTCCACGTTTCGCTTCAGGATTTAAGATACAATAGCAAATTATAAAAGAAGTCAATGATCGAAATAAAGATTAGACACAAACAATTGATAGTATAGTAGAAGATTTAAAGTTGGTACGATTTTTTTTAACAAGCAAATATTACACAATCATGCAATTATATATATGTTTTCTTATTTTTACTAGACTCAAACGCATAACCACTAGATCATGACTCGTAAGTCAACTCATATACGGACACCTACATGCCCTTATGCAGTGACCTAAAAATGAAAGAAAATTGTTGTTCAATGATTTATAAACCTAATAAATAATATAAAGATAGAATAACTAGATCATGTATTCAATTGTTAACAAATGAATATATGTATTATCTTTTCATTATTTTTTTCCGTTCTAATCAAATTAATTGTCCCGGCTATCTTCAGAGTTTAGATTAAGTTTTAAATCTTTCAATCATTTTGGATTCTCTCTTGCTTTGGAAGCTTTAATTTCAGTCGAGTATGCATTACGCAACAAGTGTTCAAACTCCATGCTATCCTTGAGCAATTTTAGTTAGTGATGTTATGGTATAGACAATAACTAAACATGGTACGTAGTTATATGTTTTAGCAAAACAAATATAAAAGATAACAATTTAAGTTCGTAACACAAAGATAATGCGGACAACTAGAAATACAATATATTTCCTTATTCATAGGTACAATTTGTTGTAGTAAATAAATCAAAGTACGACCATTATGAAATTTTGTTAACTAGCCAATTCTAGGGGTACGTACGACAATCCCCTTCTCATTCACCCATACACGAACCCGATCACATATGTATGGCCCAATTATTATCGTTCCTTCGGCATACGTCTCGACATTAACAAATGAGTTTTCTTTCTCTATTGTGGTTTTTGCATATTCTCCGTCCTCTCCAACTAGCTCTGGCCACGATATTTTACCTATAAAATTACAACGAAAAACTATCATTTGTTGTGTGTTTGATCATTAATTGAAACTACATTTAAACTTAACATGTAAAAAGTTAACAATAACAACTACTAAAAAAGAAAGACCGAAGTATATTAAAACCTTATTCGACTTGTTCACATATTGATGCCATCTTGTTTGGAGTTAAGGTATATGTTTATTGATTTATTTGTGGTTTGAAGTATCGATTCTTTGATGGGTTATTTATAGGGGAATTTTCTTGATTTTTATTTTTATTTTCTCTTTAATTCCTTTTTGGGGTAAGAACAATGAGTCACAAAGTAAAGGTTGTTTCTTTTTTCTTATTTTAATTAAGATAATGATAGCTAGTTGTATGCAACGGCTAATTTCGTATTTTGCATCCTCAACTTTGACTTTCAACATGAGTATTCTGAAAAACATGATTAGAACATTTTAATGTGTTTTAAGAAATAAGAATTTTATTAATAACAATAATGGTATTTTGAATAAAGTTTAAGGTTGTATTTAGCAAATAATCTTATCTTATCTTAATCTTAATTTAATATATAATAAAAAAGATGTCCAAAATGTCAATTGATAAAATAGTAAGCATTATGTAACGGGGCGCACTTTCTGCTTGGAACGACCTCCCCGATGCCCAGAATATTCTAGAAGCTTCCACCGAACTCTAGGTTAACCCCTAGAGTTCTCCAGATTTTTCCTAAGATATTTCTAGTATAATATCTAGATTAGTTCCTAGATAAATCTAGACCTGATGTAATAGATAGATCTAGAATGGATAGATCTAGAATAGATCTAGAATAAGCTAGGAAATACTTAGATCTAGAAACTTCCTAGATCACTATAAATATGTAATCCTAGAATCAATGTAATCACCAGAATTTCCTTGAATGAAATAGATATCAAAGCTTACAACCCTCCTTGCAAGTGTTCTCGTTAATCATTTCCAAGCCTTTTTAGCTTACTTAGTCGTTTGAGATCATCGATCTAAGTGCTACACGGGATCAAGAATCCAACCCCGTGACAAGTGGTATCAGAGCAAGGCTCTAATCAATTCAAACGCTTGGAAGAAGACACGATGGCAGGAGTCGATCCAAAACTCAGTCTAGAAGCTGAAGGCAGCAGGGGACGAAGCCCAGAGAAACAGCCCCGTGGGAAGAAGAGTCGAAGCAGATCGCGACCTCCCATTATCAGTGCCGCCGGAGAAAACACGAGTTATTCAGAAACTCGAATCACCAATCTAGAGTCTCTAGTTACTGGGTTAAAAACTCAGATCGAAGATGTTAATATGGGACTCGATATGTTCATCCAGGAAAGCATGGAAGTCACCAAAGTGGCGAAAGAAATGATTGAAGATTTCAAGGCCGAAATCAGAAAAGACATAGAATCCTTGTCCGAAAATGTTCAAGGAACTAGAAAATTTCTTGAAGACGAGATCCGCTCCATGCGTGAAGAAATGGAGAACATAAAAAGAGAATGGAGAAACTTTCGCCGAACAAATGCGAGCGGAAGTACAAGCAACACATTTGGGCCCACCATAAAAGTACCGAGACCTGATTCATTTTCCGGTACTCGAAGCGCGACTCTCGTAGAAAATTTTCTCTTTGGACTCGACCAATACTTCGATTCGATGGGTGTGATAGATGACGCTGCTAAGTTCAGTCATGCACCCGCTTTCCTTAGAGACTCGGCCCAGCTACGGTGGAGGAGAAAGCATTTGGAACGCGAGAAAGGTACGTGTACCATCGAAACTTGGGGAGATTTCAAATCTGAGTTAAGAAAACATTTTCTACCTCGCAATGCTGACCTCGAAGCTCGAGCAAAGCTAAGGCGATTGCAACAAAAAGGTACGATCTCCGAGTATATCAAAGATTTCACTACAACAATGTTGGAAATCGAAGACCTGTCCGAGCGAGACGCCCTATTTTACTTCAAAGATGGGCTGCAAGAGTGGGCGCAGGTTGAACTTGATCGACGCGACGTACGCACTCTCGATGACGCCATTGCAGCCGCGGAGTCGCTCGCCGAGATATCCCCAAAGTTACGAGAAAACATATTCGGGATAGGTGGAGAAGAAGAAGATTGCCCCGAAGAAAATCAGGTACGTCGAAGCCTTTCTCCTAAACGAAATTCCTCCTTGAGGCAAGGAAAACCCAAACCTTCCTTGCCATGCTTCATATGTGATGAAGCGCATTGGACCAGCGAGTGTCCAAAACGCAAAACAATAAATGCCATACTCGCAGAAAAAGAAAAAGAAAGAAAAATGAATGAAGAACCCGAAGCCCAAATGGGCACCATAAGGCATCTCGGAGCCTTGGTGCAATCTGCTCCGAGCAACAAGACAAAAGACAACGGACTATTGTTCGTTAACATAAAAATCAACAACAAAGAAACCAAGGCGTTGATCGATACGGGCGCCACCCACAATTTCGTCGATGTCCGAGAAGCAAAGAGGCTGGGCATGTGGTACCGACGAAGCAGCGGCACAATCAAAGCCGTGAACTCAAGAGAAAGAAATATTATAGGGACTGCCAAGGCAAAATCGAGCATCAAAGAATGGCGGGACAATCTGAAATTTACGGTCACCAGAATGGACGACTTCAAAGTAGTCTTGGGACTAGACTTTCTCCGCCAAGCTGAAGCCTTCCCGGTTCCCTCGAAGAACTCCCTGGTACTTCAAAATAAGAATCGAGTTTATGTTACCAGGTTATCGGAAGAGAAGATTGGAAATCAACATATTTCCTCAAAAGAAGTCGTGACGAGGACGTCACGAAATCAAGTGGGGGAGGGTGTAACGGGGCGCACTTTCTGCTCGGAACGACCTCCCCGATGCCCAGAATATTCTAGAAGCTTCCACCGAACTCTAGGTTAACCCCTAGAGTTCTCCATATTTTTCCTAAGATATTTCTAGTATAATATCTAGATTAGTTCCTAGATAAATCTAGACCTGATGTAATAGATAGATCTAGAATGGATAGATCTAGAATAGATCTAGAATAAGCTAGGAAATACTTAGATCTAGAAACTTCCTAGATCACTATAAATATGTAATCCTAGAATCAATGTAATCACCAGAATTTCCTTGAATGAAATAGATATCAAAGCTTACAACCCTCCTTGCAAGTGTTCTCGTTAATCATTTCCAAGCCTTTTTAGCTTACTTAGTCGTTTGAGATCATCGATCTAAGTGCTACACGGGATCAAGAATCCAACCCCGTGACAATTAGATATAATTGTAATTTTAATTTAGAACATTAGATCATTTTGATTATGTTATAATTAATAATTTCATATTAACCCTTTTAATTTTAATAATTTTGTTTTCATACAAATACAAATTATTGGTATAAAGAGAACATAAAATTATTTTATTAATATACGAGTGTTTTGCTTGTGAACAGAAAACGTATCATATAAAAAAATGTTATGTTCTTTTTTTTTTCTTCTATTTACGCAATATTTTTATTTTTTTATATATTTTATAATTATTTTATTTTTTTAATGTTTTTCGCGAATTACACTGTAAATGTTTTCTTTAACTCAACATTTGTTAACCTAATCATTTTTTTACATGACTAATAGTTTTCTAATTAATCTTTTTATATAGATTTTATGTTATTTGTTAACATTATATTTTTTCTGATATAATAAGCTAGTTGTATTTTAAGACATCCTTCAATTTTAGAAATTACAAATACATTATGAGTTTACAACCAAATCACGTATATATTTACTCTTAGAAAATACTCTACAAAATTGTCGTTATCAAAATCCAAAATCAAAATCAAAATCAAAATCATACTCATTAAAAAGGTATATGTATCTGCTTTTGTTTTTCCGAAAATTTAAAAGCATACACATTAAAATCGTACGGATTGCATCCAATAACTATAATTTGAAACCATCAATAATAAAGATAGTTTTATATTAAGGGTTCTAATTCAATATTCGTCGGCGTCCCAATGACGGATAAACATTTGATGTATAAGTTTTAATTACATAGTTCATAAATTAGATAGAAATATGATAATATTTATGTTTATTATATATTTATTATTTTATATATATAAGCATAGTCATATTTCGGGACAGTGAATATCAAAACTGTGCCTTTATCTATAAACAATATATTTTTTATTGTTACATGAAATAACAATCATATATATTTCAATGTAATTGATATTTAAACTTGAAACTTGAACAAACATGACTAACATCTTTTAATCCTTATCAACAATATGGTGTGACTTTATTTACGAAGGATATTCAGATCGAATAATACCTTCCTCGACTTGTTCACATGCAAATGCCATCAATCTTGTTCACAAAGAGTTTCGTTAGTTTTTTATTTTGTAGATATATTAATTACTGCATCTGTCATTTCCTTATGGCTAAAGATGATGACTTCAATAACTGACCCATATATTCTTCCATGTAATCAAAGTTGTTAATATTTAGTGCGTGTTAATGGAAAAATAAACAATTTGTAGATGAAATGGACATAACTTTATTTTATAAACATATTACAACATACGAATCTTAAATAAACAAATACAAATACGTAGGAATGTACTAATTCGTGTTTATGATGACATTGAACACAAATAAACCAAACATCAACAGTCTGTAAGCACATTTGAAACTTGGCTTGTTACCCGTTTGTAGGGGTAGTTACGATGATCCCTTCATCGTTAACCCAAATAAGAACCCTCTCGCAGAGATATATCATAATTATCTTTGTTCCTTCAAGGATAATTTGTGTGTACACAAAAGAGTTTTCGTTTTTAATTGTTCTTGCAGCACATTCTCCTGTCTCTCCGACAAGCTCTGGCCACGATGTTTTACCTACATCCACACAAATGAATTATTAAACATTACGTTGAAGATAAATATTGTCAAATATTGTCATTATGTCAATTTGTTTAGCTCAACTAAGCTAAAAGACTTTATGGTACATATGATGATAACTGTTCAAGTAAACCTCTTTAAAAGACTCTATGGTACAACTTTATGGCGCATTATACAAATAAAACTTGGGTAGAGTTTCACGACATGCATATGTATATATACAACATTATCTAAATGTCCCCTCGGTTGTATCTAGTTCGGTCCTGATTGCATACCACATATGTACTATTTGACTTCGTTATTGGAAAATATAAGGATAGAAAAATACCTTGCTCGACTTGTTCACATGTTGATGCCATCGATGATTGATCTTGTAGGTTATATATTTTCCAAAGGGTGATATATGTGGTGTTGAAGTTTGCATAAATCAATATGGCTATTTATACACAAATAGTTTGGTTGATTATTGACTTTCGTAACATATTAATATAATGTTGCTTTCATTGTTATTTGGCTAAGGATGATGACACAACAAAAATTGACCAACCTTCGATTGCTTTTCCATTTATTAATTCCTCCTTGCTTTTCTAAATGTATATAACTAATTACGTATTTTTGTCCGCATGTTATCTAATATATAATTAGTTGTATGAATAACAAGAGAAATTAAAATGTAGACTTTATATAATTTATAGTATAAAACAAAATATAAAAAATTAAAATTCAAAATTAACAAATAATAAAAATGAATTCGTAACTATAAAAAAGAAAGTAAAAAGGAAAATTAAAAATAACCCAAAAATAAAAGATTTAACTAAAAATTTACAATTAATCAAAATATTATTGTTGTGAGTACACTATTTATCAAGACTAATATTATTATTTTAAAAGTTGATAAATGTATGTTTTATATAATATATTTAATCAAAATAATTAATAATAACCTTATTTAATACTATAATAATGATAATAATAAGAAAATATAAAACTCTTAATATCAAAGAAAAAATCATAACGGTTTTCGAGTCAAAAAATTCCCAGTCTTATCCATTCCCGATTCTGTAACATCCCGGTTCTCGGAAATTAGAATATTTCGTAAGTATTTATTTATTTATGATATAAATGTTTTATATTTATGTTATTTGAGAAGTTTTATAAATGAAGGAATAGAATTGTAAGAAAAATAGTTAGTTGTGGTTAGAAAGGACTTATATGGTTAACAATGTTAGTAATTTTATAAATTTAGCAAAACTTGGAAAGTTGAGGGACTAGAGAGTAAATTCGAGATTTGTGTATGAGTAGGATGATTAGGTGTCAATTGCATAAATTCTTTTATCTGTTTTGAGTGTGTGTTCTTGAGATTAAGCAAGGAACAATTGTAAATTTCTTAAATTAGTGTTAAATTAGTGAAGATTCTAAAGAGCCAAGGATAGGAGATAAAGAAATTAAGCTTAATTGGCATTTGGAGGGGAGAAGGTAAATTTATATATATTTGATATTATTTGATAAATTTGAGTTTGTTATATGATATATAGTCTTAATTAGATGCTTAATTAGAAGTAGAAATGCTTAATTGATAAAATTAGGTTTTTAATAATTTGGGGATAATCATGAGAATTGTTAATTTGGGCATTTTGTATGTTAATTTAATGTTAGAATTATATGTTTTAGTTCTATGAATGAAATAGAGTGTGATGTTATGATTTCTCCATTTAGTATTTGCCAAACGGGTCAAAAGACCCAAGGAGTGGCAAGATGGGTAGAAAACGGATAAACAAGTTAATGTTAAGATTCTAGAAAAGATGTGTAACAAAGTTGTTAGTTATGTTTTTGTTATAAGTTATTGAAAACTATAGTTGTTTTGGTCTTATAAACTCAGATTTAAAAGACAAAGGGAAGGAGAAAACAACGAGAGAGTAGTAAACGTACTTCGACATCGAGGTGAGTATACGAAGCCCATTTTTATAATGTTATATGTTTAAAAATGTGTATCAACACTTTTGAGGTTCACAAGTATGTTATTTTTATCATATCCTTAAGTTGTTAGCGGAAATGGGAGTTAGAAATATCATAAACTAACGTATAAGTGCAGGAAACGCTTGGAAACGAAAATCAGCCAGGCTAAGGCCCATAATGCGCCGCATTTGAGCCAGGATGCGCTGCATTCTGAGCTCGGTAGCCTGGGTTGATTTTCGTTGTGCCAAATGCGTCGCATTCGAACCCGAATGCGCCGCATTCGATACCTAGACTAGTTTTTAGTGAATTTTAAGGTAGTTTAAGTATGGGAATGATACTCTAACCTATTATTATGATAGAGAAAAATGGAGAAGACATTTACATGTCGATAAGAAATCGAATCGACTTTTAATAGTCGGAAGGAGTAGAGTTAACTATGTATATACCACGAGGGTATGTAATTGACTTTTAATAGTCGGAGAGAAGTAAGGACCAACTATATATAGTTGGAAGAAGAGAAATGATAAGACTTTAAGTAGTCTAGGAGAAGTATTGAAACGGGACTAAGTATATTCACTAGCTTAACGCTAATGTATTTTGTTGATTGTTATGTTTGTAGGTAAAAAGGATCTCTAGATTTGGAAGGCAAGCATATAAAGATCGGATGGGGACCTTAACATAATATTGAATCATTTGTAACGAGCTTCCGCTGTAAACGTTATGGATACTATTTTAGTAGAAGTAAAACAATAACTTTTGTTTTGTTAAAGTTATGTAAATGATACAGAAAACCGTTAATGTTGTAGAATGTTTATATTAAAAAAAAATTGTGTGTTTAAAATCCTAGTGTTACAAGTTGGTATCAGAGACTTGCCTTGTGTGAGTCGAGTATCTCGGTTGATACTTGAACCCAAGCTGAGGCTTTGTAAGCGAAGAAGTTTGCCTTGCGGAAGATATAATAGTAAGAAAGATTAATTGTTGAGAAAGAATAGAATGTCTTAGTCTAAATATACATTGATAGTATTGGGTGTACAAGAGTTAATATGTTTAAAATTAACGTCTGGCCAACGCTAATTTTGGACATGTTATGTATATCTAATATGATTGAAGTATATTAAGGACAAGGGACAAAGAAAGATAGAAAGTATGTATATGGAATATAAACTATAATTGTGCATAGATTATAGTTTTATATGTTATTATTAACTGAATTTAATTTCAGTTGGTAGAAATGGAAGAAGAAGGTAGTCATCATGATGACGGTCAGAAGGAAGTGGATATGCAGAAAATTGTGGCTAAGGAGATTAGCCAAGACTTTGAGAAAGCAATACCATTTATTATTAAACGGGTTAGAGATGATGTTGTGGAGATTATCGATGAAAAGATAGACCGCGTGTTTGCGGAAAAAGAATTGAAACGAAAAGAGAAGGAAGATTCAGAAAGTGAAGATGGTCATTCTGATCATCTAGAAGAATCAACGGAAGGTTATAAGAAAGGGTGTACGTATAAGGATTTTGCAAGCTGTAATCCGCCTATTTTTCTTGGAGAGATTGATCCTATTGTTAGCATGCGGTGGGTTATGGAGGTAGAAGGTGCATTTTTAACTTGCAAGTGTGCGGATAGAGATAAGGTCATTTACGCATCAAATTTACTCTGAAATCAAGCTAAAAGTTAGTGGGAGTCTATAGTGAGGTTGTTCCAGGCTTATGGGATTGTGAAGATGACATGGGAAGATTTTAAGAAAAGATTCATGGAGTATTATTGTCCACCTTCGGCAGTGAACAAAATTACCCGAGAGTTTTTGCCATTACAACAAGTGTCACACTCCGCTTGGAACGGAAACGCGAGGCGTTCCAGTTATAATATCAAGAGTCAAGATTATAACAATATAACCGATAAACAAAACATCAAATAATATAGATCATGCCAAATGTTACAAAATACATTAAAAAGTCAAGGGCGGTAAGACGCCAAGTACAAATACAACTTCAAAAGAAATCATCAAACAGATCGTCAAGGAAATTACAATAAACATTATAAATTCAAATTTCAAAAAAAACACGCGATTCGAAAACAACTATGGCATGATCAACGGAAATCCTCAATTTCCTGCAAAGCGTTAAAACGACATCAACAACATGTTGGTGAATTATTCGCAATTTTAAGTAAAAAGTGACCCATCGACAAGTTTCAGTAAACAATGTAAGTTTAAAATCGTATATCTTGTATTCATCCATTAGTGAAAGGTACTATGCCTAAGTAGTCATACATCTCGCTCCTGAACCAATCAGTTTAATCCCCTATCCTAAGGTGTGTCAAACCAAAGGCAATCAGTTTAATCATACAATTTAATAGTAACGGCCATAACATCCGCTCGTAGTATCAGCCTACAGAGGAATGGGGGTTAGGTACATAACCCGATATAGATCTATATATATGAGAACCGCGGGCATAAAGCTTAACGAGTGTATTAGAGGGGAGCCACCATGGCTTAAGACACTTAAAACTAAGGCAGACCAATTTCACTGAGTAAACAAGATATTTAACACCATTATCGCATAAATTCAAACATTTTAAAGTACGCTTTACAGCCCAAAAGTATTTAAGACAAGGGCTACGAATAACTCACAAAGCAACTTCAGCAAATCTCGGGTAAATACAATCACGGGACCACAATTCCACCGTCTAAGTGCCCTAAAACAGTAAATAATATAGTCTTAGTATCTTTATAAGTATAGTTCTGTTTAGCCTTGTCGGTTAAGATTAAGTTTAATAAAATATTCCAACATTTGATAATTTAAATCAAGACGACGTATTCGAGAGACGATGTTCAGCGTCAAAAAGGGCGAGTGGCAAGATATCGGTCTTTCACGTCCACAATGTCGTTGGAAACGAATGATTACTTCGAGTCGAAAGGAAAATTGAATACGAAGGTTTTATTAGATTGACCAAGGTTGAAGTTGTTGACTTTTTAAAAGTCAAATGTTAAAGAAGTTGACTTAGAAAAGTCAAATGTTAATATTGTTGAGTTATAAAAGTCAATTGTCAAGGATGTTGGCTTATGAAAGTCAAATGTCAAAGATGTTGGTTTTGAAAAGTTAAAGGCAACTATTTTAGGTTGAAACATAGATAATTGAAGTTGTCGCAACAGTCTAACTTGACGTTTAGAAAGTTTGTACGTCTTTACTTTTCACAAATATAGTTTACAATGATTTTTAGTTATCAAAATATAGTGTAAAATGTCTTTTATATAAATGTTTTTAATAAAGTTCCATCGCAAGAATAACAGTTGACGGCTTTAGATTACGATCGCATTATGTAACAAATGTTTATTTATTAAAAGTAGGTAATATGTCCGTTTTAAATAAGTATTTGACATTTTTGATTGCGTTGGCGTATTTGAGTCCAAAGACGATATTTTATCGAAATATGTTACTTTTATGTATTTTAGTATGTTTGTACAAGTGTTTAGAGTTTGTTAGAAACATAACATGAAATCAGAAGCTTTAAAATGACAATTTACGGAACAAAACGTCAAAGCGGCCAAACAAGCAAAACGACAATTTGCTGGAAAAAGGCCACGTTGCGTCGTTCTGGTTTGAAGACGTTTTGGTTAAAACGCTTACTGTTAATAAGTTATATTATGTTCCAAATACATTTACCAAGTGTTACATATATGTAAATATATCATTTTACATACTAATACATACAATATGTTAATTTCGGTAATAAATACATTTTTACACATTTTTGTCCAAATCTTTGTTCATAACCAAAATATTCACAAATGTTGGTCTGGTATATTATTCCTAACCATTTTCAAGGCTATAACCGAATATACAAAGAAAATAATGACGAAATATATAAAAAGATGAATATGGAAAAATATCGATTTTACCGAATAACAACCGAAAGATCTTTAGCTTGAGAATATAAACCCGAAAGCAACTTTTGGTGGTGCGATGATGGGAAAATCACAGCTCCAAAACACAAAATAAAAACCACCATTAGTCTAGATCCTTGCATGCAAGGAGAAAAATTAACGTTTTGGAGAGATTTCGGTCAAAAGATTACTTACCAAGATCAAGGAAATTTCTTCCAAGAAAGTAAAAGAATCTTCCTCCAAATGTTATGTAGAATGGAAACCAAAAGCTTGGAAGGAAAAAGAAATATAGTTGGTTTTAGATTTCTTTAACAAAAGAAGAAGATTTATGGAGAAAAATGGAAGAAAAGTGAAGAAAAACTTAAGAAAATCTTACCAAAAGTTGATGGAGATCAAAAGGAACTTGTTTCTTTGATGATTCTAGGCTTGAATCCTTCTTCAAATATGTGATTTATGGCTCAAAGTTTCTGGAAATGATAAGATTTTGAGAGAGAAATGGGAGAAAAACAAAAGAAAGTGTATGGAAAAATGAGAGAGAAAGGTGATTGAAGGTGTTTGTGTAATGATCAAAGTGAGTTGTGTGAAGTGATTATGGCCTCTAGGGGGACTTCTCTGCCCAAGTTACAGGCCTTACACGTTTTGGAACAAGTACCCAACAAGAATACATGCAAAAATGACTCACACAAAACAACAACAACAAAAATCTGTCCAGGTCTGTGCGGCGCACGTCGTGCAAAATCCAGAATTTTTCCCGTTTTTTTGTTTGCGCGATCGTTAAGGAGTTTCGTTCGTCGAAAGTTCCCGATTCTTTTTGTGTTGAACTTAGGAAAGTTCATACTTTGATTTAGTTTATATTAGGTTCATTTAATAATATATTTTCACTTTCGATTTCGAGATTCGCACGATTTCGGTAAAGGAGTAAGCAAGAGCAAAAGCACGATATCTCGAGGATAAAGAATACGATAACCGAAAAATTTGGCATAAACCTTCTAACTTATAATTATGAGAATACTAACTAATTGGCACTTAGATAAAATAAAATTATTACGTCTCGGGGACGAATTTCCAAATACAGAAAACCTGATACTCAATAACAGTAAATCGTGAGCAAAACAAAGTGAAATACAAGGGTCGAAATCAATTGCGAATAAAATATAAATAATGACGGTAACATAAGTACTTCAAATTGACGGGACGTCGCAGCCTTCCCCAGTAAAAAGAATTTCGTCCTCGAAATAACGATTGAGCATAAGAAAAAGAGACGGGGATATTTCCGCTGCATTTCTCGAAGCGAAACACACCCTTCCAAGGAGAAACCTTGAATAACACCACATTGTCGACCTTAAACTCCAAAGGTTTTCGACGCAATTCCGCGTAATTCTCCTGACGATCTCTCGCGGCTAACAGATGATCCACAATTCTAAGGATCTTATCGGTATTCTCCTGGATCACTCCGGACCCGTAATCTGGCTATAATCCATCTCAGCCCATCAAGGTGGAGACCTACCCTTATGACAGTAAATAATCCCCAAACGGCGTGCAATAAATGCTGGGGCGGTAACTATTGTAGTATGAAAATTCGGCTAGCATAAAATGTCGATTCCAACTTCCGCCAAGTCTAAAACACGCGCGCGACACGATCAGAATTGACGGAAAATCTCGTCAATATGCAATCTAAAAGATTTCTCTATTCGGTAATCTTCTCGAATAGGCAGAAAATGTGCTGACTTAGTCAGCCGATCCATCATAATCCAAATGACACTATCTTCGGTGAGAGCCTCTTGTTAAGCCTGAATGATACGAGCCTTCAAGCTCGACTGAATCGAAATTATCATGGGGCGTACTCTTACCGGCTTAACCAACTCCGTGTGACTTAACGCATCGGCTACTACATTCGCCTTACCCAGATGGTAGCGAGTCTCACAATCATAATCGTTATGCAATTCAACCCATCCACGTCGTCTTGAACTCGGCATCTCTCCTTTTTTTACGAAACGTACCGGCGCGCCTAGGGAGGAAAACTTGGTCTAACGAAGCCTTTGTCCACCAAATCCTGGATCTGCTTCGATAGTTCTAATATCTCCGAAGGTGCTAACCGATAAGGAGCCTTCACCACTGGCGCTGCTCTTAGAACTAAGCAAATCTGAACTCCACATCTCAATTAGGGGTAATCCATGCAAGTTGATATGCTTAAAATAATTGACATTTTCTTAATCATATTTCTCTTTAATACTCTTGTTTTTCGCATTTTGTTATGATTTGGGTAGTGTTTTCGTACATATATGTAGATAAGAGTTAAACTTGGATCATGGAACAAAAAGGAGTTAAAATCGGTAGAAAACGGAGCTTAAATGAAGAAAAACTATGAAGAATCAAAGTTGAAGATCATGCGAGAAAAGTGTTTTATACACCTTCACTGTTTTGATCATAACTTCTTCATACGATGTCCGATTTAGGTGATTCAAATTGGAGAAGAAAGAGGAAAGAGAGAGCTACAATTTATATTTTGGAAGAAAGTTCATCAGACGAATCCAGCTGGCGGCTGAGTTATTTTAGCCGGCGGCTGGAAGGTCGGCCAGACCCCTATTTAAACAAACTTTAGGGTTACGAATTGGGGATCCCTTTTCCCACTTTTCCACCACCAAAGGTCGACCAGGGGAGCTGCTAGGAGGGTTTTTGAGGCCTCGGATCACGTTGGAAGCCACGATTAACGCAAATTAATCTTGTTTGAAGATTGTTTACGTTGGTTTGTCTTTTTGGCTTAATTCGTACTAAAACATATCTTTGTTTATGACTTCTTTTGCTGAATTTATTCAATCTATCATGAACTAAATCTAATTAAGTGTTTGCTTGGATTGTTTAGCTTGATATTATGAATCATTAAGTTTTATGTTGAAGTAATTGGTTTTTCCTTTATTATTATCGTTTAATCGTAATCCTTGTTTACTTGAATATATTAGGTTAACTACTTAGCGTGATTGATAAATCTATGTCATAACTAGCGTTCATATAGGTTTATTAGTTATTTATGATTGTTTAACTTGTTAAATAGTTATAGCTTGAGACTTAATTGAGATAGGCTAAGAGTAATAGTAACCTAATATATCAAACGAACAAGACAATTATATCATATTCGAATAATTGAGACTACGATTGCGAGATCAAACTGCTGAGTGACTACGATTGCGAGATCAAATACCACCCGGGTAAAGCGAACGTAGTAGCAGACGCCCTTAGCCGGAAGGAAAGGGTGAAACCATCTAGAGTTAGAGCATTAGGAATACAGATTCAGACTAACCTTCAAACGCAAATCGCCGAAGTTCAGCGAGAAGCGTTGAAGCCCGAGAACGTAAAGGGAGAGACCTTGCACAATCATGAGCAGGAGTTCGAACTCAAATCCGATGGAATTCACTACTTCAAGGGCCGAGCATGGATTCCGAAGTCCGAGGATCTTCGAAAGCTAATTCTGGATGAAGGCCACCATTCCCGATACTCCATCCACCCAGGTTCAGATAAGTTGTACAAAGACCTTAAGGAGTATTATTGGTGGCCGGGCATGAAGAAAGATATCGCCTTGTATGTAGCCAAGTGTCTCACTTGCTCCAAGGTCAAGGCGGAATATCAGAAACCTTCAGGACTTTTGCTACAACCGGAGATCCCTATGTGGAAGTGGGAGCAAATCTCCATGGATTTCATTACCAAGTTACCTCGGACGGCAAAGGGTAACGACACAATTTGGGTAATTGTGGACCGTTTGACTAAGTCTGCTCACTTCTTACCGATACGAGAAACCCACTCGATGGAGAAGCTCGCTCAAATCTACATCAACGAGATCATCTCTCGCCACGGTACACCTCTCTCCATCATTTCTGACAGGGATATTCGGTTTACGTCTCGCTTTTGGAACGCGCTTCAGAAATCTCTCGGGACGCGACTAGACCTTAGCACAGCTTACCACCCTCAGACCGATGGTCAAAGCGAAAGGACGATCCAAACGCTTGAGGATATGCTCAGGGCATGTGTAGTTGACTTTGGAAGAAGTTGGGATACTCACCTTCCATTGGTCGAGTTTTCGTACAACAACAGCTACCACGCCAGCATTAAGTGTGCTCCGTTCGAGGCCTTATATGGACGCAAGTGCCGATCGCCGCTTTGTTGGCTTGAAGCTGGTGATCGACAGCTCACAAGGCTCGACATTGTTCAAGAAACCATCGACAAAATCACCACCATCAGGGAGCGACTGAAGACGTACCGTACTCGGCAAAAGAGCTACGCCGATAACCGGTGAAAACCCCTCGAGTTCCAGGTCGGCGATCGTGTGCTTCTCAAAGTATCGCCATGGAAAGGGGTAGTTCGCTTCGGCAAACGCGACAAGCTAAGCCCGAGGTACACCGGACCGTTTGAAGTCATCGAGCGTATTGGTCTAGTAGCTTATCGACTCCAACTCCCACCTATCCTTCCAATGTTCATAACGTGTTCCATGTCTCACACTTGAAAAAGTGCCTATCCGATGAGACCATCGTCATCCCACTCGACGAGGTCAAGATCGACAACAAGCTCAACTTCATCGAGGAACCGCTTGAAGTTGTAGACCGAGAGGTCAAGCAACTCAGACAAAGCCGTGTTCCTATTGTCAAAGTTCGTTGGAACTCCCGACGTGGTCACGAATTCACATGGGAACGTGAAGACCAGATACGTCAAAAGTATCCTCATTTGTTCAAAGATACTTCTACCTGATGTGACGAGTCAAATTTCGGGACGAAATTTCTTTCAACCCGGGGATGATGTGACAACCGTCTAAATTTCAGGTGATTTTCAGTTACTTAATCGGTTCAAAACTCTAGTTCTCTTTTATCGTGTTCATATTGTTCGGGTTCATTCTATTGTTTTTAAATTGTCGGAACCAATCTCGGAATCAAAATATAAATCCTAACACCAAATAAACAACACAAGAACTTGACTAAGTTCATAACGGAAACTAAAAAGATTCTAGTCCTTAACTAATTAACGGAAAACTGAAAAACGTCAAAAAGCTGGACATTTCAATCCAGCCGGCGGCTGAATATATCCAGCCGGCGGCTGAATCCTGCTGTCCAGCTGGATGATGACTCATTTTTGCATGAAACGGGATTGGACCACCCTTGTTAGCTCGGGACTGGGCAACCTTTAACTGCATTTTAGCTTCCCAAGAGCAGAAACATCACCTCTTTACACTTCCAATTCATTTTACTTCATTTTTCAAATTAACAAAACACACACACACCTTACTCTCTCTCATTTCTCTCTAAATTCCTCAAGAACACAAACTCAAGTCCAGAAATATTACATCATTTTCAGTCCTAAAAACACATAAACACCACAAAAATCATTCACAAATCGTCCTAAGAAGAAAAGGGTAGCAAGGAAAAGGTTTAAATCGGGTTTTCAAGGAGTTTTTGGAGCTAAATCTCATCCAAACCATCACATCTCTTTTTCCTTCGGTATAACACTTTCTTTTCACTATTTTTATCTTAAAAATCACTTGCATGTATAATCTATAACCTGGAAATAAGTTTTTATAAACATGCAAAACGTTTTTATGCTTAAAAACAAGTTTTTATGAAAGATCTATATATTTAACATGTAAATCTAAAAGAAAACTGAGATTTTACTTTGAAAATACATATGTTTGAGTTATAACAGTTTGCATGTCGAATCTAACGGTTAAACGAGCTTAAAAACGAAAAATAGAGCAACTTTGAAACTGGCCGAAGCCTTTTGGCCGGCGGCTGAAGGATTTCAGCCGGCGGCTGATTTCCTCCAGCCGCCGCCTGAATAGTGCTGTTTCGTATTTTGTCGTTTTAAAGGTCGTAAACATGATTATAAGCTAAAATAATTAATCACAGAACATATATATCATGTTAAGCTACTGTTTTGACTTATAAATTGTTTAAAAAGGGTTTTTGGACTTGAAACTTGTATATTATTGATTTAAACGTTGTATGGTACATTTTAAAGTGGGAAAGTGTTTTGAAAATGGATATAATTTTTATAACGCGGAAGCGCTGCCCAAATTTCACCGTAAATTATCGTTCAATTTCAGTAACATAATAACTCCGAGACCTACATACATTAACTTGGAACTTTGACACTTTTTGAACATAATTGTACATATCGGGCTATAAAACGTACACGAACATACAAACCTTTTAAAGATTTCCGTAATGAACTGTTGGGACAGAATCGAAGTATATAAATTGAGACTTAAAAATGTTAAATTGGAACTTAACATAACTCAAATTATACTAATATAACTTATACAACTTTCCGGTGTTCTAGGTCGTTTGTGATTCCCGACGCGTTTCGCTCTCTTTTGTGCTAGTTCATACCTTTCTCTCTTCTCAAACCGTGAGTTACAACCCCACTTGTTTTAATTTTTGTACATTTTAAACATTATTTGGGGGAAACATAAGATCATGCTATGTAACTTTTAACACTATTTGCGAACTACTTGAAACTTTTGGAAACTTGTTCAAACTTTGGAAACTTGATACGTTCAAACTAGTGAAACTTTGCAACTATTGGAAACTTGTTCAAACTTTGGAACATTTTAAACTTTGGAACTGTGGAAGTTGTAAAACTTGGAACTTGCAACTATTATGCGTAATTGTGTTATCGCCTTAGCGGGTTAACTAAACTAGGATACTTGTTAGCGACCAATCCTTGATGGATATATAAGCTCGTAAGATCTCAACACAACTTTTGGAACTTTGTACAATTGCCCGTTTTGGTATTGGAAACTTTATACACTATTAGCATTAGCCGTTAGTCATATGGGTATCGATACTTAGGAGCGGTCACTCCTTACTAAGGGTTAGCGTCCCAAGTACATATTACTACCACAACAGATGTTCACTCAATTAAACACTTTTGGGCTAGATCAGGACCATACAATCGGCTTAGTGTATACTTACTACTTATATTATGCCAAGTGATTGATACGAGTTACTATTTAGTTAAACACATACTACATACGCATACACTTTTAGCGCCTGGATTCCGCTACAACTTTACTATACGAGTTTATTTTAATCACTTTACTCGCGTACATACAAACTTTTATTACTTACATATATGTTCAAACGTCGACTCGTTCTTTTACTCAAGACGTCAATATATGTCTTGGCAACTTACTATTCTATTT
>CAJVGC010000065.1:23303230-23326351 GCA_910822075.1 Senecio squalidus | reverse complement strand
AATACGAATACAATACTCATAAAATACGAATACGATAAACATAAAAGGGATACAATAAGGTCAAAACATAAACATAAATACATAAAACGGATACGAGACGATGGAAATGTCACAGTCTCCCCAAGTAAAAAGAAATTTCGTCCTCGAAATTATCACCTGGTACTACTTCCGGGGGAAAGGTGAGGATACTTCCGCAGAATTTCATCTTCGCGTTCCCACGTGAACTCAGCTCCAAAACGGGAATTCCAACGAACCTTGACAATCGGGATCTTACTTCGTCGCAGACGCTTAACATCACTAGCAACGATCTCGATCGGTTCCTCAACGAAATGAAGCTTATCGTCAATCTGGAGTTTCTCAAGCGGAACTAATAACGTCTCGTCAGCCAGGCATTTCTTCAACTAAGACACATGAAATACATTGTGTACGCTGCTCAGTTCTGCCGGAAAATCTAGTCGATACGCAGCTGCGCCGACTCGGGCTAAGATCTTGAACAGACCCGTGTATCTCGGACTCAGCTTGCTGCGTTTCACGAACCGGACAACCCCTTTCCATGGAGATACCTTCAATAATACCATATCTCCAACACTGAACTCAAGAGGCTTCCTGCGCTTATCAGCATACTTCTTCTGTCGATCTCTGGCAGTAATCAATCGTTCCTTGATCTTGAAGATCTTGTCAGTGGTCTCTTGTATAATCTCCGGACCAGAAATCTGACTATCTCCAATTTCTGCCCAACATACAGGCGATCGACACTTGCGGCCATACAAAGCTTCAAAAGGTGCACACTTGATACTCGTGTGATAGCTGTTGTTGTACGAGAACTCAATCAACGGCAAATGAACGTCCCAACTACCACCAAAATCAATTGCGCAGGCTCGTAGCATATCTTCCAAGGTCTGAATAGTTCTCTCACTCTGACCATCGGTCTTCGGATGATAGGCGGTACTCATATCTAACCTTGTACCCATAGCAGTCTGGAATGACTTCCAAAATCGTGAGGTGAAACGAGCATCACGATCGGAAATAATTGATACAGGAACTCCGTGTTTCGATACAATCTCTGCGATATACAAACGTACGAATCTCTCCATTGGATAATTCTCACGAATCGGTAGGAAATGAGCAGACTTCGTCAATCGATCAACAATAACCCAGATACTGTCATAACCACTCGAAGATCTCGGAAGCTTCGTAACTAAATCCATAGTAATACGCTCCCATTTCCACTCGGGAATCTTCGGTTGTTGGAGTAGCCCAGACGGTTTCTGATACTCAATCTTCACTTTGGAACAGGTCAAACATCGACTAACATACTCGGTGATCTCACGCTTCATACCCGGCCACCAATAGAACTCTTTCAAATCATGATACATTTTGTCGGAACCCGGATGAATGGAATAGTTAGACTTATGGGCTTCGTCCAGAATCAACTGACGGATACTAATCGGAACCCAAATACGCTCGAGGAAATACAGAACTCCATCCTCCTTCGGTTCTAATTCCAACGCCAACTTATACAATCTTTCCTCTTTACACGGCTCTCTGTCATAATACCCTCTTGTGCCTGAATAATCCGAGCCTTCAAGCTCGTCTGAATAGATATCACCATAGAACGAATACGAACTGGTTTGATTGTTTCCTTACGACTTAGTGCATCAGCAACAACGTTCGCCTTACCAGGGTGGTAGCGAATGTCGCAATCGTAGTCGTTCAATAACTCAACCCAGCGTCGTTGTCTCATGTTCAGCATCTTCTGATCGAATATGTGCTGTTGGCTCTTGTGGTCGGTAAATACAGTACACTTGGTCCCATACAGATAATGTCTCCAAATCTTCAATGCGAATACGACGGCTCCCAATTCTAGATCATGTGTCGTGTAATTCTGCTCATGGACTTTTAACTGACGCGAAGCGTAAGCTATAACTTTGCCATTCTGCATAAGCACACAACCCAGACCCTTGTGCGAAGCGTCGCAATAAACAACAAAATTCTCGGAACCAACTGGCAGACTAAGAACAGGAGCGTCACACAACCGCTGCTTCAATACCTGAAAGGCTTTCTCCTGATCGGAACCCCAAACGAATGGTTCACTCTTCTGTGTCAACTTTGTCATAGGTGAAGCGATCTTGGAGAAGTTCTCGATGAATCGGCGATAATACCCAGCAAGACCCAAAAATGAACGGATTTCGGTCGGTGACTTTGGTGCAACCCAACTTTTAACAGCTTCAATCTTAGCAGGATCAACGTGAATACCCTTCGCGCTAACTACGTGGCCAAGAAATTGAACTTCGGATAACCAGAACTCGCACTTAGAGAATTTCGCATACAACTTTTCTTTTCGAAGCACTTCTAGAACAAGACGCAAATGCTCTTCATGTTCCTTGCGACTTCGGGAATAGATCAGAATGTCGTCGATGAATACGATAACGAATTTGTCAAGATACGGACGACAAATACGGTTCATTAGATCCATGAATGCTGCAGGGGCGTTTGTCAGACCAAACGGCATCACCATGAACTCATAATGACCATACCGAGTACGAAAAGCGGTCTTAGGTATATCATCTTCCTGAACTCTCAACTGATGATAACCAGAGCGAAGATCGATCTTAGAGAAATAGCAAGAACCCTAAAGTTGATCGAATAAGTCGTCAATACGAGGAAGGGGATAGCGGTTCTTCACAGTCAGCTTGTTTAACTCCCGATAATCAATACATAAACGCATGGAGCCATCCTTCTTCTTAACAAAGAGAACAGGAGCACCCCACGGGGAGAAACTAGGACGGATAGAACCCTTATCGACCAGTTCCTGAATTTGTTTCGACAATTCGAGCATCTCGGAAGGAGCCAAACGATACGGAGCTTTAGCAACAGGTGCTGCTCCAGGAATAAGATCAATACGAAAATCGGTTTGTCTCTGGGGAGGGACTCCAGGTAAATCTTCGGGAAAGACGTCAGAATACTCGCGAACAATCGGTACACCATCAATCTTTATCGTAGAATCTTTCTTTACCAAATGAGCGAGATATAAGGAACAACCTTGACGGACATACTCGCGAACTTTCAAACTTGAAATGACTTTAAGACGTTTCCCAGCCTTGTCTCCGGGTACAATCATCTGATCTCCATCCGGCTTCTGAATACGAATAAGCTTCTCATAACAGACTATTTCTCCTTTATGCTTAGCTAACCAATCCATACCGACTACGACATCGAAACTACCGAGTTTCATAGGAATAAGGTCGATGGAAAAAGGAATATCGGCTAATACGAGGGGAATATCACGAATAACTTCTCTAACACAAGCACATCTACCATCGGCTATTTCTACCTCATACGCAGGCTCTAAAGGACTAGAAGCACGGTTTACTAAGGGGCGGAAATCACTAGATATAAAGCTTCTATCGGCACCCGAATCAAACAAGATAAAAGCAGGATAATCATCGACAAGAAATGTACCAGTGACTACAGTAGGATCCTGATGAGCTTCCGAAGATTCCAGGGCGAAAGCTCGGCTCTTGGCAGGATTTCCTCTTGCACTAGTACCAGCACCATGAGTAGGAAGGGGAGTAGATGCTATAAGCTTGGGACATTGATGAAGGCGATGACCCATTTCTCCACATTCAAAACACGCTCCAGTAGCCCTTCTACAAAACTGCTCGGTGTGGCCTAACTTCTTGCACCGTTTACAAACCCAACAAGCCACATTTGCTGCATGCGCACTGCCGCATGTACCACACTTCGGGCGCCTGCCCTGATAACCAGCTCCAGAACCTGTCAAAGCATACACCTGAGGAAGTTGGGGTCTCTGATCATGACTACGGCTTCTCTTCCTCGAATTTCCCATGTCTCTCCTAACAGATCTTCCAGAATCTCTTCGGCTTACAACTGGCTGCAGAACGCCACCACGAATCATACTTGCGGTCAACCGACCAGCGATGTCAACCACACTCATGGGTATAGCTGCTGCAATCTGTGCCACAATTACGGGTATAGCTGCTGCAATCTGCTCCGCAATCAACTGACTGATGTTCGGAGTAGTGGTATTAGCATTGGGGGCAGCAGCGGTATTCTGAGCTGTAGCACCCGCTCTCGTACTGGCGCGACCTCGCCTCGACGACCTTCTCGTAGCAGTGACGGCCGGAGTATACCTAGTAGAAGCTCTCTTTGGCGGCATCTTCTTACGAATGTCAAACAGAATAAATCAGAACGATAACTGGATGTGCGACTAAAACGAGCAGGCCTCAAAGCATAAAATGCAAAACAAAAGCACATAAAGCATACAAATCACATACAGTCCCACAAAAGAAGGAAATGCGCACATAGAGTAAATCAGATAGGTCCAAAAGCCTAGGTCATAGTCTAAGTGATTCCGTAAGGTCACTTAGTTCGCTATAACCATTGGCTCTGATACCAACTTCTGTCACACCCCGCAAAAATGGCGGAACCGAGGTGTACAGTGTATACGGTATCAGAGATTCAAAGGTTACATAAACATAAGTAATCCATACATCATCAACATAGATAAAATAGTTTGAAGTAAAATACGTTATTACAATCATCCGAAAATATATCAAAATACGGCTACAGAGTTTGGGATACTAAGGAATTAAATAAAGCAAAATAAATTCCATGCAAAAGATCCACGTAGCCAAAAGCATAACATCAAATAGAGTAACCTCAAATCCCTGAAAAGCGTTAAAATACGACGTCAACATAAAGTTGGTGAATTATTCGCAATAGTAAATGAAAACATATTTGTATAAAAGTTTTCAATAGGTTTTGACCGAAAAATGATAAGATTTGAAGATAAGTCATTTGAAATGATGTTTCAAAATATACGTGAAGTTTACAAAACCTTTTGATAAAATACTCATACTTATACCATAAAATACCATAATCATTTCATAAAAATACCATATTCAAACCCGAAAATACCACTTTTCATCGTCAAAACTCGAATTTTATTTAAGATTATTGTTCCTAATCATATTCTGGACATAGGGTTCCAATATGGGATCATTTGGACACCTAGAACACTCAGAAATCGAATCCCGGATGTTATTTTTCGTAAAAACTCAGTTACGTCACGTAACTGTGTTACGTGCACGTAACTGATCAAGTAACTGACTCCCAAATCACGTAACTGATTCCATTCACGTAACTAAGGCTCAAAATCACGTAACTATGGTCTTCATCACGTAACTATGGCCTATTTTACGTAATTAGTCCCTGAATTCCCTAATTGTTCACGAAATTAGTCCTAAACACGTATTTGCCTTGTTACGCACGTAAGTAAGGTGTTGATCACGTAATTATCCTTCTTGATCACGTAATTATCCTTCTTGGTCACGTAATTGGCTTATGATTCACGTAACTCTTGCTTATTTTACATATCTAGTCCCTAAGTTCCGTAATTGTTCACGAAAGTAGTCCTAATCACGTAATTGCTTGTTAAACACGTAATTCTTGTCCCGTAACTTGCTAGAACACGTAATTAGTCCCTTACGTGACTTGTAGTGCACGTAAGAGGCTTGTTTGTCACGTAACTCATTGCTAGACTTTCCGAAACGTTTGTAAACCCGTATAAAACGTTAATCGTTAAGGCATAATCCACTAGACTTAGAGATACTTAGACATGTTTATTTACGTGATGTTTAGGGCACTTAGACGTGGGAGCTTGACGGTATTATAGTATTTCCCGACATATTGTGATTTGGATTGCTTTGCTATTCTGTGAGTTATTCGTTGCCCTTTTCACCTTTTTATACTTTTTGGGCATGATTAGCGTTATAAATAAATGTATTTTCATGGTATATTATGAATTATGAGTATGTATTATGGTATGTATTGTGGATATGAATGCTTTAGATGGTCTTACCCAAACTTGTACCGCCTTTGTGGTAGTACAAGGCCCCGTATACACACCTGTTAGCTTTTAGCCGCCGGTTCGTATATATAGCGCTATATGGGTCTAACAAACCCTCATTTCTAACACGATGGATGATGGATGCGCCCTGTCCGTGTTAGAAATGTTATGACCGTTTATTTCGAGGACAACCTAGCTTAAGACACTAGGTGGGGTTAGTTGCCAGTATTGTTATGGTTCAGGTGTATTGTATGTTCCTAAAGCTATCCAGTATGGTATTATGTTATCTATCCAGTATGGTATTTTATGGATTTAGTATGGTATTTTTATGAAATGATTATGGTATTTTATGGTATAAGTATGAGTATTTTATCAAAAGGTTTTGTAAACTTCACGTATATTTTGAAACATCATTTTCAAATGACTTATCTTCAAATCTTATCATTTTTGGGTCAAAACCTATTGAAAACTTTTATACAAATATGTTTTCATTTACTATTGCGAATAATTCACCAACTTTATGTTGACGTCGTATTTTAACGCTTTTCAGGGATTTGAGGTTACTCTATTTGATGTTATGCTTGTGGCTACGTGGATCTTTTGCATGGAATTTATTTTGCTTTATTTAATTCCTTAGTATCCCAAACTCTGTAGCCGTATTTTGATATATTTTCGGATGATTGTAATAACGTATTTTACTTCAAACTCTTTTATCTATGTTGATGATGTATGGATTACTTATGTTTATGTAACCTTTGAATCTCTGATACCGCATACACTGTACACTTCGGTTCCGCCATTTTTGCGGGGTGTGACACTTTTTGTACATTTTAAACATTATTTGGGGGAAACATAAGATCATGCTATGTAACTTTTAACACTATTTGCGAACTACTTGAAACTTTTGGAAACTTGTTCAAACTTTGGAAACTTGATACGTTCAAACTAGTGAAACTTTGCAACTATTGGAAACTTGTTCAAACTTTGAAACATTTTAAACTTTGGAACTATGGAACTTGTACAAACTTGGAACTTGCAACTATTATGCGTAATTGTGTTATCGCCTTAGCGGGTTAACTAAACTAGGATACTTGTTAGCGACCAATCCTTGATGGATATATAAGCTCGTAAGATCTCAACACAACTTTTGGAACTTTGTACAATTGCCCGTTTTGGTATTGGAAACTTTATACACTATTAGCATTAGCCGTTAGTCATATGGGTATCGATACTTAGGAGCGGTCACTCCTTACTAAGGGTTAGCGTCCCAAGTACATATTACTACCACAACAGATGTTCACTCAATTAAACACTTTTGGGCTAGATCAGGACCATACAATCGGCTTAGTGTATACTTACTACTTATATTATGCCAAGTGATTGATACGAGTTACTATTTAGTTAAACACATACTACATACGCATACACTTTTAGCGCCTGGATTCCGCTACAACTTTACTATACGAGTTTATTTTAATCACTTTACTCGCGTACGTACAAACTTTTATTACTTACATATATGTTCAAACGTCGACTCGTTCTTTTACTCAAGACGTCAATATATGTCTTGGCAACTTACTATTTTTGGCAACTTACTATTTGTGGAAACTTTATCGAAACTCTAAACTGTAACTCACTCACTACTTTAATGTAAGCGTTCGGAATGCATGGCAAAGGAGGGTCGATGTGGTCACGTGAGGCGCTTGTTGGGAAAGACCTTTATATTTTGGGAATTTATTTTGGAAACATTGTACTTGTACTTTATTTAAACTTATAAACTGCTTGGTTGTGAAACTTGAACAAATTTTATTTTTAATCGAAATGACTTGAATCGTTTACATTTGCTTATGACCGTGTAATGATATTGCAGCTCTCACATTCCGTGTTTCCGTTATAGCGGGGTGTGACATTTTATTTTTCTATTTTATTTTTATTTTCATTTTATGTTTTGTTTTAGTAGGTATTTGATATGCAGGCCAACGAAGTGGACGGAATATTTTGAACGTGGTACGAGTTTTGGTCGACAAAGGGGAGTTTCTTTTCTTCTTTTCTAATTTCTTTTCTCACAATTTGTTTAAGTTTTAGTACAATGAGGGCATTGTACAATTCAAGTGTGGGGAGGGGGTAGAAAAGAAGTCTACTTGTCTTTAGGTGCAAATTTTTGAAAATTTCGTAATTAGTTTAATTAGTTGCATAACTGAGCGCACCAACCATGTTACATTTTTGTGAGGATTTGAGCCATTATAGCATACACTTTATATGCTTTTATCTTCATTTTTGTATGAGTGTGCCGGTGACTTGTAGACTTTAGAACTTGACACTGTATACGCTTCGAGGCTATGAATGAGCATAGGTTTTTAACTTATCGGTAACTAGGAAAGAGGCAAAAGAATTAGGATTGTTAAACCGTTGATTGGCCTGTTCGTTTCTTATAGTCAGTAGCTACACTGGTTATTTGACTCACACTACCTATCGAACACTCATTTTTAGTGTTTTTGACGTTTAGATACCATATTTGCGCCAAACCTTTTTCTTTTATCACCCTTTCCAAATATATATTCCATAAATAGAGCCTAAATGTTTAAGTCGTTTAATCCATATATTTTTGTTGAAAATTTTCCTCTTTCATAATTTGGTTGATTATTAGACGAATTGTTATATATGATGGCATGGAGTTGTTTAATTTACTTGAGTTCACGAAGGAAGTCACATGTGGATGTAAGTATTAAGAGTTATTCATAATTTTGATGGACCTTTTGAGCGGTGTCTTTAATATAAAAAAAAAAAGAAAAAAAAATATATTTATTAAAGCCCGTACTAGGTAACGAATGATTGTTGAAGTGATTTAACGAACTTTGCGAGAAATAAAATTCTCAATCGAACCGTTGAAGAATTAAGGCGAAATTTGGTCTTTGGAGTTTCATCAGAATGAGCCATTAGGGATAATCAATCGAGTTTTGAATGTAATATGATTTTTGACTAAAATATTTGGATTTGTAGACTAATTGGAATTTATTTGTTTCATATCATTCACTAAAATTCACTTTCATTCCATTTTTCCATCATTTTATCCATCACCCATTGATATGACCATAAGTCCTCTGAACTAGTTACTTAGACTCTATTGGTGGAGAAGCATATCGTTTTCAAGCCTATGATAGAATACTTGTCATGACTGAGCTTTGAGCGATTTAACATATATTACACTTAGATTAGCTTTTCGAGTGATTGAGTGTTATACTTCCCAAATCGTTAGATGTTTAGTTATGCATTTAAATATTGGCTTGGTAATTGTTAAATTCATCTTCGTAAATCAAAAATTTTGTAATTTACTTGATTCATTGAGTATTTTATTTTTATTGAAGATGATTGTTTTGTTCTAAATCTGATAATCTACTTGAGGACAAGTAGGATTCAAGTGTGGGGAATTTGATATGCTTAAAATAATTGACATTTTCTTAATCATATTTCTCTTTAATACTCTTGTTTTTCGCATTTTGTTATAATTTGGGTAGTGTTTTCGTACATATATTTAGATAAGAGTTAAACTTGGATCATGGAACAAAAAGGAGTTAAAATCGGTAGAAAACGGAGCTTAAATGAAGAAAAACTATGAAGAATCAAAGTTGAAGATCATGCGAGAAAAGTGTTTTATACACCTTCACTGTTTTGATCATAACTTCTTCATACGATGTCCGATTTAGGTGATTCAAATTGGAGAAGAAAGAGGAAAGAGAGAGCTACAATTTATATTTTGGAAGAAAGTTTATCAGACCAATCCAGCCGGCGGCTGAGTTATTTTAGCCGGCGGCTGGAAGGTCGGCCAGACCCCTATTTAAACAAACTTTAGGGGTACGAATTGGGGATCCTTTTTCCCACTTTTCCACCACCAAAGGTCGACCAGGGGAGCTGCTAGGAGGGTTTTTGAGGCCTCGGATCACGTTGGAAGCCACAATTAACGCAAATTAATCGTGTTTGAAGATTGTTTACGTTGGTTTGTCTTTTTGGCTTAATTCGTACTAAAACATATCTTTGTTTATGACTTCTTTTGCTGAATTTATTCAATCTATCATGAACTAAATCTAATTAAGTGTTTGCTTGGATTGTTTAGCTTGATATTATGAATCATTAAGTTTTATGTTGAAGTAATTGGTTTTTCCTTTATTATTATCGTTTAATCGTAATCCTTGTTTACTTGAATATATTAGGTTAACTACTTAGCGTGATTGATAAATCTATGTCATAACTAGCGTTCATATAGGTTTATTAGTTATTTATGATTGTTTAACTTGTTAAATAGTTATAGCTTGAGACTTAATTGAGATAGGCTAAGAGTAATAGTAACCTAATATATCAAACGAACAAGACAATTATATCATATTCGAATAATTGAGACTTTAGTTAATTCGTAGTCGATAGATTAAATTGATAACAATAGTGAATTAAATGCACAATTTAGGGTGGATAAATCTAAGATAGCTCTTGATGTACGACAATTGTTCGTACAATCTTTCCTTAATATTGTAGGATTAGACGACCCTAATAGGAAGTCTAGTTAATTGAGAAATCACAGTTTAACCAATTCAACATAATCTTATAATTCATAATTCAAGTGAAACATTAAATCCAAGTTAACACCGCTTTTAAAATATCTGATTACATCTTGAAAACTTTTTCAAACATCTTTTCATTCACAATCCACTTTAGTTAATTGATTATTATTTTGCTGTAGTTATTTACTTAATCGAAATACGTTCTCGCAGAACTAAAACGTCCCCCCTGTTTATTTGCTTTCATTAGTTTAATTAAATAATTTAGAATAACGAATATAAATACACGTTCCCTGAGTTCGATCCGGACTTACTAGATCTATACTACTATACGATCAGGTACACTGTCTGTATTGTGTGATAGTCTACTTTAGTAATATCCAATTCTTTTAAATAAATAATTTAACTCAGATTTTACACATCACAAGTCCTCTAGGAACACATCGGGAAAGTCACGAACCACGGGCTTCTCTTCCAACTCCTCCGCGGAGTCTTTCTTCACTAGGGGTGCAAGAAAGAGTGAGCAATCCCATTTGATGTACTCCCGAACTTTCAAGCACGAGACGATCTTAAGGCGCTTAACCGCCTTATCCCCCTGATCTAACAACAGTTCTTCCCGCGATAGCGGTATGCGGATAATCTTCACGAAACGTGTAATCTCTGCACGGTGCGTCGACAACCCATCCATGCCGGTAATAGCGTCGAAGCTACTAAAAGTGTTCGGGATCAAGTCGATAAGAAAATAATGGTCATCGGAACTAACGCAATGGGCAGGAAATACTTCGGTACCAGGCAAAACTCACGAACGACTAACTCTATTTCGAAGGAAGACGCTAAAGGTATAGACGTACAAGGAATTATAGTCCTAAACGCATCAAATACGACACTCCTCGAATGACGGAATAAAACTGGGAATCAGTAGAATTGAGAATTATTGACCCAAAAAAAAACTGTTAACAATAGCAATTACGTTCCGTTCTTGAATAATTTATTCCGATCTAGGCGTAGTTGGCCAAATTACGCGTAGTTCAAAATTAACCATGCATTTGCGGACTTAATTCACTAAAGTTTAGAAGTTCATGAGATGATTTGTGAAGCGTTTTGATTATAGTTTGGTGGTGTATCAATGATTACTAAATCGAAGCGAAGTGGCGGATAAAAAAAATAATCTGGAGTCGAAACTCTCGGTATCGCACTAGTAGGACAACCTTGACTCGTCGACTTCTTTGCAGATAGGAGATTTCTTCGGTTCCAACGCAAAAGACGTAAAGAAAGAAGACGAAAATAAATGAAGAGGAGAGAATAGTGTGTAACACAAGGAAAATAAGATCAAATATAAGAATCGAATAGAATATATATGCAAGCCGACTTTAACTAAGAAAAGTACCTGCACTGGCTGAAGCTAACTCGGGGCATTTGCCCTTAGGATGATACGGAGAACCACATTCGTAACACTTGCCCGTAAAGGCCTTACAGAACTTAACCGTGTGTCCTAGCTGCTTACACTTACCACCACCCAACAAGCCACATCTTTGGTGTGGTGCCTACCACACCGATCACATTCGGGTATTTACTCTGGGTACCAATCACAAATGCTCTGCCTCGAGGATCCAAATCAGTCGAAGTTCCAGCACCCGCTGTAACCAACTTGGGACACTCGTTCTTAAGATGCTCGGTAGAACCACACTCGAAACATCTTCCTCTCATGGGCTCACAAAATCCCTCTGTGTGTCCCAAGTGACCACATTTATTGCACCTCCAACAAACCAACTCCTTGGCATGGTGACTACCACACCGATCACACCTCGGAGGCCTACTCTGGGCACCTGGAGTCACTACCTGTCGAGCATTCTGCCTCCTAGACTTTTTCCGCGAGTCTCCATAACAAACTTCACAACTCCGTTTCTTTCCGGAGTTATGCTTATCTACGATTGAGGGTACTCCACCATCAAAGACCGCATTCTGGATTAACGTGGTCACCATTTCCACAGCACTCTGGAATGTGCTCGGGTTGGAGGAAACACCATTGCCAAGTACACCTACCTCGGATCCACCAGACCCGGTATCCATATCCTCAGGACCCTCGTGTCCCGTTCCTCCACCGGGACCATCAACCTCAGGACCTTTACCTTTAACCTTCGGCTCGGAATCATCCTGATCCGAACCATCAGACCCCGTACCAGTTTCCGTACCAGTACCCGGACCACCAACATCCCGCGACATGAAATCTCTAATCTGAGCGATGATAGTAGGTTTCATGGCTTCCAACTGCTCGGCTATGAGCTGATTGAAATCTGTCGTCATATCCATTTCCTCATCACTGACTTTCACACTCGAATTCGCATCATAAGATCCCGCGCTCGGACGACCATGTCTCGCTGACCATCTCGTCGTTGTCGTCTTCAGGGGCATCGTTCTGAAAGAGATGAAAGGAAATTCGATCAGCAAATGTGTGCAAAAACAAGGCAAAACGCCACAATAACAACGCGAAAATAAACACGTATGAAAGTAGTGCACACATTGCAATCAGAGAAAATCGATTTAAAAAGCCTATGGTCATAGTCCAAGTGATTTACTCAGTTTAAATCACCCGGTTCGCTATAACCTTTGGCTCTGATACCAACTTCTGTTACACCCCGCTTGGAGCGGAAACTCGAGGCGTTCCAGTTATAATATCAAGAGTCAAGATTACAACAATATAACCGATAAACAAAACATCAAATAATATAGATCATGCCAAATGTTACAAAATACATTAAAAAGTCAAGGGCGGTAAGACGCCAAGTACAAATACAACTTCAAAAGAAATCATCAAACGGATCGTCAAGGAAATTACAATAAACATTACAAATTCAAATTTCAAAAAAACACGTGATCCGAAAACAACTATGGCATGATCAACGGAAATCCTCAATTTCCTGCAAAGCGTTAAAACGACATCAACAACATGTTGGTGAATTATTCGCAATTTTAAGTAAAAAGTGACCCATCGACAAGTTTCAGTAAACAATGTAAGTTTAAAATCATATATCTTGTATTCATCCATTAGTGAAAGGTACTATGCCTAAGTAGTCATACATCTCGCTCCTGAACCATTCAGTTTAATCCCCTATCCTAAGGTGTGTCAAACCAAAGGCAATCAGTTTAATCGTACAGTTTAATAGTACGGCCATAACATCCCCTCGTAGTATAAGCCTACAGAGGAATGGGGGTTAGGTACATAACCCGATATAGATCTATATATATGAGAACCGCGGGTAACGAGTGTATTAGAGGGGAGCCACCATGGCTTAAGACACTTAAAACTAAGGCAGACCAATTTCACTGAGTAAACAAGATATTTAACAACATTATCGCATAAATGCAAACATTTTAAAGTACGATTTATAGCCCAAAAGTATTTAAGACAAGGGCTACGAATAACTCACAAAACAACTTCAGCAAATCTCGGGTAAATACAATCACGGGACCACAATTCCACCGTCTAAGTGCCCTAAAACAGTAAATAATATAGTCTTAGTATCTCTATAAGTATAGTTCTGTTTAGCCTTGTCGGTTAAGATTAAGTTTAATAAAATATTCCAACATTTAATAATTTAAATCAAGGTGACGTATTCGGGAGACGATGTTCCGCGTCAAAAAGGGCGAGTGGCAAGATATCGATCTTTCACATCCACAATGTCGTTGGAAACGAATGATTACTTCGAGTCAAAAGGAAAATTGAATACCAAGGTTTTATTAGATTGACCAAGGTTGAAATTATTGAATTTGTAAAAGTCAAATGTTAAAGAAGTTGACTTAGAAAAGTCAAATGTCAACATTGTTGACTTATAAAAGTCAATTGTCAAGGATGTTGACTTATGAAAGTCAAATGTCAAAGATGTTAGTTTTGAAAAGTTAAAGGCAACTATTTTAGGTTGAAACATAGATAATTAAAGCTGTCGCAACATTCTAACTTGAAGTTCAGAAAATTTGTACGTCTTTACTTTTCACAAATATAGTTTACAATGACTTTTAGTTATCAAAATATAGTGTAAAATGTCTTTTATATAAATGTTTTTAATAAAGTTTCATCGCAAGAATAATATTTGACATCTTTAGATTACGATCGCATTATGTAACAAATGTTTATTTATTAAAATGTAGGTAATATGTTCGTTTTTAATAAGTATTTGACATTTTTGATTGCGTTGGCGTCTTTGAGTCCAAAGACGATATTTTATCGAAATATGTTACTTTTATGTATTTTAGTATGTTTGTACAAGTGTTTAGAGTTTGTTAGAAACATAACATGAAATCAGAAGCTTTAAAACGACAATTTACGGAACAAAACGTCAAAGCGGCCAAACAAGCAAAACGAAAATTTGCTGGAAAAGGCCACGCTGCGTCGTTCTGGCATCCCGGACGGCGCACTGGTCCCTTTTTCCAGCAAACATTGTTTTGATGTTTTGCCGAAATCCGTTCGTTTGAAGATGTTTTGGTTAAAACGCTTACTGTTAATAAGTTATATTATGTTCCAAATACATTTACCAAGTGTTACATATATGTAAATATATCATTTTACATACTAATACATACAATATGTTAATTTCGGTAATAAATACATTTTACACATTTTTGTCCAAATCTTTGTTCATAACCAAAATATTCACAAATGTTGGTCTGGTATATTATTCCTAACCATTTTCAAGGCTATAACCGAATATACAAAGAAAATAATGACGAAATATATAAAAAGATGAATATGGAAAAATATCGATTTTACCGAATAACAACCGCAAGATCTTTAGCTTGAGAATATAAACCCGAAAGCAACTTTTGGTGGTGAGATGATGGGAAAATCACAGCTCCAAAACACAAAATAAAAACCACCATTAGTCTAGATCCTTGCATGCAAGGAGAAAAATTAACGTTTTGGAGAGATTTCGGTCAAAAGATTACTTACCAAGATCAAGGAAATTTCTTCCAAGAAACTAAAAGAATCTTCCTCCAAATGATATGTAGAATGGAAACCAAAAGCTTGGAATGCAAAAGAAATATAGTTGGTGTTAGATTTCTTTAACAAAAGAAGAAGATTTATGGAGAAAAATGGAAGAAAAGTGAAGAAAAACTTAAGAAAATCTTACCAAAAGTTGATGAAGATCAAAAGGAACTTGTTTCTTTGATGATTCTAGGCTTGAATCCTTCTTCAAATATGTGATTTGTGGCTCAAAGTTTCTGGAAATGATAAGAGTTTGAGAGAGAAATGGGAGAAAAACAAAAGAAAGTGTATGGAAAAATGAGAGAGAAAGGTGATTGTAGGTGTTTGTGTAATGATCAAAGTGAGTTGTGTGAAGTGATTATGGCCTCCAGGGGGACTTCTCTGCCCAAGTTACAGGCCTTACACATTTTGGAACAAGTGCCCAACAAGAATACATGCAAAAATGACTCACACAAAACAACAACAAAAAAAATCTGTCCAGGTCTGTGTGGCGCACGGCGTGCAAAATCCAGAATTTTTCCCTTTTTTTTGTTTGCGCGATCGTTAAGGAGTTTCGTTCGTCGAAAGTTCCCGATTCTTTTTGCGTTGAACTTAGGAAAGTTAATACTTTGATTTACTTTACATTAGGTTCATTTAATAATATATTTTCACTTTCGATTTCGAGATTCGAGATTCGCACGATTTTGGTAAAGGAGTAAGCAAGAGCAAAAGCACGATATCTCGAGGATAAAGAATACGATAACCGACAAATTTGGCATAAACCTTCTAACTTATAATTATGAGAATACTAACTAATTGGCACTTAGATAAAATAAAATTATTACGTCTCGGGGACGAATTTGCAAATACAGAAAACCCGATACTCAATAACAGTAAATCGTGAGCAAAACAAAGTGAAATACAAGGGTCGAAATCAATTGCGAATAAAATATAAATAATGACGCTAACATAAGTACTTCAAATTGACGGGACGTCGCAGCCTTCCCCAGTAAAAAGAATTTCGTCCTCGAAATAACGATTGAGCATAAGAAAAAGAGACGGGGATATTTCCGCTGCATTTCTCGAAGCGAAACACACCCTTCCAAGGAGAAACCTTGAATAACACCACATTGTCGACCTTAAACTCCAAAGGTTTTCGACGCAATTCCGCGTAACTCTCCTGACGATCTCTCGCGGCTAACAGATGATCCACAATTCTAAGGATCTTATCGGTATTCTCCTGGATCACTCCGGACCCGTAATCTGGCTATAATCCATCTCAACTCATCAAGGTGGAGACCTACCCTTATGACAGTAAATAATCCCCAAACGGCGTGCAATAAATGTTGGGGCGGTAACTATTGTAGTATGAAAATTCGGCTAGCATAAAATGTCGATTCCAACTTCCGCCAAGTCTAAAACATGCGCGCGACACGATCAGAATTGACGGAAAATCTCGTCAATATACAATCTAAAAGATTTCTCTATTCGGTAATCTTCTCGAATAGGCAGAAAATGTGCTGACTTAGTCAGCCGATCCATAATAATCCAAATGACACTATCTTCGGTTAGAGCCTCTTGTTAAGCCTGAATGATACGAGCCTTCAAGCTCGACTGAATCGAAATCATCATGGGGCGTACTCTTACCGGCTTAACCAACTCCGTGTGACTTAACGCATCGGCTACTACATTCGCCTTACCCAGATGGTAGTGAGTCTCACAATCATAATCCTTATGCAATTCAACCCATCCACGTCGTCTTGAACTCGGCATCTCTCCTTTTTTTACGAAACGTACCGGCGCGCCTAGGGAGGAAAACTTGGTCTAACGAAGCCTTTGTCCACCAAATCCTGGATCTGCTTCGATAGTTCTAATATCTCCAAAGGTGCTAACCGATAAAGATCCTTCACCACTGGCGCTGCTCTTGGAACTAAGCAAATCTGAACTCCACATCTCAATTAGGGGTAATCCATGCAAGTCCTCTGGGAACACATCGGGAAAGTCACGAACCACGGGCTTCTCTTCCAACTCCTCCGCGAAGTCTTTCTTCACTAGGGGTGCAAGAAAGAGTGAGCAATCCCATTTGATTTACTCCCAAACTTTCAAGCACGAGACGATCTTAAGGTGCTTAACCGCCTTATCCCCCAGATCTAACAACAGTTCTTCCCGCGATAGCGGTATGCGGATAATCTTCACGAAACGTGTAATCTCTGCACGGTGCGTCGACAACCCATCCATGCCGGTAATAGCGTCGAAGCTACTAAAAGTGTTCGGGATCAAGTCTATAAGAAAATAATGGTCATCGTAACTAACGCAATGGGCAGGAAATACTTCGGTAGCAGGCAAAACTCACCAACGGCTAGCTCTATTTCGAAGGAAGACGCTAAAGGTATAGACGTACAAGGAATTATAGTCCTAAACGCATCAAATACGAAACTCCTCGAATGACGGATTAAAACTGGGAATCAGTAGAATTGAGAATTATTGACCCAAAAATAAACTGTTAACAATAGCAATTACGTTCCGTTCTTGCATAATTTATTCCGAACTAGGCGTAGTTGGCCAAGTTACGCGTAGTTCAAAATTAACCATGCATTTGCGGACTTAATTCACTAAAGTTTAGAAGTTCATGAGATGATTTGTGAAGCGTTTTGATTATAGTTTGGTGGTGTATCAATGATTACTAAATCGAAGCGAAGTGGCGGATAAAAAAAATAATCTGGAGTCGAAACTCTCGGTATCGCACTAGTAGGACAACCTTGACTCGTCGACTTCTTTGCAGATAGGAGATTTCTTCGGTTCCAACGGAAAAGACGTAAAGAAAGAAGACGAAAATAAATGAAGAGGAGAGAATAGTGTGTAACACAAGGAAAATAAGATCAAATATAAGAATCGAATAGAATATATATGCAAGCCGACTTTAACTAAGAAAAGTACCTGCACTGGCTGAAGCTAACTCGGGGCATTTGCCCTTAGGATGATACGGAGAACCACATTCGTAACACTTGCCCGTAAAGGCCTTACAAAACTTAACCGTGTGTCCTAGCTGCTTACACTTACCACCACCCAACAAGCCACATCTTTGGCGTGGTGCCTACCACACCGATCACACTTCGGGTATTTACTCTGGGTACCAATCACAAATGCTCTGCCTCGAGGATCCAAATCAGTCGAAGTTCCAGCACCCGCTGTAACCAACTTGGGACACTCGTTCTAAAGATGCTCGGTAGAACCACACTCAAAACATCTTCCTCTCATGGGCTCACAAAATCCCTCTGTGTGTCCCAAGTGACCACATTTATTGCACCTCCAACAAACCAACTCCTTGGCATGGTGACTACCACACCGATCACACCTAGGAGGCCTACTCTGGGCACCTGGAGTCACTACCTGTCGAGCATTCTGCCTCCTAGACATTTTCCGCGAGTCTCCATAACAAACTTCACCACTCCGTTTCTTTCCGGAGTTATGCTTATCTACGACTGACGGTACTCCACCATCACAGACCGCATTCTGGATTAACGTGGTCACCATTTCCACAACACTCTGGAATGTGCTCGGGTTGGAGGAAACAACACTGCCAAGTACACCTACCTCGGATCCACCAGACCCGGTATCCATATCCTCAGGACCCTCGTGTCCCGTTCCTCCACCGGGACCATCAACCTCAGGACCTTTACCTTTAACCTTCGGCTCGGAATCATCCTGATCCGAACCATCAGACCCCGTACCAGTTTCCGTACCAGTACCCGGACCACCAACATCCTGCCACATGAAATCTCTAATCTGAGCGATGATAGTAGGTTTCATGGCTTCCAACTGCTCGGCTATGAGCTGATTGAAATCTGTCGTCATATCCATTTCCTCATCACTGACTTTCACACTTGAATTCGCATCATAAGATCCCGCGCTCGGACGACCATGTCTCGCTGACCATCTCATCGATGTCGTCTTCAGGGGCATCGTTCTGAAAGAGACGAAAGAAAATTCGATCAGCAAATGTGTGCAAAAACAAGGCAAAACGCCACAATAACAACGCGAAAATAAACACGTATGAAAGTAGTGCACACATTGCAATCAGAGAAAATCGATTTAAAAAGCCTATGGTCATAGTCCAAGTGATTTACTCAGTTTAAATCACCCGGTTCGCTATAACCTTTGGCTCTGATACCAACTTTTGTCACACCCCGCTTGGAGCGGAAACTCGAGGCGTTCCAGTTATAATATAAGGAGTCAAGATTACAACAATATAACCGATAAACAAAACATCAAATAATATAGATCATGCCAAATGTTACAAAATACATTAAAAAGTCAAGGGCGGTAAGACGCCAAGTACAAATACAACTTCAAAAGAAATCATCAAACGGATCGTCAAGGAAATTACAATAAACATTACAAATTCAAATTTAAAAAAAACACGCGATCCGAAAACAACTATGGCATGATCAACGGAAATTCTCAATTTCCTGCAAAGCGTTAAAACAACATCAACAACATGTTGGTGAATTATTCGCAATTTTAAGTAAAAAGTGATGCATCGACAAGTTTCAGTAAACAATGTAAGTTTAAAATCATATATCTTGTATTCATCCATTAGTGAAAGGTACTATGCCTAAGTAGTCATACATCTCGCTCCTGAACCAATCAGTTTAATCCCCTATCCTAAGGTGTGTCAAACCAAAGGCAATCAGTTTAATCGTACAGTTTAATAGTACGACCATAACATCCGCTCGTAGTATCAGCCTACATAGGAATGGGGGTTAGGTACATAACCCGATATAGATCTATATATATGAGAACCGCGGGCATAAAGCTTAACGAGTGTATTAGAGGGGAGCCATCATGGCTTAAGACACTTAAAACTAAGGCAGACCAATTTCACTGAGTAAACAAGATATTTAACAACATTATCGCATAAATGCAAACATTTTAAAGTACGCTTTACAGCCCAAAAGTATTTAAGACAAGGGCTACGAATAACTCACAAAAAAACTTCAGCAAATCTCGGGTAAATACAATCTCGTGACCACAATTCCACCATCTAAGTGCCTTAAAACAGTAAATAATATACTCTTAGTATCTCTATAAGTATAGTTCTGTTTAGCCTTGTCGGTTAAGATTAAGTTTAATAAAATATTCCAACATTTAATAATTTAAATCAAGACGACGTATTCGGGAGAAGATGTTCCGCGTCAAAAAGGGCGAGTGGCAAGATATCGATCTTTCACATCCACAATGTCGTTGGAAACGAATGATTACTTCGAGTCGAAAGGAAAATTGAATACCAAGGTTTTATTAGATTGACCAAGGTTGAAGTTATTGACTTTGTAAAAGTCAAATGTTAAAGAAGTTGACTTAGAAAAGTCAAATGTCAACATTGTTGACTTATAAAAGTCAATTGTCAAGGATGTTGACTTATGAAAGTCAAATGTCAAAGATGTTGGTTTTGAAAAGTTAAAGGCAACTATTTTAGGTTGAAACATAGATAATTGAAGTTGTCGCAACAGTCTAACTTGACGTTTAGAAAGTTTGTATGTCTTTACTTTTCACAAATATAGTGTACTGTGACAACCGTCTTATTTCAGGTGAAAACCGCATTCTCTATCTTTGACTTAACTCGAATTTATCTTGTTATTACTTGTCTCGTAAACTCGAGTGTGTAGAATCGAACTCGGAATCACAAAATGAATCCTTATACCAAGAAAATACTTAGTGAACTTGTCTAAGTTCCTATTTTAAATGAACGGAAACTTTTAACAAACGAAACGCTTAACAATGGATCGAAAGAAAAACGAAAAAAAGGCAGGTCTGCTACTCCAGCCGCGCCGCGGTGGAGCAAGCAGACAGCCACTTTTTGTAACTTTTAAAACTTAATCAATGGACTCAAAACCCGAGCCCAACACTTTGGCCCGGGCTAAACACGTTAAAAGCCTGTTAGAAGGTCCAGTAAAGTCATTGTTGATACATATAACATAACACAAACACAATTACACACACACACATATCAAACACTCAAACTCTCTCTCTCTCTCACTTGGAGCTTTTAAACAAACACCCTCTTCAACTCACTTCATTTACAGAAATTTATACATCAAAAATACACACTTTAGCCTCACATAAACACATCAAAATCGTCATCAAGAAAGGAGGAAGAAGGGGTTTCATACATTTGGGTTAAAGGTGCATTTTCAAAGCTTTTGGGTCAAAATCTCCAAGGATTCTCTTCAAACACCTTCAAACCACTTTAATCTAGGTAAAAACCCTTCTAAGCTTCTGTTTTTACAAGTTAAACTCGTTGCATGTAACATCTATCACCTAAAAATGAGTTTATATGAACATATTTCACCATTTATGAACAAAAACGGGATTTCTCTAAATGCATGGTTAGATCTATACATTTTGGTTAAAAACACTATATAAACCATGAAACATACATTATCTAGGTATATCCTTGGTTGCATGTCAAAATCCAACTTAAAAACATCATTTTCTTCAAAAACGAGTTTGGCCAAGAACCTGTCACGCTGACCGCGGCGCAGTGGCACCACCGCGGCGCAGTCAAGGTTTTACCTCTGACTGCGGCGCAGTCCCTCTCACCGCTTCGCAGTCAGGTGACAGACAGGCCCAAATTGTTAAGTTTAAACGTGCTCAATCGTAACTCTAAACGTGTTATCTGAACTTATGTTCGGAACTGAAATTTATGACCATAACCTGTAATGAGAGTAACTCACATATAAATGAACCAAATGAGCAAGTTTTATATTACATTGTGTTGGGAATAATATGAAATGTGTTCATTGAATTGGTTAAGCGGGAAAGTGTACAAATATTGGAATTAATGATTTTGGCGCGGAAGCGCTGCCCAATTTTCAATAGACCTAAACTCGACACTTAACATATAAACACATAAACATCAACACTCATTAATTCTTGGTATTTCATTAGAATTCCCGTGAGTTCCGATCCGTCTCGATTACCCTCCGCACTCGTAGCTCTTCTTCGCAAACAGTGAGTTACATCCCCACTTTTTTTACCGTTTTCAAATATCTTTTGGGGGAAACAAGAGATCTAAATAAACTTTGGAACTGTTATAATCTTTGGTACAATTGTGAAACTTATGCTTGATTAGTTTTATGGCCGTTTGGCCTATGATAAACTAATGGTTTGCCACCCTAATTCGGCTTAATGGTTCGCCACCTTTACTCGGCTTTTTGATTCAAACTATGTTAAACTTATTTAATGCCACTCTCGGCACTCGTACGTACTTTGATTGATCATATAACTACGTGACTCTTGAGGGATATAACTAACCATAACTGACTACTACTAGTCGGGAAATGAAACATTAGTGCCCATCTTGCAACACACTATTAGCTTTGATAAGCCGTTTAGTAATTATGAGTATCGATACTTAGGAAATAACCGTTCCTTGCTTAGGCGGCACCTTAAGTACATATTACTTGATCAGAAATGACTCCCCGTAAGTAGTCGGGGTAAGGGGCCTCACGGTTGGTAATTCGGTTTAGTGTGAACACTTAAGTTATATTATGCCAAGTAGTCGTTATATATGAAATCAATCAATAGTTACTTATCTTGCGCGTATAGAGTTATACGACTTCCGCAACTATCATTTAATCAACTGTTTTGGTTCGAACTATTCTTCAAGTATTGTTCTACTTTTAGAAACTTCTAAGTATAGATATACTTAACTCAAAACCCTAGAAAACTGTAACCAC
>CAJVGC010000065.1:23225094-23303130 GCA_910822075.1 Senecio squalidus | reverse complement strand
TACTCCAGCCGCGCCGCGGGTCAGGCCACCGCGCCGCGGTGGAGCACGCAGACAGCCACTTTTGTAACTTTTAAAACTTAATCAATGGACTCAAAACCCGAGCCCAACACTTTGGCCCGGGCTAAACACGTTAAAAGCCTGTTAGAAGGTCCAGTAAAGTCATTGTTGATACATATAACATAACACAAACACAATTACACACACACACATATCAAACACTCAAACTCTCTCTCTCACTTGGAGCTTTTAAACAAACACCCTCTTCAACTCACTTCATTTACAGAAATTTATACATCAAAAATACACACTTTAGCCACACATAAACACATCAAAATCGTCATCAAGAAAGGAGGAAGAAGGGGTTTCATACATTTGGGTTAAAGGTGCATTTTCAAAGCTTTTGGGTCAAAATCTCAGGGGATTCTCTTCAAACACCTTCAAACCACTTTAATCTCGGTAAAAACCCTTCTAAGCTTCTGTTTTTACAAGTTAAACTCGTTGCATGTAACATCTATCACCTACAAATGAGTTTATATGAACATATTTCACCATTTATGAACAAAAACGGGATTTCTCTAAATGCATGGTTAGATCTATACATTTTGGTTAAAAACACTATATAAACCATGAAACATACATTATCTAGGTATATCCTTGGTTGCATGTCAAATCCAACTTAAAAACATCATTTTCTTCAAAAACGAGTTTGGCCAAGAACCTGTCACGCTGACCGCGGCGCAGTGGCACCACCGCGGCGCAGTCAAGGTTTTACCTCTGACTGCGGCGCAGTCCCTCTCACCGCTTCGCAGTCAGGTGACAGACAGGCCCAAATTGTTAAGTTTAAACGTGCTCAATCGTAACTCTAAACGTGTTATCTAAACTTATGTTCGGAACTGAAATTTATGACCATAACCTGTAATGAGAGTAACTCACATATAAATGAACCAAATGAGCAAGTTTTATATTACATTGTGTTGGGAATAATATGAAATGTGTTCATTGAATTGGTTAAGCGGGAAAGTGTACAAATATTGGAATTAATGATTTTGGCGCGGAAGCGCTGCCCAATTTTCAATAGACCTAAACCCGACACTTAACATATAAACACATAAACATCAACACTCATTAAATCTTGGTATTTCATTAGGATTCCCGTGAGTTCCAATCTGTCTCGATTACCCTCCGCACTCGTAGCTCTTCTTCGCAAACAGTGAGTTACATCCCCACTTTATTTACCGTTTTCAAATATCTTTTGGGGGAAACAAGAGATCTAAATAAACTTTGGAACTAATATAATCTTTGGTACAATTGTGAAACTTATGCTTGATTAGTTTTATGGCCGTTTGGCCTATGATAAACTAATGGTTTGCCACCCTAATTCGGCTTAATGGTTCGCCACCTTTACTCGGCTTTTTGATTCAAACTATGTTAAACTTATTTAATGCCACTCTCGGCACTCGTACGTACTTTGATTGTTCATATAACTACGTGACTCTTGAGGGATATAACTAACCATAAGTGACTACTACTAGTCGGTAAATGAAACATTAGTGCCCATCTTGCAACACACTATTAGCTTTGATAAGCCGTTTAGTAATTATGAGTATCGATACTTAGGAAATAACCGTTCCTTGCTTAGGCGGCAGCTTAAGTACATATTACTTGATCAGAAATGACTCCCCGTAAGTAGTCGGGGTAAGGGGCCTCACAGTTGGTAATTCGGTTTAGTGTGAACACTTAAGTTATATTATGCCAAGTAGTCGTTATACATGAAATCAATCAATAGTTACTTATCTTGCGCTTATAGAGTTATACGACTTCCGCAACTATCTTTTAATCAACTGTTTTGGTTCGAACTATTCTTCAAGTATTGTTCTACTTTTAGAAACTTCTAAGTATAGATATACTTAACTCAAAACCTTTTAGTCGAGGACTAGAAAACTGTAACTCACTCACTACTTTATTGTAGTTGACACTTTATCTCTTGTTTCAGGAAATCAAATGTAAGACACGAAGTGCATTATGTGGACGGGTATGGGATATCACGTGAAGTCATGAATCGAGAGAAGACCTATTTTGGATATCTTTTGGGAATTTTATTAAACAATTTACTGTGTTCTAATGTGATGTACTTAACAATGCTTGGTTATCTTTAAACTGTAAACTCTTGTTTTATTCATAATGACTTGAAACCGTATGTTTTTATTTATAACTCGTGTGATGATATCTTGGCTCTTCACATTCCGTGTTTCCGCTTTAGCGGGGTGTGACATTTACAATGACTTTTAGTTATCAAAATATAGTGTAAAATGTCTTTTATATAAATGTTTTTAATAAAGTTTCATCGCAAGAATAATAGTTGACGACTTTAGATTACAATCGCATTATGTAACAAATGTTTATTTATTAAAATGTAGGTAATATTTCCGTTTTAAATAAGTATTTGACATTATTGATTGCGTTGGCGTCTTTGAGTCCAAAGACGATATTTTACTTTTATGTATTTTAGTATGTTTGTACAAGTGTTTAGAGTTTGTTAGAAACATTAACATGAAATCAGAAGCTTTAAAACGACAATTTACGGAACAAAACGTCAAAGCGGCCAAACAAGCAAAACGAAAATTTGCTGGAAAAAGGCCACGCTGCGTCGTTCTGCATCCAGGACGGCGCACTGGTCCCTTTTTCCAGCAAACATCGTTTTGATGTTTTGCCGAAATCCGTTCGTTTGAAGACTTTTTGGTTAAAACGCTTACTGTTAATAATTTATATTATGTTCCAAATACATTTACCAAGTGTTACATATATGTAAATATATCATTTTACATACTACTGTTAATAATTTATATTATGTTCCAAATACATTTACCAAGTGTTACATATATGTAAATATATCATTTTACATACTAATACATACAATATGTTAATTTCAGTAATAAATACATTTTTACACATTTTTGTCCAAATCTTTGTTCATAACCAAAATATTCACAAATGTTGGTCTAGTATATTATTCCTAACCATTTTCAATGCTATAACCGAATATACAAAGAAAATAATGACGAAATATATAAAAAGATGAATATGGAAAAATATCGATTTTACCGAATAACAACCGCAAGATCTTTAGCTTGAGAATATAAACCCGAAAGCAACTTTTGGTGGTGAGATGATGGGAAAATCACAGCTCCAAAATACAAAATAAAAACCACAATTAGTCTAGATCCTTGCATGCAAGGAGAAAAATTAACATTTTGGAGAGATTTCGGTCAAAAGATTACTTACCAAGATCAAGGAAATTTCTTCCAAGAAACTAAAAGAATCTTCCTCCAAATGATATGTAGAATGGAAACCAAAAGCTTGGAATGCAAAAGAAATATAGTCGGTGTTAGATTTCTTTAACAAAAGAAGAATATTTATGGAGAAAAATGGAAGAAAAGTGAAGAAAAACTTAAGAAAATCTTACCAAAAGTTGATGGAGATAAAAAGGAACTTGTTTCTTTGATGATTCTAGGCTTGAATCCTTCTTTAAATATGTGATTTATGGCTCAAATTTTCTGGAAATGATAAGAGTTTGAGAGAGAAATGGGAGAAAAACAAAAGAAAGTGTATGGAAAAATGAGAGAGAAAGGTGATTGTAGGTGATTGTAGGTGTTTGTGTAATGATCAAAGTGAGTTGTGTGAAGTGATTATGGCCTATAGGGGGACTTCTCTGTCCAAGTTACAGGCCTTACACGTTTTGGAACAAGTACCCAACAAGAATACATGCAAAAATGACTCACACAAAACAACAACAAAAAAAATCTGTCCAGGTCTGTGCGGCGCACGGCGTGCAAAATCCAGAATTTTTCCCGTTTTTTTTTGTTTGCGCGATCGTTAAGGAGTTTCGTTCGTCGAAAGTTCCCGATTCTTTTTGCGTTGAACTTAGGAAAGTTCATACTTTGATTTACTTTACATTAGGTTCATTTAATAATATATTTTCACTTCCGATTTCGAGATTCGCACGATTTCGGTAAAGGAGTAAGCAAGAGCAAAAGCACGATATCTCGAGGATAAAGAATACGATAACCGACAAATTTGGCATAAACCTTCTAACTTATAATTATGAGAATACTAACTAATTGGCACTTAGATAAAATAAAATTATTACGTCTCGGGGACGAATTTGCAAATACAGAAAACCCGATACTCAATAACAGTAAATCGTGAGCAAAATAAAGTGAAATACAAGGGTCAAAATCAATTGCGAATAAAATATAAATAATAACGGTAGCATAATTACTTCAAATTGACGAGACGTCACAACAAGGAAGTAAGACTGTGAATGAGATCACCAATGAATTTCTAGATAGAGCGGGGTTTTGTCCGGAATATGTGGTAAGTGAACGGATGAAGATGGATCGTTATATGTGTTGTTTGAATCCCGACATTAGAGAGTTTTTTTCCACTTATAATCCTCGGACTTTTGAGGATATGGTTGACGCGGAAAGACGGAGAGAGTTAGAAATTTCAAGTAGAACCGAAGAAGAAAAGAAGAAACGCAAGGTGGAATATGTTCAAGAACCGTTTAAGAAGCAAAGATTTGAACAGAAGGGCAGAAGTTCGGGAAGAAGATTTGAAAGGAAAGAGTCGTCAAGAAAAGAATATGGATGTAGAAAATGTGGTAAGAACCATTTTGGAGAATGCAAATTTGGTCAGATGGGTTGTTATACATGTGGGAAGTCGGGTCACATTAGTAGTGAATGTCCCAATCCGATAAGGATTTTCAATTATTGTAAAGACCCGGGACATCTTAAAAACGAATGTCCAAAGTTGCCTCAAAATCAGAAGCTATTGGTGGGACCGAAAGCTCCTTTATTTCTTGAAGGAGGAAGTAGTGGGAAGAAAGCTGAAGAAAATAAAGGCCGAAGTCGTGCCTTTCAAATCACAACCATAGAAGAAAAAGAATCGACTGATGTCGTTTCAGGTATTTTTATTGTAAACTCTCAACCTGCTTATGTGTTGTTTGATTCAGGAGAAAATAGATCTTTTGTATCAAGTAAATTTTGTAAGAAGTTTTCTAAGACCCTTAGTAAGCTAGAATATCCCTTAGGAGTAGAAGTGGCGGATAATAGAATTGTTCTTGTGTCAGATGTTTATCATGATAATCAATTAGAGATAGAATCAACAAAATTTACGATAGATTTGATTCCAATGGTGATGGGAGAGTTTGATGTTATAGTTGGTAGTTTGATGTTATAGTTGGTATGGATTGGCTAGAGAAGAATAATGCTATCATCTTACAAATGATCCACATGTTCTTCTTTACTCTTTGAATATATTAGAATATCATCAATAAATACTATAACAGATTTATCTAACATTGGTCTACAAACTCTATTCGTCAAATCCATAAAAGATGCGGGATCATTTGTTAAAAGAAAAGGCATAACCAAAAATTTATAATGGCCATACCTCGTGCGAAAAGCTGTTTTCGGTACATCTTCCTCCTTTACTTTCAACTGATGATAACCCGACCTTAAATCTATCTTTGAAAAGAACTTCGGCCCTTGCAACTGATCAAATAAATCATCTATTCTCGGTAACGGGTATCTATTCTTGACTGTTAACTTATTAACTTCTCGATATTGTATACACATGCGCACACTACCATCTTTCTTTTTCACAAATAAAATCAGTGCACCCCACGGAGAAGAACTGGGACGGATAAAACCCTTATCTGATAATTCTTGTAACTGATTCATTAATTCTTTCATTTTGGCTGGAGCTAACCTATACGAAGCCTTTTCTACAGGTGCAACACCGAGAATCAATTCTATTCTAAACTCTACTTCTCTTTCTGGTGGCAAACCCGGAAGATCTTCAGGAAATACATCTACATATTCTTTCACTACATCTACTTCTTTTAAATCTTTTTTATCCTTCTTTTTATCTATCACATATGCAAGGTATGCTTGACAAGCCTTCCAGATTTTGAAGAAGAAACTAAGTGAAGCACCGGTGTTAGTTTTACCGGAATGAACGAAAGATTTGGTTGTTTATAGTGATACTTCATATACCGGTTTTGGATGTGTTTTGATGCAACATGGAAAGGTTATTGCTTATGCTTCGAGACATTTGAAAGAAAATGAAAAGAAATACCCGGTGCGAGATTTGGAGTTAGTTGCGGTTGTGTTTGCTTTAAAGATATGGAGGCATTATCTCTATGGTGAAAGGTGTAGGATTTATACGGATCATAAAAGTTTGCAATATTTCTTTACTCAGAATGATCTTAGTATGAGACAACGTAGATGGTTAGATTTGGTGAAGGATTATGATTGTGATATTCGATACCACCCCGGAAAAGCGAATGTCGTTTCGGATGCGTTAAGTAGAAAGAGTTCACAACCGGAGATGAAACTTTACTCTTTAGCATTAATTATTAATGCAAATTTCTTTGATTCAGTTAAAATGGCTCAGTTGGAAGCAATTAAAGAAGAAAATTGGAAAGGAGAAAGAATTATGGGTCAAGTGGAAAATTTGACAGAAGATAGTCGAGGTTTAAAGACTAGATTTGGAAGAATTTGGATTCCTAATACGTCGGATTGTAAGAAGATTTTATTTGACGGAGCTCATAAGTCGAAATATTCTATTCATCCCGGTAGTACAAAAATGTATAGAGATCTTAAGGAAGACTATTGGTGGCCGGGCATGAAAAGAGATATAGTAAAATATGTAGAAAAATGTTTAACATGTTTACAAGTTAAAGCGGAGCATCAAAAGCCTTATGGAAAAATGCAACCATTGGAAATACCGGTTTGGAAATAGGAGAATATTACTATGGATTTAGTAACGAAATTACCAAAGTCTAGAAGAAAGAATGATGCTATTTGGGTGATTGTAGATAGATTGACTAAGAGTGCTAATTTCTTACCAATCAAAGAAGCTATTTCTTCAGGGAAAATGGCGGAAATGTTTTTGAAAGAAATCGCAGTAAGGCATGGAGTTTCGATTTCGATAGTGTCGGATAGAGATACACGTTTTACTTCTCACTTTTGGAGAGGTTTTCAAGAAGAATTAGGGGTGGAACTTAATATTAGCACGAATTATCATCCTCAAACCGATAGGAAAAGCGAAAGAACTATTCAAACCTTGGTTGATTTACTACGTGCGTGTGTAATAGACGTTGGAGGTAATTGGGATGATCAATTACCATTAGTAGAACTTTCCTACAACAATAGCTATCAAGCGAGTATAGATTGTGAACCTTACACTATGTTGTATGGAAGGAAGTGTAGGGGCGAAATTGGGCAACGAGAATTAGGAGAGAAAGAGATTGCACAAATTACAACGGAAAAGATAGATCAAATTAGAGAAAAACTCAAAATGGCTCAAGATCGACAAAAGAGTTATGCCGATAAAAGACGAAGACCGATAGAATTTGAAGTTGGTGAATTTGTAATGTTAAAAGTTTCACCATGGAAAGGAGTAATTCGATTTAGAAAGAGAGGAAAATTAAGCCCAAGGTTTGTTGGACCATTTAAGATTTTGGAGAGAATAGGAAAAGTTGCTTACCGATTATAATTGCCCGAAATTTTAAGCAAGATACATCCTACATTCCATGTGTCCAACTTAAGAAAGTGTCTTGCGGATGAAACATCATTTGTTCCACTAGATGATATAGAAATCGATGAAAAGTTGAATTATGTTGAAGAACCGGTAGCTATTCTCGACCAGAAAATAAAACAACTTAGAAATAAACAAATTAATATGGTTAAGGTTCAATGGAAACAATTGTAAGGGATCGGAATTTACTTGAGAGCCGGAAAACGAGATGAAGAAATTTTATCCCAAATTGTTTGAAGAATAGATTTCGGGGAAGAAATCTTTAGAAGGAAGGAAGATTTGTAACATCCCGGTTCTCGGAAATTAGAATATTTCGTAAGTATTAATTTATTTATGATATAAATGTTTTATATTTATGTTATTTGAGAAGTTTAATAAATGAAGGACTAGAAATGTAAGAAAAATAGTTAGTTGTGGTTAGAAAGGACTTATATGGTTAACAATGTTAGTAATTTTATAAATTTAGCAAAACTTGGAAAGTTGATGGACTAGAGAGTAAATTCGAGATTTGTGTATGAGTAGGATGATTAGGTGTCAATTGCAGAAATTCTTGTATCTGTTTTGAGTGTGTGTTCTTGAGATTAAGCAAGGAACAATTGTAAATTTCTTAAATTAGTGTTAAATTAGTGAAGATTCTAAAGAGCCAAGGATAGGAGATAAAGAAATTAAGCTTAATTGGCATTTGGAGAGGAGAAGGTAAATTTATATATATTTGATATTATTTGATGAATTTGAGTTTGTTATATGAGATATAGTCTTAATTAGATGCTTAATTAGAAGTATAAATGCTTAATTGATAAAATTAGGTTTTTAATAATATGGGGATAATCATGAGAATTGTTAATTTGAGCATTTTGTATGTTAATTTAATGTTAGAATTATATGTTTTAGTTCTATGAATAAAATAGAGTGTGATGTTATGATTTCTCCATTTAGTATTTGCCAAACGGGTCAAAAGACCCAAGGAGTGGCAAGATGGGTAGAAAACGGACAAACAAGTTAATATTAAGATTTTAGAAAAGATGTGTTACAAAGTTGTTAGTTAGGTTTTTGTTATAAGTTATTGAAAACTATAGTTGTTTTGGTCTTATAAACTCAGATTTAAAAGACAAAGGGAAGGAGAAAACAACGAGAGAGTAGTAAACGTACTTCGACATCGAGGTGAGTATACGAAGCCCATTTTCATAATGTTATATGTTTAAAAATGTGTATCAACACTTTTGAGGTTCACAAGTATGTTATTTCTATCATATCCTTAAGTTGTTAGCGGAAATGGGAGTTAGAAATATCATAAACTAACGTATAAGTGCAGGAAACGCTTGGAAACGAAAATCAGCCAGGCTAAGGCCCAAAATGCGCCGCATCTGAGCTCAGTAGTGTGGGTTGATTTTCGTTGAGCCAAATGCGCCGCATTCGATACCTAGACCAGTTTTTAGTGAATTTTAAGGTAGTTTAAGTATGGGAATGATACTCTAACCTATTATTATGATAGAGAAGAATGGAGAAGACATTTACATGTCGATAGAAATAGAATCGACTTTTAATAGTCGGAAGGAGTAGAGTTAACTATGTATATACCACGAGGGTGTGTAATTGACTTTTAATAGTCGGAGAGAAGTAAGGACCAACTATATATAGTTGGAAAAAGAGAAATGATAAGACTTTAAGTAGTCTTGGAGAAGTGTTAAAACGGACTAAGTATATTCACTAGCTTAACGCTAATGTATTTTGTTGATTGTTATGTTTGCAGGTAAAAAGGATCTCTAGATTTGCAAGGCAAGCATATAAAGATCGGATGGGGACCTTAACATAATATTGAATCTTTTTTAACGAGCTTCCGCTCTAAACGTTATGGATACTATTTTAGTAGAAGTAAAACAATAACTTTTGTTTTGTTAAAGTTATGTAAATGATACAGAAAACCGTTAATGTTGTAGAATGTTTATATTAAAAAAAAAAATTGTGTGTTTAAAATCCTAGTGTTACAGATTCTCACGTGACTGACCCACACATGCATTGTCGTTTACATTTTTCCTTATTTTCCCCCTTGTACTCACGTAACTCATTATTCGCAGATCTGACATGTCTCAATCGTCGCACTCACGATCTTAGTCTCACTCCCGGTCACAGTCGCACTCACATTCGCGAGCCGTCTAGACGCCAGAAGTCTCGGAAGACTTCACCACACCTGAGGCTCAGCACCACGAGACCACTGACCCGACCAAGGAGAGCTCGATGGATTTCTCGAGCAGCCACGGTACCTCCACCCCGAGGACCGTGCTACCAGCTATACCACAGGTGCCCTTCGAAGCACCACCTCAGTAGCGTGGACCCCGAGTCCGGATGACAACACGTAAGCAGGTCGTCCTTCCTGGTCGTCTGCCTGATAGGATGATGGGACAGACTCCCGATACATCCAGACCCGCTCCTCCCACGATGCCGTTCGGAGAACCGTACGCAGGATCTTCGCGTACGCCAACGATGGACCGTTACCATTAAGAGCATCAGTTTCAGGAGCAGCAGACGCAGCGCCCCGACAGCGCCGGACCATCTAGGCCGATGATGCCGCCTTATCTACGGTCTTCCCCACCAGCAGCGTTCCTTCAGCTGCATCGAGAACTTCGGGGACTCACCGAAGAGGCCCAACAGCAGGGCCTTCTTCTGTGTGAAGTCTCTGATGCTGCACACCGTCTGTCTGAACAGTAAATCCGAGTCATCACGTCGGCTCAAGCCACGTCGAGGACGGTGCAGCGTCTCGTCAACGCTTTCCTGATCATGGGGACCCTCATCGCGGTTATCTTGGTGAAGATGTTCATGGATAGGCGTCGTTAGGCACTTCATTTTATGTACTTTATATTGTAACCTCAAGTCATAATTTTCCATATGTATACGACTTGAAGGTAGTTCGTATTTTATTTTATGTTGTATTGTACTAGTATTCGAACCTTTCACATTATGAACCTTGTAACCGAATATTTTTCTATTTGAATGAATTCGTACTTTTATTTATGTACTTGTCTATATCGTTCAATTATATTATTATTCCTTAATTGTTATCGTACGCATGTCATTTATCCTTCCAGATTACTCTTGCGTATCATTGTTATTATCCATTATTCTTATCGCTTATTCCTATTTGTGCAATCTAAATTGCTTTCCTTTGTCTGTTGTAGAATCATGGCACCTAAACACTCCAACGCTATCCTCATAGTCGAGCAGGTCGATGCTCAGGTAAACGATGCCATGGCCAACATGATCGCTCAGATCATTGATGGGATAAACAATAACGTCAACAACAACCAGCAACAACAACAACAACAACAATAGTAGCAGCAGCAACAGCAACAACAACAACAACAACAACAACAACAACAACAACAACAACAACAACAACAACATCAGGGAGGCCACCAAAACCCTCCCATATGTAACTACAAGGGATTTATGGCATGCAAGCCTAAAGAGTTTCACGGAACCATTGGTGTTGTAGGACTTGTATCCTGGTTTGAGAGCATCGAATGAGTCCTGCACATCAGCAGGTGTGCTGAAACTGACAAGTTGGAATACGCCTCTTACGTACTACAAGGAAAAGCCCTGACTTGGTGGAACAATATAGTCCGAAACCGAGGGCGCGAAACTGCGTATGCTCTCACCTGGGATCAATTCAAGACCCTAATGATTGAGGAATACTGTCCTAAGGGAGAAATTAAGAAGCTCGAGGCGGAGCTTTGGGATCACATGATGGTCGGAAACGACATCGAAGGGTACACTACCCGATTCCATGAGCTGGCCCGACTGGTTCTGAGCCTAGTAACTCCCGAGGAGAATCGGATTGACCGATACATATCCGGTCTCGTTCCTGAGATCCGGGGAATGGTCATCTCAGCAGAACCCCAGACTCTCCAAAGGGGCAATCATTCTGGCGCACCGACTCACCAGAAACATACTCTCCACCCCAGCATCCTCCAAGAAGGAGGGAGGAGAGAAAAGGAAATCTGAGCAAACCTCCAGAAGGAGTGATCGACACAAGAAGAACAAAACCACCCGCAATTATGCGGTGACTGTTGCAACCCCACCACCACCACCAGCTGGAACCCGAACCTATACGGGGACGCACCCCAAGTGCAACAAGTGAAACTTCCACCACCACGGGAACTGCCTGGTGTGTCTAAAGTGCCAGAAGGTGGGGCACTTCGCCAAGTACTGTTTGGAGAAAACAATGGTCCAAGGCCAGAAGCCGATGTGCTTCGAGTGTGGAAGTGACCAACATTTCTGTAGTACCTGCCCCGAACTCTAGAATTCCCAACCAAACTAAGGCGGGCGAGGTCGAGGACGTGTTTTTGCACTCACAGCTGAGGAGGCCAGACAGGACCCGAACGCGGTGAACGGTACGTTTTCCGTAAACAACCATTATGCATCCGTATTGTTCGATTCAGGAGCCGAGAGAAGCTTCGTATCCTTAGAATTTAGACCCCTCATTAATTTAGGATCTAAAGTTCTTAAGGATAGCTTCACTATAGAGTATGCTAATGGTCAAGAGTTCGAAGCTATGGATATAATCTTAGGATGTTCAATATGCCTAGCTGATAAAACTTTCCCCATCGACTTGATCCCGATAGAGCTGAAAAGCTTTGACATTATCGTCGGAATGGACTGCTTATCTCGTTTCCGAGCCGAGATCGTCTATTTCGACAAACTCATTCGTATCCCTTTATCAGACGGTGAAATCCTCGTTGTACATGGAGATAAAGTTGGGCAACAACTCCGCATCGTCTCTATCATTAAAATGCGCAAATACCTCAAAAAGGATTGCGATGCATTCCTGCGCATGTCATCGAACGTAAGCCTAAGGAGAACCGAGTACAGGATATCCCCGTAGTCAAGGATCATCCAGAGGTCTTTCCAGAGGATTTACCCGGGCTACCACCACATCGACAAGTCAAATTCCGAATAGACCTCGTTCCTGGCGCAACACCGGTTGCCAAGACACCATATCGTCTAGCACCACCCGAAATGCAAGAATTGTCGAAACAACTCCAAGAACTTCTAGATCATGGTCTGATTCGCCCAAGCTCGTCCCCCTAGGGAGCCCCAATCCTCTTCGTGAAAAAGAAAGACAGATCCTTCTGAATGTGCATCGATTATCGTGAACTAAACAAGTTGACCGTCAAGAACCGATACCCACTCCCGATGATCGATGATATGTTCGACCAGTTGCAGGGTGCAACTAATTTCTCTAAGATCGACCTCCGTTCGGGTTATCATCAGGTTCGAGTCAGTGAGACCGACATTCCTAAACCGCTTTTCGAACTCGATACGGGCACTACGAATTTCTCGTTATGCCTTTCGGTCTGACCAACGCACCAGCGGTGTTCATGGATCTGATGAACAAGGTGTGTAGACCGTATCTGAATAAGTTTGTGATCGTATTCGTAGACGACATGCTGATCTACTCAAGGAACAATGAGGACCACGCGAAACATTTGAAACTTATTCTAGAACTCCTTAGAGATCAGAAACTGTACGCCAAATTCTTGAAGTGCGAATTTTGGCTCTGAGAGGTACACTTCCTTGGTCATGTGATCAACCAAGAGGGAATTCATGTCGATCCGGCTATGATCGAAACGATCGAGAAATGGCAAGCCCCAACGACTCCTACAGAAATCCGACAATTCCTAGGGTTTGCGGGCTATTGCCGAAGGTTCATTAAAAATTTCTCGAAAATCGCTAAGCCTCTAACCGAACTTACTCAGAAGGATATCGTCGTGTATGTAGCTAAGTTCCTTACTTGCTCGAAGGTCAAGGAGGAATATCAGAAACCTTCAGGTCTATTGCAACAGCCGGGGATTCCCATATGGAAGTGGGAACAGATCTCCATGGACTTCATCACCAAACTGCCCCGTACGGCAAGGGGTAACGATATGATTTGGGTCATTGTGGATCGACTGACGAAATCTGCACACTTTCTACCGGTACGAGAAAACCACTCAATGGAGAAGTTCACCAAGATCTACATCTAGTGCGCACCATTCGAGGCCTTATATGGACGCAAGTGTCGGTCACCGCTTTGTTGCCTTGAAGCTGGCGACCGACAACTCACAAGGCTTGATATCGTCCAGGAAACCATCGACAAAATCACTACCATTCGGGAAAGGCTGAATACATCCCGTACCGAGTAGAAGAGCTATGCCGACAACCGAAGGAAACCCCTCGAGTTCCAAGTTGGCGATAGAGTGCTTCTCAAGATATCGTCGTGGAAGGGGGTAGTCCGTTTCGGGAAACGTGAAAAGCTAAGCGCGAGGTACACCGGTCCATTCGAGGTGATAGAGCGAATCGGCCCGGTGGCATATCGACTCCAACTTCCGCATGCTCTTTCCAACATCCACAACGTCTTCCATGTCTCGTACTTGAAAAAGTGCTTATCGGATGAAACCATTGTCATTCCACTGGACGAAGTCCAGATCAACAACAAGCTCAACTTCATCGAAGAACCGCTCGAGGTTGTAGACCGAGAGGTCAAGAAACTCAAGAAGAGTCGTATCCCTATCGTAAAGGTTCGGTGGAATTCCCGACGAGGTCACGACTTCACGTAGGAGCGTGAAGATTAGATCCGTCAGAAGTATCCACATTTGTTCAAAGACTCTTCCTCCCGATGAGGCGAACTAAATTTCGGGACGAAATTCTTTTCAACCCGGGGAGAATGTGACCACCGTCTAATTTCAGGTGAAAACCGCATTCTCTATCTTTGAGTTAACTGTGTATCGATCTTAACTATACTTGTATCGTGAACGGGTGTGAGTCGGAATCGAATTCGGAATCATAAATTGAATCCTAATACCAAGAAAACACTTAGTGAACTTGCCTAAGTTCCTATCTAAACTAACCGAAAACTTTCAACTAACGAAAATTCTTAACGATGGAACAAACGAAAAACTAAACATTGCTGAAACTGCCCCAAATGCGCCGTATTCTGGGTGCAGTCCAACAACAATTTTGTTAACTTTCAAACTCAACTAAACGGACTCAAACCCGAGCCCAACTCTTTGGCTCCGGGTTAAACTTGTTGGAAGGCCTTTTGGAAGTCCAGTATGCTACCATAAACACCCCCACAACTCTGGTTCATAAAAACCAAACACAAACACACACAAACATTGTCCTTACTTACTCTCTCTCTCTCTCAACAAATACTCTCTCAAGAACACACTCCTCCCTCTTCATTTCAGAACTTAAGCTCACCAAAAACATAGTAAAATCACCATAATATTCACACCAAAATCGTTCATAATCAAGAGGGAAGCAAGTAATCTCCATTTGGGTCAAGGAAAAATCGATTTCTAGCATTTTGAGTCAAAAATCACCAAGAGACCACTTCAACCTTCTTCAAATCACCATCCATTCGGTATAACTCTTTTTAATCTTCTGTTTTTAAAAAATAAACTCTTTGCATGTACGATCTAACAACTAAAAACAAGTTTTTATGAAGATTTATGACCATTTATATGCAAAAACAGGTTTTTATAAAATGGATGTTTAGATCTATGAATTTGTGGTTAAAACTCAATAAAAACTGTAAAACATCAAGTATTTGTATGTATCTATAGTTGCATGTCGAAATCCACCACCAAAATAACATTTTTGAGCAACAAAACTATTTTTCCCAAGAACTTGGTGCCAGAATGTGGCGCATAAGGCCTCTTATTTGGCGCATTCCTGACCCAGTTTCCTGGGAAATGGGTTGTTTCGGCTATTAAACGCAAACTTGAGCTTATTTCTTCAAACCGCGTTAAATAACGTGTAATGAACTTAACTTGTGTATAAAGGGACTAATTGAACATGTTTACATAACATTGTGTTTGGTGTAAATATATAAACTATGGTTATGAAAATCGTTAAGCGGGAAAGTGTTTAAAAATTGGATCTAAAGATTTTGGCGCGCAAGCGCTGCCCGGTTTTTGTCAGACTTAAACCCAACACTTATATTTAAAGCATTTTCGTTGACTAACGACATTATAAACTTATAAACAATCGTACTCACTCAATCTTGGTATTACTATAGGATTTTCGTGATTCCGACCCGTTTCTACCACTTTCCGCACCCGTATCATTTCTAGCAACCGTGAGTTACAACCCCACCTTTATTTTATGTTTTTAAATAATTCTTTTGGGGGAAACATGAGAACCAAACATATTTTATTTCCGCACTCGGCACTCGTACGAAACATATTTTATTGCCACACTCGGTACTCGTATGAAACATATTTTATTGCCAAACTCGGCACTCGTATGAAACATATTTTATTGCCACACTCGGCACTCGTATAAACTTAGATTGATCGTATAACTAACGTGACTCTTGAGGAATATAACATGCATCTTAAGTGACTACTACTAGTTTTTAAATAACAAGAGGGCCCATTTTGCAACATACACTATTAGCTTTGTTAAGCCGTTTAGTAACTATGGGTATCGATACTTAGAAAATAACCGTTCCTTACTTAGGAGGTAGCTTAAGTACATTTACTTGATCGAACACGACTCCTCGTAAGTAGTGCGGGGTAAGGGGCTTCGCGGTTGATTAATCGGTTTAGTGTGAACAATTTAGTTATATTATGCCAAGTAGTCGTTATACATGATTTCAATCAATTGTTTACTGTTCTCAACTATCTTTTAAGTATTGTTCTACTTATCGCAACTATCTTTTAAGTATTGTTCTACTTATCGCAACTATCTTTTAAGTATTGTTCTACTTATCACATCTATATTTTAAGTATTGTTCTACTTATCGCAACTACCTTTTAAGTATTGTTCTACTTATCTCAACTATCTTTTAAATATTGTTCTACTTATCGTAACTATTTAAGTATTGTTATACTTGACTCAAACCATTTTTAGTCGAGGACTAGAAAACTGTAAATCACTCGCTACTTTTGTAGTTTGACACTTTTTCTCATGTTTTCAGGAAACCAAATGTAAGGACACGAGGTGTATACTATGGATGGGTCAGGCATGTCACGTGAATTCAAGAATTGGGAGAAGACCAATTTAATCATTGGGAATTTTGTTAAACAATTAATCATGTATTTTTGTTATGTGATACGTTAAATGTTTGGTTATTTTCAAACTTATAAACTCTTATTTTAAATTTTAATGACTTGAAACTGTATCCCTTATTATAACTGGTGTAATGATATCGTTGCTCTTCGCACCTCGTGTTTCCGCTTTAGCGGGGTGTGACAATGATATACCTATTTCACGTAATAGGTAAATCATATATGATATGCTTATGATATCTGTTACATATCATATATGATATACCTATTTCACGTAATAGTTATATCATATATGATATGTATGAGATATCATAAGCATATCATATATGATATACATATTACTTTGAAATAGGTATATCATATATGATATTATAAGCATATCATACTTGAAATAGGTATATCATATATGATATGTTTATTATATCTATATGAGATATCATAAGAATATCATATATAATATACCTATTACTTGAAATAGGTATATCATATATGATATGTTTATTATATTTTTATGAGATATCATAAGAATATCATATATGATTTACTTATTTCAAGTAATAGGTATATCATATATGATATTCTTATGATATCTCATATAGATATAATAAACATATCATATATGATATACCTATTTCAAGTAATATGTATATCATATATGATATGCTTATGATATAATAAACATATCTATATGATATTCTTAGTATATCTCATATAGATATCATAAACATATCATATATGATATACCTATTTCAAGTAATAGGTATATAATATATGATATGATTATGATATTATAAGCATATCATATATGATATATTTATTTCAACTAATAGGTATATCATATATGATATTCTTATGATATCTCATATAGATATCATAAACATATCATATATGATATACCTATTTCAAGTAATATGTATATCATATATGATATGCTTATGATATCATAAACATATCTATATGATATTCGTAGTATATCTCATATAGATATCATAAACATATCATATATGATATACCTATTTCAAGTAATAGGTATATCATATATGATATCCTTATTATATATGTTTTTAACTATCATATATCATAAGTATATCATATATGATATACTTATGATATGGTTATATTCATGTTCTAAGTTTTATGTTTTTATTAATGGTTATTTATTAGGACACAGAAAGGGTCGTAGAAAAAGCGACCAAATATTCAACAAATATGGACCGAGTAAGTTCAAGAACACGAGTGAGACTCCAGTTGTTCCTATTGTAAGTTTTGTTTCTTTTCGTATTATTTTGTTAAAATTTATGAGTTCATTATTTATGTTTTTTTTTTTTTTTTTTTTTTTTTGCAGTTCAAAGTTCGGACTTGAATAATCAAGTCACTGATGTTCATATGTCTCAGTCACCATCAGTATCCTCTCCAATCTCCTTTCCTGGTAAAACAAAATTTACCAAATCCATGGTTGGCAAAAGATTTGATGTTGTGACGAACATAGAAGTTGAGACTGTTGTTGCATACGAAGAAAATATTATTCCAGCTCCGGTGACTCAACCAGAAATTATTCAAACTTCAGTGAAGTTAATGATTTTTGGTAAGCTAAATATTTGATGTACCTATCATATATGATATGCCTTAAATATGTGACAGGCATATCATATATGATATCTTATAGTTATATCAGATATCATATATGATATATCTATTTCAAGTAATAGGTATATCATATATGATATGCTTTAAAAAAGTGTTAATAGAAAAAACATATATAAACATAAGAAAATTCTAAGTTACTTTAAACAAAAAAAAAAGACAAAAAAGTGAAAATTAGAATTTTCTTATGTTTATATATGTTTTTTGTGTTTTTTTTTTACAGCTCTTGTATTTGGATCGCACAAAATTTGATTTTTATTACCTGTTGTTCGTACACGACCATCATACAAAAGCTGAAAAACAAGCGAGTTGAAGGAAAGGGAAAGTTTAGATATTCAGAAATGTGGTTTAGGTAACATTTGAGCTTAATCGGTTAATTATTAGTTTAATTTTCAAGTAATTAATAATTAATTATATATATTTTTCTTAAGGAAATGTTGCACTTAGAGAAAACAATGATGACGAAGATGAAGGAATTTTTTAATGTTGAAAATGAGGTTCAAAACCAAGAAATGGATTAGTTGAAAAGTATTTTTGCTATTTCAACCGGTAACAAAGAGGTTAGTATTTTCTAAAAGTTAATTTGTTTGAATCTTTTACATTTTTCGTTCTATTTCTGTTTTGTACAATAACATATTTGATAGGTAGGTATATCATATATGATATACCTATTTCAAGTAATAGGTATATCATATATGATATACCAATTAAAATTAATAGGTTATATATGATATACCTATTTTCAAGTAATAGGTATATCATATATGATATACATGTTTTCAATTAATAGGTATATCATATATGATATACCTATTTCAAGTAATAGGTTTCTCATATATAATATGGTTATGTTATTTGATACATATCATATATGATATAACTATCATATATGATATGCTTTTGATATCATAAGCATATCATATATGATATACATAGTACATTGAAATAGGTATATATCATATATGCTTATAATATCATATATGATATACTTGTTTCCAAGTAATAGGTATATCATATATGATATGCCTGTTTTCAAGTAATAGGTATATCATATATGATAAATATCATATATGATATGCTTATAATATCATATATGATATACCTGTTACTTGAAATAGGTATATCATATATGATATGTTTATGATATCATAAGCATATCATATATGATATGTATCAGATATCATAAGCATATCATATATGATATACATAATTACTTTAAAATACGTATATCATATATGCTTATAATATCATATATGATATACATGTTTTCAAGTAATAGGTATATCATATATGATATGCTTATGATATCTGATATAACTATCAGATATCGTAATCATATCATATATGATATACCTTATATTTTTTTAATTTCGATAATTTAATACAAATTTCAAGGTTGTTTTCAAAAACTTGAATCATTATTCTCGGTTATATGTGACGTTAAGTCGGTTCTTGAAACGAAACTTTATGAAGCATTTAACCAATATCCTAAAGACGAGAAGACAACCAATTTTTAAAGAAATTTCATTAGATGTTCAAAAACAAAGATGGGGGTGACGGAAAAGATGGTGGGTCTGGGAATGATGGTGGTGGTGGATCTGGGAATGAAGATGATGGTGGTGAAGGAAATGATGATGGTGTTGATGGAAATGATGATGGTGGTGATGTTGGTGGTGAACGTGGTGAAGCAACAACTTCAAAAGACGGGGAATAAACTGAGAAAGCAGCAGATGATAACATTAATGAGAGGGAGCTTAATGTTAGTCTCAAGTTTGGTCAATCAGGTAACATTAACGAACCTAATACAGACTGGGCAGTTAGAAATATAGATAAAGTTGTTGAATCTTTGCAATTAACTATTTTAGGATTTTCTCCCCATACTCAACCTCTTAACATTTCTTCTTTTGACAACTTAGATGCTCCATCGTTCTCTCTTGGTTTATCTGATGGTGGTACGTGTCCTGTAAAAATATTTAGTGATTTGTACATAAATCTAACTGAATTTACTGATTATGTTGAATTTATTTGCAGATTGCCATGTTGATCAAGAAACCCCAACAAAAACTGTTGAACCCCAACCACCGAAAGTTGCTGATAAAAGACAAAAAAAAAAAAAGCCTTCAGTATATCTTTCTTCACCTTACATGAACAAGAAGACTGGTTTTTATATTGTTTTGATGAATGGAATATGTAGTCACGGAGGATTGATGATATTTTGCTACTTAGATTGAAGTTCAAACTGTAGTTTAATTTTTGCTCTCATATATGATGTAGTCATGGAGGATTGATATATGTTGGGTTTTTGTAAAGTTGGAATAGATTCTAATGATTGTCAGTGAATTTTGGTTTCTAATAGTAGTTTAATTTTTACTATCATATATGATATGCATGTAACATGTATGATGATTATCTTTTTTAAATGCCTATGATATGATATAACTATCATATATATGATATGACTATCACATATGATATGACTATGTTATTTCATATGCCTATCATATATTATATGCCTATCACATATATGATGATTATTTTTTTTGAATAACAATAATATTATACGCCTATTACATGTTGCAGGAAAATCATATATGATATGCCTATTTTACATGATATTCTTATCATATATGATATGCCTATCATATATCATATGTCTATCACATATGATATTCTTATCATATATGATATTCCTATCATATATGATATACCTATCATATATGATATCCGTATATCATATATTGTGTACTTATCATATATGATATACCCACTATTCTTAATGCAAAATGTGCCTATCACATATGATATTCCTATCATATATGATACGCCTATCATATATGATATACGTATGACATATATGGTGTAGTTATCATATATGATATACCCACTATTTTCTGAATGCAAAATGAAATAAAACAAAATAAACTTCAAAGTTTACTAAACAAAACATGAAAACAAAGTACTAAATAAAAAGAATATTCAAGTATCAAATTCTTAATTACAAACATGTATAGGCATAAAATTGAATTCTACTATTGAAGCATGTTGTTATCGTAAAATTGTTTTTTCTTGGCAGATTCTTTTTTCTCAGGACATTCTCTTTTCTTGGCAGATTCTATTTTCTCGGAAGCTAGCTTGTTCAGAAGAGCTTGCTTCTCCTCAGCATATCTCTTACACGTCCTTATGTTATGAGCTGCTTCACCGCATTTCCCACATTTCTTTTTCACCTTCAGGTTGTTCTTAATTGAAATTTCTCGAGAACTCTTGAAACGATTATCTTTTCCACAACCTTTGTATCGTAACAACTGTGCATTTTTCACATTAATTTGGTCAGGCTTTGCAACCCCAATTAACTTCTCAATTAAATTATCTTTTTCCATTGCGGTGGGATTTGGTAATTCGGTCTCAATTTCTTTTTTAAGTGCCTTAACCTTTTCAACATAAGAAGCTAGCTTTCCTTCATCATTGCTCAGTAGATTAATGCATTCGTCAACCGTAGAACATGCCTCATTTGCCAAATCTTGAACAACTTCATTAATTTCACCATATCTGTTTTTCCTTGTCCTCAATTCAGCATTAATTATATCTTTTGTCCGAATCCTCAATATGTATTTCTCTGGAATTTCATCAGCTTGACAGTTCTTCAACATGAAAAATATATGTCGGTATAAGATACCATATCGAGGAAAATGTCGGCATGTACAAACCCAAGTCCCTTCTTCCTTGTTATGTAGAACCTTAGTACACATCAGAAGAGTAAAAATCATACAATCATAATAATCACATTTAATATTACAATATACGAATAAATTTATATCATATGTGATTGTATAAGTAAATTTACCTTGTATTTTGCTTCATTAATTTCACCATATCTGTTTTTCCTTGTCCTCAATTCAGCATTAATTAAATATTTTGTCCAACGCCTCAAGATGTATTTCTCTGGAATTTCATATGTCGGCATAAGGTACCATATCGAGGAAAATGTCGGCATGTACAAACCCAAGTCCCTTCTTCCTTGTTATGTAGAAGCTTAGTACACATCAGAAGAGTAAAAATCATCCAAGCATAATAAGCACATTTAATATTACAATATACGAATAAGTTTAAATCATATGTGATTGTATAAGTAAATTTACCTTGCATTTTGCTTCAAAAATTGGAGTCTGGTTGTCTTGTTGTTCAGTCACTGACTTTGTAGCATTCAAGATCGGGGTTTTATCTTTAACAACATAACTCTCACAACCTTCTTTTGTATTCATCTCTGTCAGAAAACAAGACCAAGAAGCTGCTTGTGTTTCCTTTTGAACCATCAAAAATATAGCATGTGTGTAAACTTTTGTTGCATGTTTTTCAATTTTCAACAATGTCATTGACTTTGGAGCGGTGTTCATCGACTTAAAATCTAACGACTCTTGCTTATATCTCTGCTTTTCCATTGTTGACTCAAAACAAATCATGAAATTCACCAGCGTTGAACCATGATTCGTGAAATATGAAAAAACGAGTTTTCACTCTCTGATCTTGATGTAGTCCTCATTAATCCAAACAAAGGAGAGTTAACGAAATAAGATGGTATCCAAGTTGATCGTATGTTATACATTTTGGGCAACCGCTTGTGATCTTTCAACCCATAATCTTCAATCAACTTCGCCCACTTCTCCTCAAATTCAATTGGTTCGATGTACATGTTCCATACAATTTTGTTGAGTCTGTTGTTAAATTCAGAATAAAGAATTTCTGGTAGAATCTGCATTTATTTTAGAAATACACTTTTGTTCAGTTCTGTTTTTTGATGCTATCATATATGATATACATATATTAAATATGATAGGCATATCATATATGATATACCTATCTTATTTAATATATTATATGCTTATCCCATGGTTTATACATGTCATATGATAGACAAATCATATATGATATGCCTATCATATATGATAACCATACCATATTTCATATAACTACGACATGGGATATACCTCATATGATAGGCAAATCATATATGATATACATATGTTTATTTGATACCCCTATTACATACCTTTCCTGGTAATTTCTGTGTAATATGCCACATGCAAAGACGGTGTGTAGAGTTTGGGAAAACAACAACAATTTCTTTCTTCATTGACGAATCTTGGTCCGTTACCACCATAATTGGCTCTTTCCAAATGCCTTTATAAATGATTTAAGTAGCCAAATGTAAGATTCCGAGGTTTCATTTTTAAGCATACCCGCAACAATTGTCACACACTTTCTGTGATTATCAATCCCAGTGAATGGGACAAACATCATGTTATACCTATAAGATGATTGAAATAAAATTCAAGTTAGTATATACAAAAGTGATAAAAATATCACTTTTGCCAACATACTACACAGTTCGGTAATCATACATTTAGATACATATATTAGGTCAGACAGCAAACTATAGAGTTATTGTGGTGTCAAACTAATGGAACTAAATCCGCTAAATCAGTGTGAAGCATGTGCAATATACATCAAAACCTTTATTTTTCAAAATTTATTTTTTATTACATATATGATATCATGTATGAAATACATACTTATAAATTCCAGAATTATATGATTACCAGTACAATAAGGCCAAATATCATATATGATATATAAAACAATCAGTGTTAATAGAAAAAGATTTTTTGTCAATTTGAATCTATAATAATTCAACCAAATCATATTTGATATATTTTACTAAAGGTAAAAGAATACTAACTTGTTTGTTCGATAAGTTGCATCAAAAGAAATTATGTTTCCAAATTCTTGATAGTTACATTTTGCAATTTCATGTGCCCAAAACATCGATGAAAACTCTGCATTTTCAACAACATATTCAAAGGAGAATTTTGGTACGTATTTTTTCCTATTTTTCATTTTGTTTATGAGCATTTGAGCATCACTTTCCCCTATGAAACAGTTGATATCTCTTTTAAAAGTTCTTGAAGTCTAGAGCTGTCCCGTGAACATTTTTTATAGAACATTTCAAATTACTATAATGGTGATGAGCTTTTGTTCCACCAATGTTTGCAAAAGAGGATTTTAGGATCCAAAGTTGTTTAAAATATTTTAAGTGCCTTTGTTTCTTTGTTAGATACCTATATTCACTAGGAATCAACATATGATTATGTTCATCGACAAAATCACTAACTCTATATTTTGTTGATCCCGAAATTGAAGTAAACGTAATATGTGCTTTGCATCCAGTTATTTGTAGGTTTGTATTCCTAACTGTTTTGCCACTATTTTCAGGATCTAAAGTGTCTATGTTAATGTTCGAGGGAAATCCAGCTTTCCTTCACACAATGTATTTCTCTCTAATAAATCCACCTTTTAACTTTCTTTGAGTTGATTTTCTTATATCAAACCCTCCTTTATCAGCATAAGTAGCATACACTTGTAGAAGTGACTCATATAACTGTCCCTTTTTTGGTATAAGATCATCATCTACGAGAGGTTTCCAATACCTTGTACCACCTGCAGTTTCAGTTTCATTTGTTGCAATGGCTAAAGGTGTCAATTTTGTAAGCAAATATGTGAATGACATTTACAAAATATTAGAACTATCACATATGATAAGCAGTTTACTTGAAATAGGTATATCATATATGATATACCTATTACTTGAAAAAGGTATATCATATATGATATACCTATTGCTTGGAATATGTGTGACAATCCTTCTTTTCGAGGTATATTTCATTTATTGATAATTACTCATTTTATTCGCAATGATTTGGACCCTTGCATTTCGCTTTATTTGTACTCACGTTTATGCATTTGAGTCGGGTTTATGTGTTTTGATTACTTTGTCTCTCGAGACGGAAGCTTTAGAATCACCTAAGTGCCTAATAGTTAGTATACTCGCGTTATTAAAGTAGCATGTTTACGCCTTGAATGTCGGTTAAGAAAATCATATTTCAAAATTTCATTACAAAGTTAGTCCTCTAACTTATTCTATTACAAAGTTAGTCCTTTAACGGAGAACTAACGGAATCTGTTACAAATCTGGTCCTTTAACGACAACTTAACGAAATTACCAAAAATGGCACACGGTGCGCCGCGCAGGTGCTTGGTGCGCCGCACCACCTGCATTTCCATCTTAATGCCAAAACGATTTGTGGTCAAATTCTTGAGATTCCAAACCTCCTTTTCACATGATTTCTTCTCCAAAATCCCCCGTTTGGGTATGTTAGATCCAATTGTGGATCTCTAAACATGTTGAGACCATTTCTTTTTCCAAAATCAAGATTTTACTTCTAAAACTTTTTAAAGTTTCTTTCTCATTTCCACTTCACAAACTCTCACTTTCTCTCCCATTATTCCATAGAAATTGAGAGTCTTTGATACCATATTGAAGTAGAAATCCAAGGAAGAAGGTAGTGAAGATCATCACCTTCAATCATACCACCATTCTACACTTTTCGGTAAGTTTCTTTGTGGTCTTTCTCTCACTTTTCTCCTCTATTTCTTCCTTTTTGTTGGAAGTTTCTAACATATAATCTCATTTCCTTGTCTTACAAGCTTGTTACTTCCGTTAATAACCTTGGAGTTGTGGAGTTTCGGTAACCTTCCTTAGAAAAACGTCATAGAAAGTTTGGTAAGAAAACTCTCCTAAACTTTCTCTATATTCTTTTTCATTTGAAAAGCTTCTAACACTCTTCTTATTTATGTGTTAAATGGAAGCCCTTGTTCCCATATTTCTTCCACTACCTTTGGACTTTGACTACTTTTCGATAAAAACTCCACCTTGCACTTTGGTAAGTTACCCCTCCGAAATTCATTTAAATTCCTTCTTTTTGAGACTCTTTACTAATGGTGGATATTTTATGTTTTGGAGCCAACTACCTCCTCACCACCACCATCAAAGTCTCTTCTCTCCGAGTCCTTGCAAGTCTAAAGTCTTGTAATCTTTCTTGCGGGTGAAATCGGTAAACTAGTTACTACCTTTAAACTCTTTTCCTTTTTCATTATCATCTTTATTTTCGGTTTAAGCCTTGAAAATGGTTAGGTTAATATATTAGACCAACACTTAACATTCTTGAAGATTTGGACTTAATTATGTTAAAATATGTTAAGATGTGATATAAACCGAAATTAACCTAATTACTATAATAATATGTAAAACTACACTTATAAATATATATAACACTTAGTAAATGTTATTTGAACACAACTTCAATTTCGGACAGTTTGTATTTTAACCTCAAAACGTCAAACAACTCATTTTTCGACAAAACGACAAAAAACAAAAAGATGGGAAAATGGCGAGTGCGCCGCACCCCCACCTGGTGCGACGCACCGGGCTCCTGTTCTCACAAATTTCAGTTTTTGTTAATTTTCAGCAAAGGCTCTTAGCGTATTTTACACTCTTAATCAACTTTAAACTTATATATAAGTAATCTATTATGTATAAAAGTAATATATAACATCAAATTAACGTCTTTGGACTCAAAGACGCCACCGCCATCTTAAACGTTATCAAATTTATCTAAAACAAACGTTTTAATTACTTTTTACGTCAAAATCATTTAAAACCGTTCTAATTCGTTTTACTTCATTATTTTGAAATAAAAAGACTTTTTACTCTTAATTTGTCAAAGTTGACTTCCATTCTAAAAATCGTTGACTTTGACTTTTTCTTCAAAATTGTTGACTTTTGACTTATCTAAATCAACATCTTTAATTTTGACATTTATTCAAATGGTTGACTTTGACTTTGACCAAGTCAACGTCTTTGACTTTGACCAAGTCAACATCTTTGACTTTGACCAAATCAACATTTTTGACGTTGACTTTGGTCGATCTCAATAAACTTTGGTAACAGTATTCCTATCAACTGATGTTCCTGGTAGTCATTCTTCGGCTCGGAATGTTATTCCTTTCTAATAGTCATTTATGACGTGAAATTATCGATATTTTCCTATCGTCCCTATCGACGCGGAACATCGTCACCTGGATCCGTCATCACGACACGACTTGGAAATCGTTGAATACTTTAATAAATCTTACACATTAAACTTAACCGACAAGGCTAAACCGTATTGTATTATTGGAGATACTTAGACTATGTTGTATTGTTTAGGGCACTTAGGCGGCGGAGTATTAGCTCCCTATTGATTATTACCCGATATCTTGTCGAGCTTATTTTGTGAGTTATTCGTAGCCCCTTTTCTCTTACTATTTTGGGCTGGAAAGCGTATTTGAAACTATTATATGATGTATATCTTGTTGCCTAGTGTATTAGTATCACCTTAGATTAAGATGTTCCTTAGGCTTTGGTAAGCCCCCCTTACACACTTGTTAGCTTTTTCCCACGGTTGCATATATATAGATCTATATGGGTTTTACCCACCCTCATTGCTCGATAGGACGTCCCTATGAGTGGATGTTATGGTCGTATGATTAATTGTTGCCTTTGGTTTAACATCGCCTTAGGTTAGGGGATTTGGTGGTCAGGTTCAGTGTATGTTGATCTTTGGTATCTATACTCACACTATGGTTATAATACAAGATATGCTTTTGAAACTTTTATGTTTATTAAATCTTTTATTGGGTGAAATTTTATTTAAATATTGAGAATAATTCACCAACATTGTGTTGATGTCCTTTTAACGCTTTTTCAGGAGTTTGAGGATTTATTAGATCATGCCTTGCACATTTTGGGATCATATATTTGTTGTATTTGGAATTCATTTTGCTTAATGTAATTCCTTTATGATCCGCGTATTGACATTTGTATTGTATTTTTATTTGACATTCGGTTCACTTTGACTATGTATTGTATTTTAAAACCTTGAGGCATGATTAATATGATTCGATGTTTTGTTTACGTTTGTATTGTTGTAATCCTTGACTCTTGATATCATTAACTGGAACGCTCTGTGTTTCCGCTTTGAGCGGGGTGTGACAATATGTATATCATATATGATATGCTTATGATATATGATAGTTTTTATCACATGTCAAAAGTATATCATATATGATATACCTATTACTTGGAATAGGTATATCATATATGATATACCTATAGCTTTATAATCAACTTTAAAAAATTAAAATACAAGATTCATTATCATATATGATATATGATATCGCTCATTTATACTAGTATTTCATAGCTATATTTGTTATGTTTAGAGTTCAAAACGTAATGGATAGGCCCCGTATTACTTATATTTTGTGTAAAGTTTGTTTTATAGGTTTTTAGTTATGTTTGGAGTCAAAAAGGATGAATTCGGGACCAAAAATGCAGCTGATAGTAAAACGGAAGTATCGAGAGCATACGGACTCGAAAAGACCTCCGGTCAGCGCCAAAACGACCGCAACGAAAAAATCTACAAACTGGGAGCTACTGATCACGAGTTTCGGCGCAATTGGATCCACTTGCGGCGCATTCTTGGTGCTGGGCAGTTATATTTCGTTTTTGATGGCTAGTTAAGGAGAGAAGTGAAGAGTCTTTAACACCACTTCTTAAGGACGATTTTTGGAGCTTAATATCATCTTTTTCATCACTTTAGGGCACCATAATCAGTTCTAATCATAATCATATCATCACAATCAATCATTGGGAAAGGAATAATCATTGTAATTTTCGGTTTATTTTCATATTTTGCTACTTTGGAGACTAATTGCGATCGTTAATTTCAGTTTGGTATTGAACTCTTTTCATTTTAATTTCAATATAATCATGTCTTATTATTATTATTATTTGTCTTTAATTTCTATTATGAGTGAGTAGTTAAATAATACTTGTTTGGATTGGAAACTAGATTAGATGATTGGAGTTTTTGGGATATTTGTTTGAGGTTGAATGTTTATGTTTGCTTAATCGAAGAACCATTCGGGTTTAAATTCTTAATAGTGTTAGATAACTTATATTCATGATTTGATTAAGAACTTTAGTATCTGGAAAGAGCTTTAGAACTTGATTGATGAATTGAACGAAATAATCAACCGGTCTATAGTTGATTTGAGGTTTAGGATATTCGAAAGGAATCTTAACGAGTGATCAAACATTTAGAGTGAAACTTGAATGTTAGTTGTAATTTGGTTCATATCATTATCAAAATCATTTTATATAAAACGTAAGTAAGGTGTTAGTGACAAACACATTTTGTAGGTATTCGAAAGGAACTTATAATAACTTATTAGACGTTTTACGAAAAGGTTAATCGGTCTATAATTAATCTAAAATTATTAGTATTCGAAAGGAACTGGTAATATAATGATTTGGTAAATTGAATTTGATTTTAGCTAAGAAACTATTCGCAAGGAAGTTTTATAAGATTAAGTCGAGTATATAAACTTGTTGCTTAATGACTTAGATGTTTAAGGTTTCTACCGTATTCGAAAGGAACGGTGTTTCGTTTTAGATGTCTAAAGTTAGCTCGGTATTCGAAAGGAATCGTGTTATAACATTAGAAGTTAATTCAACCAAACAACCCAAAATGACAATCAGATAACTAGAAACCAATCCAAACGAGTGTTTTTCCCATATCTTGATTTATTACAAAACGATACTTGTCAATTTTAGTTAATTTAGAAAACCCACTTGTTACGTGTTACTTGTTACTTATAGCTATTATCTCAATTATAAATAGTCCCCGTGTTCGAACCCGGAATTTGCCCATACTTTACTACGATCGACAAGGGTACACTGCCCGGTGTCGCAGTCTAGTTAAAAGCCAATTTCGGAAAACTAGATTTCGCACATCAAGTTTTTGGCGCCGCTGCCGGGGACTTGATTTAATTGAGATTTTAGTTTGTTTGTGTTATTTTTGTGTCAAATAGATTTCACGGTATTTTGTTTGTTAGTGTTGTGATTTTCAGGATTTATAGATGGTGGATGTTCACGATTTCAAAAGGGAAACAAGGTGTTAGTCCGTTTTTCCAACCCGGAATAGGTTTTTAGGAAAAATGGTGTGGAGGCGATTTTATGGGTGTAACACGTGTGGAGGGCCACACTACTCGGATGAATGTGATCAAATTCGAGGGAGATATCAAAACCGAGGTGGGAATTTCGGTTATGGATATCAACAATATGGAAGGTTGAGATATGAGGAAGAGGATGTCAGTTTTAAAGACATGATGAAAGAATTAATTCATGCTCAAGAGGCGCATAATGAGATTATTTTTAACTCAATGAAGGTGTTAGACGATAGAATTGAGCAGTGGGAAAGAAGCAACCAAACGGTTTTTCAAGAATTGGACTGGAGGATTGAGGAAATGAATGAACTGTGGGAAAATCAACCAACGGGTCAAGAACATATTTCTACCCAACCAGACCCGAGACCTTCAAACTACCAAGATGGTCAATTTAACCAAGGTTCAAGGTATCAAACACCTAATCAAAGGAAAGAGGAAGTTAACGCAATTTCTACACGATCAGGTTTCAACTACGGGAACGAGAAGGAGCAGAACGGAGCAGAAAACGAAAAAATGGACTTGCTGAGTGGAATGCGGCGCATTTCACAAGGAATTCGGCGCATTCAAGCCTTAGTAAGCCCAGATTTTGTTTCCAACTTGTCTAATGCGCCGCAACCTATCCCGATGCGGGGCATTGAGACCCCGGACCCCGAAAATGACCGAAAAGAGGACTTAGAGGTGGAAAATCAAGTGGGGAATGATCCAATGGTCGAAAATGAAGACGAGACACCAAAACCGGACCCAACTACACCTACTAGCTTGGATATGGAATTGGAGGAGCTTATTGGGTCGGAAATGGTGGCGGTTGACAACCCGAGTAGTGTAGACATAACTTTGGAGGATTTTGAAGAGTTATTTGATTTGGGAACGAAACTGGTTGTCACCAAAGTTGAGAAAAAGGTTGAAGTCGAAAAGGAGTTCATGCCCGAAACTGAAACTGAGAAAGAAACCGTTGAAAAACGTGGTGGTGAATCTTGTGCAAAGCTGAAAGTCAACAAGGACTTAAGTCCAAAGTTTAAAGAGGACAAAGACGAGGAGTATGTGAACTTGGATGACTTTATACATGGGAAACCAATTGGGCATGGTTCCGAAAAGGATAAGTGTGGGGGAGAAGGTGTCTACTATAGACGATGGAAGGATGGCTCGATAATGCGAGAAACCAAGGAGTGGCATGACGCATGGGCCAAAACCCGCAATGAGCTAATTGTTTCTAATTACGAAATTCTTTTTGATGATTTGATTTGTAGATGACGAGACTCAAGACAAAAAACAAAGTACTTACGGGAGGCAACCCGGGTTTTTATTTTCTTTCCTTTTCTTTTACTTTTATTTTGTTTGGTTTTTAGTTTTTAGATTTTAATTGTCTAGTTTGGAAACGCATTCGGGACAATGCGTTAGATAAGTATGGGGGGGACGTCGGGAATTTAGCTTCTTTTATATTCCCTCTCATATATCCATTACGTGTTCGTGTTGTGTCATTTTGTCCCATTTGAGTCTTATAAAAAAAAAAAAAAAAAAAAAAAAAACGCTTAAACGTAGTGAGGGAAAATGATAGGGGCTTTTGTATTTAACTTCATTCTGGTACTTTAATGTGAAATTGTCTAGGAACATCTTAAGTTAATAAAATACTTGTAAATAAGAATTTAGGTTTCTTAGTTTTAGTTCCTTAAGTTTCCTTGAAAAATCTAAAATCCGGATAACCACTACATAACCTTAGTACCGAGCCCTTGTAGTCTCTTGCACCCTTTCGGGGGCAGTTGGGGAATCCTAGTATCACTTAAGACCATATGAGAGTTAGAGGCGAAGAAAAAGGCCATAGGTCTTTCCCGTCAACAAAATAGAAATTGATCCTCTCTATAACGAAGACTCAAATCCCGTTATGACCGTTCACTTCAAAGAAAATATATAAACATAAATCTATAATATTTGAAGTGAACAAAAGTGAGAGGAAAAGAAAAAGATGAAGACTAACCAAACAATTCTCAAAAGAAAGAAGTACCCAAAAGAAGAAAATGTTTAGGTGATATTTTAAGGTTTCCCCCGAAAGCAAGGCGGTATAGGGGTCGGCCCTAAAGGCTGGTCGCTTCAACTTCGGTTGGAGAGTGAGGGAAAAGGGGTGGTTATTTAGACATATCATAACTAGGGGATAAATTAGGAGTTAACGTCAGGAAATTGTGGTTTTTATTTGCTTAAGTAATTTAGTAGCTTTTGATGTTCGTAGTCGGTTTTACGATCTAACAATTTCACGCATATCTTTATTTTAAACACCGGAATGTAGTTAAATGTTAAAGCCCGTGATTCCTTAATTTTTCTTAAGTTGTAGTTTTAGAGTTAGTCGAGTCGGATTTGCTTGGGGACAAGCAAATGCTTAAGTATGGGGGGTTTGATATCGCTCATTTATACTAGTATTTCATAGCGATATTTGTTATGTTTAGAGTTCAAAACGTAATGGATAGGCCCCGTATTACTTATATTTTGTGTAAAGTTTGTTTTATAGGTTTTTAGTTATGTTTGGAGTCAAAAAGGATGAATTCGGGACCAAAAATGCAGCTGATAGTAAAACGGAAGTATCGGGAGCATACGGACTCGAAAAGACCTCCGGTCAGCGCCAAAACGACCGCAACGAAAAAATCTACAAACTGGGAGCTACTGATCACGAGTTTCGGCGCAATTGGATCCACTTGCGGCGCATTCTTGGTGCTGGGCAGTTATATTTCGTTTTTGATGGCTAGTTAAGGAGAGAAGTGAAGAGTCTTTAACACCACTTCTTAAGGACGATTTTTGGAGCTTAATATCATCTTTTTCATCACTTTAGGGCACCATAATCAGTTCTAATCATAATCATATCATCACAATCAATCATTGGGAAAGGAATAATCATTGTAATTTTCGGTTTATTTTCATATTTTGCTACTTTGGAGACTAATTGCGATCGTTAATTTCAGTTTGGTATTGAACTCTTTTCATTTTAATTTCAATATAATCATGTCTTATTATTATTATTATTTGTCTTTAATTTCTATTATGAGTGAGTAGTTAAATAATACTTGTTTGGATTGGAAACTAGATTAGATGATTGTAGTTTTTGGGATATTTGTTTGAGGTTGAATGTTTATGTTTGCTTAATCGAAGAACCATTCGGGTTTAAATTCTTAATAGTGTTAGATAACTTATATTCATGATTTGATTAAGAACTTTAGTATCTGGAAAGAGCTTTAGAACTTGATTGATGAATTGAACGAAATAATCAACCGGTCTATAGTTGATTTGAGGTTTAGGATATTCGAACGGAATCTTAACGAGTGATCAAACATTTAGAGTGAAACTTGAATGTTAGTTGTAATTTGGTTCATATCATTATCAAAATCATTTTATATAAAACGTAAGTAAGGTGTTAGTGACAAACACATTTTGTAGGTATTCGAAAGGAACTTATAATAACTTATTAGACGTTTTACGAAAAGGTTAATCGGTCTATAATTAATCTAAAATTATTAGTATTCGAAAGGAACTGGTAATATAATGATTTGGTAAATTGAATTTGATTTTAGCTAAGAAACTATTCGCAAGGAAGTTTTATAAGATTAAGTCGAGTATATAAACTTGTTGCTTAATGACTTAGATGTTTAAGGTTTCTACCGTATTCGAAAGGAACGGTGTTTCGTTTTAGATGTCTAAAGTTAGCTCGGTATTCGAAAGGAATCGTGTTATAACATTAGAAGTTAATTCAACCAAACAACCCAAAATGACAATCAAATAACTAGAAACCAATCCAAACGAGTGTTTTTCCCATATCTTGATTTATTACAAAACGATACTTGTCAATTTTAGTTAATTTAGAAAACCCACTTGTTACGTGTTACTTGTTACTTATAGCTATTATCTCAATTATAAATAGTCCCCGTGTTCGAACCCGGAATTTGCCCATACTTTACTACGATCGACAAGGGTACACTGCCCGGTGTCGCAGTCTAGTTAAAAGCCAATTTCGGAAAACTAGATTTCGCACATCAATATATCAGACCCATTATCATATATGATATTTGACATATTTTTTACTTTATAATCAACTTTAAAAAATTAAAATATCAGATCAATTATCATATATGATATACGAGACCCATTATCATATATGATATTTGACATATTTTTTACTTTATAATCAACTTCAAAAAATTAAAATACTAGATCCATTATCATATATGATATACCAGACCCATTATCATATATGATATTTAACATAATTTTTACTTTGTAATCAACTTCAAAAAGTTAAAATACTAGATCCATTATCATATATGATATACCAGACCCATTATCATATATGATATTTGACATATTTTTTAATTTATAATCAACTTCAAAAAATTAAAATACCTGATTCATTATCATATATGATATACCAGACCCATTATCATATATGATATTTGACATACTTTTTACTTTATAATCAACTTCAAAAAAATAAATTACTAGATCCATTATCATATAGGATATACCAAACCCATTATCATATATGAAATTTGACATATTTTTTACTTTATAATCAACTTTAAAAAATTAAAATACAAGATTCATTATCATTTATGATATAACAGACCCATTATCATATATGATATTTTACATAATTTTACTTTATAATCAACTTAAAAAAAATTAAAATACCAGATCCATTATTATATATGATATACGAGACCCATTATCATATATGATATTTGACATAATTTTTACTTTATAATCAACTTCAAAAAATTAAATTATCAGATCCATTATCATATATGATATACCAGACCCATTATCATATATGATATTTGACATAATTTTTACTTTATAATCAACTTCAAAAATTAAATTACTAGATCCATTATCATATATGATATACCAAACTCATTATCATATGTGATATTTGACATATTTTTTACTTTATAATCAACTTCAAAAACTTAAAATATTGGATTCATTATCATATATAATATACCAGACCCATTATCATATATGATATTTGACATAATTTTTACTTTATAATCAACTTTAAAAAATTAAAATACTAGATCCATTATCATATATGATATACCAGACCCATTATCATATATGTTATTTGACATAATCTTAATATATAATAAAAGAGAGGCCTAAAATGCCACTTGGCAAAATATTAACCATTAGATGGAAATCCAACTTTAATTTGAACCATTAGATCATTTTGATGATGTCAGCATTAATAATTTCATTTTAACTCTTTTACTTTAAATAATTTAATCCTTATTTATAACAATATTAATTAAATAAGACAATTAATTTTTCTACTTTAAATAATCTAACACTTGTATTTTAAATTAATTCTAATAAAATACAAAACATATTTTTTCTTCAAACACATATATATTTTTAGTATAAAAAGAAATTATTTTATTATTTTACGGGTGTTTTGCATATAAATGGAAAACATATATTATATTAAAAAAATATTACGTTTTTTTTTCTTTTTTTCCTATTTACCCAATATTTTTAATTTTTTATATATTATAAAAAGAAAAGAAAATTATTTTATTGTTTTACAAGTGTTTTCATAAAAACGGAAAACATATTATATAAAAAATCTTATGTTTTTTTTTTGTCCTATTTACGTAATATTTTTAGTTTTTTTATATATTATAACTATTTTATTTTTAATAAGGTTTTTTCCGAATTACACACTAATTGTTTTATTTAACTTCACATTTGCTAACATAATCATTTTGTCTATATGACTAATAGCTTTCTGTTAATCATTTTATATAAATTACATGTTCTTTGTTAACATTATATATATTTTGATATAATTCTCCGCATATTATGCGGGTCAATAAGCTAGTTTTTACTTTATAAGCAACTTCAAAAAATTAAAATACTAGATCCATTATTATATATGATATACCTATATGATATTTGACATATTTTTTACTTTATAATCAACTTCAAAAAATTAAAATACAAGATCCATTATCATATATGATATACCAGACTCATTATCATATATGATTGATATCGCTCATTTATACGAGTATTTCATAGCGATATTTGTTATATTTAGAGTCCAAAACGTAATGGATAGGCCTCGTATTGCTTATATTTTGTGTAAAGTTTGTTTTATAGGTTTTAAATTATGTTTGGAGTCAAAGGAGGCAAGTTGGGACCAAAAGAGGATAAGAAAAACAAGTCGGGAAGCAAAACGTCTAGTTGCCTTGGTCATTTCCACTAATTGCTCCGCAACTGGTTGACAAGACGTTTATGGTGGCCACTGAATATGACTTGCGGCGCAGCAGGGTTGAGTTGCGGCGCAAGTAAGCAACGTACTGGCTCAAGAATTTAAAGGTCTTGCGGCGCAAGAGAGATAGTTGCGGCGCAAGAGGGGTGCTGGCAGTTACAAGTCAGTTTCTTTAATTGCTAATTATGTGGGAACCCAAGAGTTGAGTGGAGCTATTACATAAACACGATTTTGGGGACATAAATATCATCATTATCATCACATTCTCAGTCTATAATCATCAATTGGCAAGGAGGATTAAGGCAATTTTCATAATCGTAATTTCAAGTTTGTTGAACAATCGTTACTTTCATTTCCACTTTGTCATTTTGGGGATACTTGGACCCTATTTTCTATATTTTGGTATTGAACTTTTTATCTATTTCACATTTGCAATTGAATTATGTCTTTTATTTATTTGATTAGTTTCGTTACCATTATGAGTAGCTAATTTCTTTAAACGTTTGCTTGGATTTGTGATCGTTTATGTGTTAGATTTTGGGTGTGAAAGTCGGTTGATGTGTAGAGGTTAATTGGGGATCCGTTTGGGTTGTTATTTTAATTATATTGTTAAGATTGTTTATACTTTTATTTGGTAAACTAAAAACGGGTATTCGAGAGGAATCCGTAATTTTTACTAAAATAAGAATGAATTAATGGGCCGGTCTTTAGTTGATTAAGAGTTAGCGATATTCGAGAGGAATCACTAACAACAATCTAAACAAGTAAGTAATAACACAAACGCTAGTTAATAAATTAAGAGAGATCGGTTTATTAGTTAGTAAGCTATTCAGGAGGAAGCTTATAGGTTAATTCTCACACATCGGCTTGGAACTTTATGCACAATTACTTGAGGTGTTAACTATATTCGAGAGGAATAGTTGCATGGTTAGGTAATTGGAGAAATCCGGTATTCGGGAGGAACTTAGGATTTTATATTAGAAGTTTTTCGACATTTTCACACCTAAGAGATAACATATATTCGTAAACGGTCCAAACAAGCGTCTTTTTATCCATATTTGAAATCAAGAGTATATTTACCGTTATTATAAACAAGTCTTCTTAAGACCAAACCCACTTGTTACTTGTTACGTGTTATTATAAAACTAAAATTCTTAACTATAAATAGTCCCTGTGTTCGAACCCGATATATACCGATACTATTTTACAACTGACAAGGGTACACTACCCGTGTAGTAATCTAGTAAAAGTTTATTTTTGGAAAACTAGATTTTTCACATCAAGTTTTTGGCGCCGCTGCCGGGGACTTGATTTAGTTGAAGTTTAAGTTTTTGTTTGATTACTTGTTTGAATATTTTTCACGGGTATTTGTTTATTTTGTTGTGATTTTCAGGATTATTGATTGTGGATGTACACGAGGTCCCAAGGGAAACAAGTGCATAGCCCTCTTTCTGATCCGGAAAAACTTTTGAGGAAACGAGGTTTAGGAGCAGCAGCATCAGTAGTTTATAGTGAAAACGATTCTTCCGAGGAGGAAGTCGAAATTGTTTTTGAAGAAGAAATGGAGGATGGAGAAGGACCTTTCGTCAACAACAACCCACCCAATCCGTTTGATATACCGATGATCAATAGGAACCGGATAGTCCCACAAACGAATGGGTCGGCTATTGTAGCACCGGATTTGGGGGCTGACTTTTCCGTTAAAGGTCATCACCTCAAAATGATTCAAGATAGCACTTTTGATGGGCATTTTAAGTCCGACCCGCATAAGCATGTGGCGAGTTTCATGGAGACATGCAAAATGTTCCGATATGGAGCGGGTCATGAGGAAAGTGTGATGCTGAGTTTATTCCCGTCGTCTCTCACGGGAGAGGCGAAAACATGGTTCAACGAGTTGGAACCGGGTACAATTGAAAGTTGGGAAGCAATGAGAGAGCTTTTTGTGACGATATTCTTTCCACCTATTTTACGTAGGAAGCTATTCAATCAAATAAGGTCTTTTCAACAATGGGATAACGAGACCATTACGGATGCGTGGATTAGGCTTAAATAATTGTTAAGGAATTTCCATGGACACGATTTGGATCGGGATGAAGTGATAGACATATTTTACTATAGTTTGGATAGTCGCTCTCAACATGATTTGTACTTAGCGGGTGGTGGTAGTTTCTTATATAAGTCACCAAATGAAGCTCATCGGATGATGGAAGATCAAGTCCAAGCTCGAATTGCTAGGGACCGGGTCACTAGAAATAGAAGAGTAAGAGGAACAGTGAATCAAGTAGAAGAGGGAGGTAGTAGTAGTAGTAGCAAGGAAGTTGTGAACGAAATTAAATCCTTGGGTGATGAAATGAAGAATAGGATAGGTCGTTTGGAGAAAGACGTTCACTTGGTGAAAAATGGTTGCGGGAAATGTGGAGGACCTCACTATACGGATGATTGTGAGCCAAAAACCGAAGAAGCAAGCTATGCCAACTACGGGTATCAAAACCGAGGAAATAGTGGGTATGGAAATCAGAATCGGGGCAATAGAAATGAGGCACGTTTTCAACCCAATCAATCGAAACCAAGAGAAGGAATCGAGGAACCAAGCTTCACGGAAATGATGAAGGATTTTGTCTACTTCCAAAAAGCAACAAACGATTTGTTAGCCAACTCAATGAAAGGATTTACCGAGAAATGGGAGCAAAACCAAAGGAACACTTAAGCCAATATGCAAGACTTAGAACGGAAATTTGAAAGGCTAAGTGAGAAGTTTTCAAACCGACCAACGGGTCAAATGCCTAGTTCAACCCAACCAAACCCGAGGCAAAACCAAAACAATAATGGAGGATCGTCGAACCAAGGGTCGAAATACGTACACCCTAACAATCGGGATGAACATGTTAATGTTGTTGAGACTAGGTCGTACCCAAGTATGGGGGGAATCGAGAAACCGTGCTGAACAAGGAGAAAACGGAAAAATCAGCTGAAACTGGCAACTTGCGACGCAACAGGGATGACTTGCGCCGCAACTCAACTTCGGTAGCTGACCCAATTGTTGACGAACCTTCACTTGCGCCGCAACAGCTTCCACTTGCGCCACAACCAGAGCAGATGCATAATAGGGAACCAGTTGACAGTGATTCTGACGAAGAAGAGGAGATTGAGATGGAAACTCGACCTGGAAAGGAACCCATGGATCAAAACAAAGAGGAAGAGCAGAAAGTGGAAGCAAAGGGGGCATACAAGCCGAGAATCCCATATCCTGAAAGGCTTAGAAAGGAGAAAAAAGGGAACAATACGGGAAGTTCATCGAACTAATGAAAACTGTTAAAATTAACGTCCCTTTAGTTGATCTCATTGTAGGTATGCCCAATTATGCCAAGTTCATGAAGGAGTTAGCAAGCGGAAAAGGAGAACATATGGAGAAGATAACGGCATTTCTTAATGTCGAATGCTCGGCTATTGTGAAGAAGTCAATTCCACCCAAACTTGAAGACCCAGGAAGTTTCCTACTTACTTGCACATTTAATAATGATTATACTTGTAGTGCATTAGCGGATCTTGGGGCAAGCATTAATTTAATGCACAACTCCGTTTATACTAAACTTTCCTCGGGTGCTTTAACACCAACCCGCATGAGCATAGGATTGGTCGATCGATCTTATCAATACCCATTGGGTGTTGCGGAAAATATGCTCATATGGGTTGGAGATTTTGTATACCCGGTAGACTTTGTGATTCTTGAGATGGAAGAGGATGAAAAAGTTCCTCTCATCTTAGGAAGACCATTTTTAAATACCGCGGATGCCATAATCCGTGTGAGGGATACGGAAATTTCATTGGGATTGGGTAATGAACGGGCTACATTTTCTTTGAATCAAGCTATGAAACATTCTTATTCTAGTGATGAATCTTGTTTTAGAATTGATGTCATAGATGATGCAGATTATGATCTAGATTGGGAAGGAATCCTAGAGGACGAGGAGGAGATGGAAATGATGAATGCAATTGAGAAGAATGTTGAAGAGGAAGAAGCAAGTGAAGCGAAGGAATTGGTGATGGAAAATGACGTGAGGATCAAAACATCGTTAGAAGATCCTCCCAAGGATTTGGAGCTGAAACAACTACCCAACCATCTCGAATATGCATTCTTAGAGGGTAATTCTAGTCTCCCAATTATCATCTCGTCTTCACTTTTGGAAGACGAGAAAGTTAAATTACTAACAGTCCTTAAAAGCCATAAAAAGGCTTTCGCTTGGCGCATTTCGGATATTCCGGGAATAAGTTCAGATTTTTGTAAACATAAAATCAACTTTTTGGATAATGTAAAACCCGTTGTCCAACGACAACGGAGACTTAACCCGAATATGCAAGATGTGGTCAAGAAGGAAATTGTTAAGCTTTTGGATGCAGGGATCATCTACCCGGTAGCGGATAGCCCTTGGGTTAGTCCGGTCCATTGTGTGCGCAAGAAAGGGGGGATGACCGTTGTGCTCAATTAGAAAAATGAATTGGTCCCGACTAGAACGGTGACCGGATGGAGAGTGTGCATTGACTATAGGAAGCTAAATGAAGCGACGAGAAAGGATCATTTTCCGTTGCCATTCATGGACCAAATGATAGAGAGGTTGGCTGAAAATGAATTTTACTGTTTTCTAGACGGTTTTTCGCGTTATTTCCAAATCCCAATAGACCCCGAGGACCAAGAAAAGACGACCTTCACTTGTCCATTTGGGACTTTTGCGTATAGGAGGATGCCATTCGGGTTGTGTAATGCACCGGGTACATTTCAGAGGTGCATGATGGCAATATTTCAGGACATGGTCGAAAATTCTATGGAGGTATTTATGGACGACTTTTCAGTCTATGGTAGTTCATTTGATGGGTGTCTAGAGAGTTTGGATCGTATGCTTGCCCGATGTGAGGAAACTAACTTGGTACTGAATTGGGAGAAGTTCCATTTTATGGTAAAGGAGGGGATTGTTTTGGGGCACAAGATATCAAAAGCCGGATTGAGGTTGATAGAGCTAAGATAGAGGTGATATCGAAGTTGCCACCACCAACAAATGAGAAGGCGGTTAGGAGCTTTCTAGGTCATGCGGGTTTTTATAGGCGATTCATAAAAGATTTTTCGAAGATTACTAGACCCATGACTAGATTGTTAGAGAAGGACACGAAGTTCGAATTTTCGAAGGAGTGTGTAGAGGCGTTTGAATTATTGAAGGAAAGATTGACGAATACACCGATTTTAGTATCACCGAATTGGGATTTACCATTCGAGTTGATGTGTGATGCTAGTAACTTTGCGGTGGGGGCTGTATTGGGACAAAGAATTGAGAAACATTTTTTGCCTATTTATTTTGCAAGCAAAACGTTAAATGAGGCTCAGCAAAATTATACTACTACCGAGAAGGAATTACTAGCTGTGGTGTTTGCATTCGACAAATTTCAGTCCTACTTGGTGTTGAGTAAGACGGTGGTATTTACGGACCACTCGGCCTTGAAGTTTCTATTTTCCAAGTTAGATGCTAAACCGAGGTTGATTCGGTGGATTCTTTTGTTGCAAGAGTTCGATGTTGTACAAGATAAAAGGGGGCGAGAAAATGTAGCTCCGGATCACTTGAGTCGTTTAGAGAACCCGGACCTTGGTGAGTTAGGAGAAGGAGAAATAAGAGATCAATTTCCGGGAGAGCAATTGGCATTTGTTGGGCAAGTTCGTAGCGAAAAGGTACCATGGTTTGCGGATATAGCAAATTATTTGGTAGGAGGAATTATTAATCGGGACTTGAGCTATCAACAAAGAAGGAAGCTATTTTCGGATGTGAAGTATTACTTTTGGGAGAAACCTCATTTGTTTCGAGTGTGTGCGGATGGAATGATTAGAAGGTGTGTGCACGGAAGCGAAACGAGGAAAATTTTGGATGATTGCCACCACGGACCCACGGGAGGACATTATGGTCCATCGGTCACGGGGAAGAAAGTTTTCGATGCTGGATTTTATTGGCCAACGATCTTCAAAGAGGCTCAAACTTTGGTGCGCACATATGATTCATGTCAACGGCAAGGAACCATAACGAGGAGGGATGAAATGCCGCAGCAAGGCATCCAAGTGTGTGAAGTATTCGATATATGGGGCATAGATTTCATGGGGCCATTCAAACCGTCGAATAGGAATATGTATATCTTGGTAGCGGTGGATTACGTGTCCAAATGGGTCGAAGCAAAAGCACTACCCACCAATAATTTGGCCGTTGTTATTGACTTTTTGAAAAGTCTCTTTTGCAGGTTTGGAATGCCTAAAGCATTGATTAGCGACCGTGGAACTCATTTTGCAAATGCTAGTATGGAGAAGATGCTTAAGCGATATGGAGTGCAACATAGATTTTCGACATCTTACCATCCCCAAACAAGTGGGCAAGTTGAGAACATGAATCGAGCTATAAAGAGGATCTTGGAGAAAACGGTGCATAACAATCCCGTACTTTGGTCAAGAAAATTAGAAGATGCATTGTGGGCTTTTCGGACTGCATTCAAAACACCAATTGGTACAACTCCTTTTCGCTTACTTTATGGTAAAAATTGTCATTTACCCATGCAGATTGAGCATAAAGCGTATTGGGCGTTAAAAGAGTGTAACACGGATTTGTTGGAAAGTGGGGAGACTAGATTCCTACAATTGCACGAGTTAGATGAACTAAGGTGGAACGCATACGGAAACTCGAGTTTATACAAGGCGAGGACAAAGGCAATGCACGATTTAAAGATCCGAAGGAAGGAATTCAAAGAGGGAGACAAAGTCCTCTTATTCCAATCGAAATATAAGTTCAAAGCTCCCAAGTTAAAATCCAAATGGACGGGACCGTATGTGGTGAAACGGGTTTTCTCAACGGGATATTTGGAGCTTATGAGAGATGATGGAGAATCCTTCATAGTAAACGGACAACGGGTAAAAGTTTATTGTGAAGAGGATGAAGATAACGGAATGCATATGGAGGATGGGTTCCACCCGTTCTAGGTTCTAGGCACAACGAGGAGTCAAGCTAATGACTCGAGGAAAAAACGAGCACTTTCAGATTAAACCCCGGTTTGTTGTATCAATTTTATTTTCTTTTCTTTTATTTTGATTTATCTTGTTGTTGTAGTTGTCTAACGTAAATTAGGAGTAAGCGAGTTCAAGTGTTTAAGTAATTTAGGAGTCAAAACGAAAAAAACTGTTGTACCACTCTTCTTGCGGCGCAACAGGGGGTGTCTTGCGCCGCAAGACAACTTCAGTGGCGGTAAGTAATTTTTGTGTCATCCACTTGCGCCGCAAGCCTTACGAATTGCGCCGCAACCCATCAGTAGCAGTAAAAAAAAAAAAAAAACAAACAAACAAACAAACAAAAAAAATTAGATTTTCTTTTAACCCTTAAAACCGACCCCCATTTCTTTTCTCAAAACACATAGCGGTGCAAAAGGGAGACAAGTAAAATCATTTTCATTTAAATCCTTTATCAAATCAAGGCAATTACGTCATGGGAAGGTCGGTATGTGATTGTGTTAATCTTAATTTCTTAATCTTGATTGAATTAGGGTTCATACATTGCAATTGATTTGGGGAAAATGTGGGGCTAGGTTTATTTATTCTTAAATTAGTTAATTGGGTTAAGTAACATTGTGATTTCGATTAGCTTTAGTGTTCTTAGGATTTGGATTAGTTGTATCGGAATTACGAAATCGCTGCAGAAAAACAGCCTCTTGCGCCGCAAGAAGGACCCTTAGCGGCGCAAGTAGGGCAACAGCACCTGACGTTTTATAAAAATAAATAAAAAATAAATAAATAAATAAAAAAAATTCTTTTGTTTTGTTTCTTTTAGTCTAACAGTGTGTGGTGTGTTTTGTTTGTGTTGTTGTATTATTTTGAAGGGTAAACGCCAAGCAGTTGAGGAGCCGAAAGTGGAAGAAACATTCACGGTTCATCGGGTAGCAAGACCTCACGTTCCATCCGCTGCATCCATGGTGATGCGACCTGAGACACATCCTTGGCTCAAGTGGCCAGGATGCAATGCTAATCAAAAAGTCCGGTTAAACAACAACTTGGCAGTACTTCAAGACAAAGCGGTTCAACCCGCGACGTTTTTGGAGTGGGATATCATCGAGACTTTGGGGATCACTGAGGAATTGAATTCTTACCTTATGACACGGTTCGTAAGAGATTCTGGAGCCCCACCTTTTGAGGTTGAAGTGTGGAAGAAGGGGTTCAGTGTACGAGAGAACAGTTACAGAGAAATGTGTTTAGAATTCTACTCCAGTTTGACAGTTGACCCGGTACCCTCAAATGGTGATGCAGTTTATGATGCGAAAATAATTATGTTCCGGTTGGGGGGGAAATCTCATGAAGTAACCATACCACATTTCGGGTTTTTGGCTGGTTTATTTACCGAAGAGGAATATTTAGACAAGCGTAACATGAGCGGTTACATTGTGAATGGAAGTTGGAACTGGAATGTCATCAGGAATAGGAAAAATGATGTGTGGTTTGAATTATCCGGACTGAGGCCTCACGCAACCACAAATAAGGCGAACAGTATCACGAACCCGATGTTGAGAGTGATTCAAAAGGCAATCTCAAACTCATTCTTGCAACGATATCAACATCAGGACAAGGTCTATATTGATGACCTTTGGCTTTCGCATGTCTTTGCTAAGAGGGACCCGACACAATTTGTGAATGCACCATGGGCATTAGCGGAGTATATGAATGAGAAGGGGTCAGGAAGACAAGCAGCGGGGCCAATGGTTTGTGGGCATTTCATTACTCGGATAGCGAAAAATCTTGGTGTGATGACGGCGACGGGGATTAGACAGTGTAGTCCACATGTGGGTCGGAAAGTGATGACGATGAATGATTTGTTTAGAGCTAAAATTGTGACAGAAAATGTTGGTAATGTGCAGGTCGAGGAGAATGTAGAAGACGAGGAAGAGAATGAGGAAGATGCGGGGAACGAGAACAGTGAGGGAGCAGCACCACCACCACCACTTAGCCCTTTCGACTTCCACCCGATGATGGAGGAGGTGTATCGAATCGGGAGGCAAGTGGACGATTCGAGGAATGACTGGTCCCACATGAGGACGGAGGCGGATCGGACTAGACGGGAGATTAACCGATTGGGGGAATACACCCGTTACCACATGGAGAGGTACCAGCCAGCATGGGACTATCTTACCGAGCAGCATTACCATCCGCATGTCCCGGGGTCCTCGAGTGGGTGGACCGAGTATAACCCACCATCGTTGTACGCCCCTCTACCTCCTCCCGAAGAAGAATGACGAGAAGGAAGCCGTTTGTTGGCTTGTTTGTTATTGTACTATTTGATGTTGAACTATTTTACTTTCCGTTTGTGTTTGGTTGTGTTTGGAACAATTTCTACTTTTATTTGTTTAGGATGTTTAAAATTGTGCTAATTAACGTGTTTGTTTTTGTGATGTGTACCATAACAAGTCTGGCATTAAGTTCACCACGTGCGGAGTAGAGATCGGAAATCATGCAACATCAACGCAACTCGCACGGTTTTATTTTTCTTTCTTTATTTTCTTTTTGTATTTTATTTTATTTCCCTTAGTTTAGTTAGTTTTTCTTTTGATGGAACACATTAGGGACAATGTGTTGTTTAAGTATGGGGGGTCGGGAAATTAGTTAAGTTTTATCCCCTTATATCCATTACGTTTATTTTTGTCCCGTTTGAGTTTTTTTTTTTTATCTAAAAAAAAAAAAAAAAAAAAAAAAAAAAAGCTTAAATGTAGTTAGGGAAGATGATAGGGGCTTGTATATTTAACTTAATTCCGGTACTTTAACGTGAAATTGTTTAGGAACATCTTTAGTTAATAAAATACTTGTAAATAAGAATTTAGGTTTTCTAATTTTAGTTCCTTAAGTTTCCCCGAAAAATCAAAAATCTAGATAATCACTATATATCCTTAGTACCGAGCCCTTGTAGTCCTTGCACCCTTTCGGGGGTAGTTGGGGAATCCTAGTGTCACTTAAGCCCTTGGAGAATTAGAGGCGAAGAAAAAGGCCATAGGTCTTTCCCGTCAACAAAATAGAAATTGATCCTCACCATAACGAAGACTCAAATCTCGTTATACCCGTTCACTTCAAAGAAAATTTAAATATATATCTATAATATTTGAAGTGAACAAAAGTGAGAGGAAAAGAAAATGATGAAGACTAACCAATTAATTCTCAAGAAAGAAGTACTCAATCGTAAAAAAACGATCAGTGATATTTTAAGGGTTCCCCCGAAAGTAAGGCGATATAGGGGTCGACCGTAAAGGATGATCGCTTCAACTTCGGTTGGAGAGTGAGGGAAAAGAGGTGATTATTTAGACATATCTAAACTAGGGGATGAATTAGGAGTTAACATTAGAAAATTGTCGTTTTTGTTTACTTAAGTAATTTAGTAGCTTTAGATGTTTGTAGTCGGTTTTACGATCTAGCAATTTCACGCATATCTTTAATTTCTAACACCGGAATTTAGTTAAATGTTTGAGCCTGTGATTCCTTATCTTTTCTTAAGTTGTATGTTTTGTAGTAGTCTCGAGTCGGATTTGCTTAGGGACAAGCTAATGTTTAAGTATGGGGGGTTTGATATCGCTCATTTATACGAGTATTTCATAGCGATATTTGTTATATTTAGAGTCCAAAACGTAATGGATAGGCCCCGTATTGCTTATATTTTGTGTAAAGTTTGTTTTATAGGTTTTTGATTATGTTTGGAGTCAAAGGAGGCAAGTTGGGACCAAAAGAGGCTAAGAAAAACAAGTCGGGAAGCAAAACGTCTAGTTGCCTTGGTCATTTCCACTAATTTCTCCGCAACTGGTTGGCAAGAAGTTTATGGTGGCCACTGAATATGACTTGCGGCGCAACAGGGTTGAGTTGCGGCGCAAGTAAGCAACTGTCACACCCCGCTAAAGCGGAAACACGGAATGTGAAGAGCGAAGAATCATTTCACGGGTTACACTAAAATTAACGGTTCAAGTCATTAAGATTTAAATTGAAAAGTACAAGTCAAAGATACAACCAAGATTCAACGTAAGACCATAGTACATAACAAAAATGTTTTAATTAAAATTCCCAAAATAAGGTCTTCTTCCCAAGGTACACTTCACATAAAAGACTTGACCCGCCCGAGCAATGCACTTCATAACTTACGCTTAGTTCCTGAAACATGAGATAAAGTGTCAACTACGAAAACGTAGTGAGTGAGTTACAGTTTAAAGATGGAAGAAAAGTTTCAATTTGTACGTTCATAAGAGTTTGAGACAAGTCCAAAGTTCATGAAAGTCAAGAGTTGTTCAAAGTCAAGGAAATTTAGGTTAGGTTCAAGTGCTTAAAATTCAAGAATGACAAAATAGTTCAAGATCAAGTACAAAAAGTTCCAAGTCCAAATAAGTCCAAAACAGTTCAAATAAGTTCAATAAGTACCAAGTTATGTTCAAAAGTCAAGTAGCGTAGCGAGCGAAAAAGTTCGTAGTCATTACCTCAACGGTGGATTAATCCACATATGTAAGACAATAAGTAAGTACATGCGTAAATAAAGACCTATGATCCTCGAGTTGTACCAACCACTAAGCTTAATATTCGTAAGATTTAGTTTTACACACTAATCCAATTTTGGTCAAGCACCTGCCCACTAGTCCAGTCTAAAGTCCGAGTCCGCGAGAACTTAGCAATATGTACCTTGGTCGCTGCCCATTGGTAAGGAGTGACCGCTCCTAAGTATCGATACCCATAATCTATGCTAACGGCTTGTGTTAATAGTGTGTAGAGTCTAGTCCAAGAAAAGTTGCGGGGCATTTTAGTACGTTCCGTTTTCAAAAGTCCTTTTTGTCCGTACTTACGGTGTTATATTCTCACCTAGGGTTTTGCACCTAAATACAACCAAGCTATCAATGTCTAATCAAGTATCCAAAGAGGCAAACCTAGGGAGTCTAAAGTAAGCCAATCCGAACAATTGATGTTGTTTACGCATATGAGTCCAAATAGTTCGTACAAAAATAGTTCCAAAGTCGTTCAAAAGTTCTCAAAGTTCCAAAATAGCTCATTTAGTTCAAAAGTTTCCATACATAGAAAGGAAGTCAAATAGTTCAAGGTTTCTAAAAATAGAAGGTAGTTCAAAAGCTTCCATAAATAGAAAGGTAGTCAAATAGTTCAAGGTTTCTAAAAATAGAAGGTAGTTCAAAAGCTTCCATAAATAGAAAGGTAGTTCAAATAGTTCAAAAAGGTTTCCAAAAATAGAAGGTCGTTCAAATAGTCCAAAAGGTTTCCAAAAATAGAAAGTCGTTCAAATAGTTCAAAAGGTTCCAAAGGTTCGCAAAAGTTTAGTAAGTTCGTAAAAGTCAAATAGTTCAATAGCAGTTGCACACAAGAGGTATAGTTCAAAAATAATTTGATCTCATGTTTCCCCCAAAAAGAGTACTTAAAATGTAAGAGTAAGGAGGGGTGTAACTCACGGTTTGCGGAGAAAGTGAACTCGGAATCGGTCGGTAAAAGGAGCCGGGAATCACGGAATGCCTAGGAATACCAAGATTGTCCAAAAGTTAATTTCTTATTAGGTTACTTTATATAAGAGATTAGGTAACTTTTGTTTATAATTAAGTGTTAAAGTGAAAATTGTCCCAAAATTGGTCCGAAGCGGTTAACGTTTATTTTTGTCCAAAAAGTTCAAAGTTAAAGTTATCATTATGCTAAACATGTTTAGGTTACTGAGATGGTTTAGGTTTTCTAACGAAATTTGGGCAGCGCTTCCGCGCCCAAATTTCATGTCCAAAACCTACAACCATTTCCGCTCACAAAACATGCATATACACATAATAACTTCATAACAATTCAAATAAGTCCAAAGAGTCCAATATAAGTCACTATTATTATTAGTTTTGTTCATCTCAGTCCCATAATATTATTAACAAAAGTACAGAATGTGTGTACAAGTTTTAAACAACCAAAACGACGATTTTCGGGAAGAACAGCAGCCCGGTGCGCGGCACCTGTCAGGGGGTGCTGCGCACCTCCTTGGTGTTCTTCACCGTTTTGTGTTTTCTTTGCTAAAAACGTTTTGTCACCCATAGATTTCGACATGCAACCAGTAGATATCTTATGAAACATCATTTTTATAGTTTCTAAACAACTTTTATCCACAAAAACATGGATCTAAGTATCATCTAGATAAAAATCGTTTTTATATAAAAATTGATATAAATCTTTATAAAAACCCATTTTTATTGTTTAGATCATACATGCAATTAGTAAAAACAGTAAATAAAGATAGGGAAGTGTTTTCTACCGAAGGAAAAGGAATGGATGATGCTTTGGTCGGATTTTTGCTTCAAAAACCTTTACAAAACTAGTCCTTTTTCGAAATAAATGGCACCCCTTTGCTCCTCTAGATGATTCAAACGTTCTCTATGGATTGAAATGATGTTTTGATGGTGCATTGTTTCTGGAAATGAAGAACACTTGAAAGGTTTTTGAGAGAAAATGAGTTGTGTGTGTTTTTATGTGTGTGTTTTGATTTTTGTAAAATGAAAATGAAAATGGAAAAGAAGGAGTGTTAATACTCGACTTAGGGACTGAGAAAAAGCAGTAATTGAGTGGCTAGGTTCGAGTATGATTGGTTGGTGGTTTACAAAAACGTGACAAAGACCAAAGTTGTAAAATTTTTGAAATCTGGCGTGAGGTGCTGCGCACCGGGGGATTTTTCAGGTTTTATCTGATTTTCGTTTTCACGTTATTGCTTCGTTGGACCTTTTTGTTAATTGAAAGTTCTTGCGTATGATTTGTTATGAACTTAGGAAAGTTCAATAGGTGTTTTCTTTGTATTAGGACTTATATAATTGATTCCGGAAGTTATTCCGACACTAGTTCCGACAAAGTACAGACTCAGCAGTTACGAACTAGAACGAGGCGAACACGATAAAAGAGTAACTAATGTTTCGAACCGATATGGTAACTGAACAAGTACCTAGATTTTTGACGGTTGTCACAGCAACGTACTGGCTCAAGAATTTAAAGGTCTTGCGGCGCAAGAGAGATAGTTGCGGCGCAAGAGGGGTGATGGCAGTTACAAGTCAGTTTCTTTAATTGCTAATTATGTGGGAACCCAAGAGTTGAGTGGAGCTATTACATAAACACGATTTTGGGGACAGAAATATCATCATTATCATCAGATTCTCAGTCTATAATCATCAATTGGCAAGGAGGATTAAGGCAATTTTCATAATCGTAATTTCAAGTTTGTTGAACAATCGTTACTTTCATTTCCACTTTGTCATTTTGGGGATACTTGGACCCTATTTTCTATATTTTGGTATTGAACTTTTTATCTATTTCACATTTGCAATTGAATTATATCTTTTATTTATTTGATTAGTTTCGTTACCATTATGAGTAGCTAATTTCTTTAAACGTTTGCTTGGATTTGTGATCGTTTATGTGTTAGATTTTGGGTGTGAAAGTCGATTGATGTGTAGAGGTTAATTGGGGATCCGTTTGGGTTGTTATTTTAATTATATTGTTAAGATTGTTTATACTTTTATTTAGTAAACTAAAAACGGGTATTCGAGAGGAATCCGTAATTTTCACTAAAATAAGAATGAATTAATCGGCCGGTCTTTAGTTGATTAAGAGTTAGCGATATTCGAGAGGAATCACTAACAACAATCTAAACAAGTAAGTAATAACACAAACGCTAGTTAATAAATTAAGAGAGATCGGTTTATTAGTTAGTAAGCTATTCAGGAGGAAGCTTATAGGTTAATTCTCACACATCGACTTGGAACTTTATGCACAATTACTTGAGGTGTTAACTATATTCGAGAGGAATAGTTGCATGGTTAGGTAATTGGAGAAATCCGGTATTCGAGAGGAACTTAGGATTTTATATTAGAAGTTTTTCGACATTTTCACACCTAAGAGATAACATATATTCGTAAACGGTCCAAGCAAGCGTCTTTTTATCCATATATGAAATCAAGAGTATATTTACCGTTATTATAAACAAGTCTTCTTAAGACCAAACCCACTTGTTACTTGTTACGTGTTATTATAAAACTAAAATTCTTAACTATAAATAGTCCCTATGTTCGAACCCGATATTTACCGATACTATTTTACAACTTACAAGGGTACACTGCCCGTGTAGTAATCTAGTAAAAGTTTATTTTCGGAAAACTAGATTTTCACATCAATGATATTTGACATAATTTTTATTTTATAATCAATTTCAAAAAATTAAAATAATAGATCCCTTACCATATATGTTATACCAGACTCATTATCATATATGATATTTGACATACTTTTTACTTTATAATCAACTTTAAAAAATTAAAATACTAGATCCATTATCTTTAATATATAATAAAAGAGAGGCCTTAAATGACACATGGCAAAGTAAGGCCCGTTGGATGAGTTAGATATTTTGATTTCAACCATTAGATTAGATTGATGATGTCATCAAATCTTTTTTTCATTTACATCCTTATACAATACATAATTGCATTATTTCTTCAATTTTATCACCACTATAATAAAAAAAAATTTTGTCTTTTATTGGACTATGATTTACTTTATTATTACTATTATAATATCTATTAATATAAAATATTAAAATATGTGTATAAACGTAAATGTATATATAATATTATAGCTATAAACAACATGTTTACAAACATAAATATATATATTTGTTATTATATGTGCAATATTGTATACTCATAATAACTTAAAAGAACAAGCGCATAAACATAAAATTTAGGATTAAATTTTTTGTCTATGTTTACCCGCGATATCGCGGGACAATAATCTAGTTATTATTATATATGATATACCAGACCCATTATCATATATGATATTTAACATATTTTTTACTTTATAATCAACTTCAAAAAATTAAAATATCATATTCATTATCATATATGATATATCACACCCATTATCATATATGATATGTGACATAATTTTTACTTTATAATCAACTTCAAATAATTAAATTATATGCAACCGAAGTTTCGTTATCGTATGAATAAGTTGTTTGTGATGATGAACTTGACCTTTGAGATAACGAATCGCAGTCCATTGCTTCTGGATTCATGATGGAATCGCGTTTATTTTGATTGATATCAATTGCCTTTTGTTTTGAGAATCGATTGTTTAGAGCGGAGAATCACGAGCAGAGAAATACATCGTCGTCGAAGGGTTTAAGGTTTTCATCGCCGCATCGAAGGAAGGGTTTAATCGTTATCAATTGCTTTTTGTTAAATGATGAAATTGTCCTTTCAGTACAAAAATATAATCTAATATTAGCCATTAGATTATTTTATTTGGATGGCTAAGATCAAGTCTTTTTGTCTTTAGTTTTTACATAGTCTTAATAGAACGCACCCCTTCGATGATATTAAAGATTAATGAAAAATGGAAAAGGCCTAAATACCCTTACATGACTTGTACGTGATAGCACTTAATGGGGAAGGACAAAAAAGATGAAATTTAATATCTTTGGGACCGAAAAATGAAGAAAACAGTTTAAGGACGAAATCAACGAACTGGCTACTAGTGATGGACAAAAATTACAATTTACTTTTAAATTTTTGTTAGTAGGTATTGTTGAAATAAGTCAAAAAGAAAAGAAACAAAATTAAATAAATAAATAAAATTGATAAAAACTAAATTACGCTCAAATGCTTGGCACATGAGGGCCAAAACTAACAAAAATCTAACGGAATGACAAAAGAAAGAAAAATTAACATCTTTGGGATCGAACGAACAAAAAAAAAATTAATGACAAAATCGACGAATCAACTATTCATAAGGGAGACCAAAATTGCAATTTCCTCTTAATAAAACTATCAAGTATATCAAAACTTTCTTATCATTTATATAATTTACTCATATATTTTTAATTTTATTATACCCCTCACATGACAAAGTAATATTCTAAAATAATAACGAGATTTATGGAAAAAAGAATTCGCACCACTTTTGTCTTTCTCCTTAAAGTGAATTAATTTTAAAATAAATAATGTGAATTATATCACATTTTCGTGTCATATACTCTCGACAAAATAAAAGATTTAAATTTTGTTATGTTCTCGCGTCATGTATTTGCGTCTTTTCAAATACATCGCTAGTAAGTTTTCTCGCAATAAAAAGTACGAGCGCGAAAACTTTTAACAAATTTTATAATTATATTCGAAATATCAATATATCATATATTATTTTTCGTGATTTTCTATATATTATGGAAACAACTTCTTGTATGAATCTCTAGTTATTTTATTTAAAAAAAAGGAAAAAGAAAGGAAATTACAACCCATAGTGACACATAATCTCTTACAGCACGCGATTCTCTTTCTTGACTCGTCTGTAATAAAATTCGTTTCTTGTTATTCAGCAGCTGTCTTATTGTTTACGAAACGGCAAAAGATGTCTGTGTGTTGTGGAGCTGAATGTTTTCTTGCTCTAGGTTGTCTCCGTTGGATTTGGAAACGTTGTACTTACATTGGCGGAGACGACAGTGCCACTTGGCCACCTGCTACTGCCCACGAATTCGAATCTGTCCCACATCTTTGTCGTGTCATCCTCGCCGTTTACGAACAAGATCTTCGTAACCCCAAATCCCCTCCTCTTGGTGGATATCGTTTAAACCCTGATTTTGTCGTCAAACGTGTTACTTACCAGGTAACTCACACCTTAGTCCCCGGGACATGGTAGACAGTTGCCCCGAAGACAGAGTAAACAGTTGTCTCCACTAAAATATTAGTCATATTTATGTTATTTTTGATATTTTGTCACTTTAAAGTCTATGCGAGAAAATTTGCCCCTTTGCTTTCCCCCACGCCCCCGGTCTACGTTTATTGTATGACTAAACATGTTCGACATATAGCCCGTCCCCGGGGTCCAGTTGGGGCAAAGAAAGAAAAGATTATTTATCAAGTAGAATTTAAAAAATATGGTAAATGTAACTATTTTTTACATTGTGAAAAAAATGTTATGGGAGCAACTGCATACTCTGCCCTATGTCGGCTCTGCCCTTGTGTTTAGCAAAAACCTATAATAATAATAATATTTATGAAAAAGTTTTACATTGTAGGAAACAAATGGCCATGCTCCCCCTTACTTGATTTACTTGGATCACACTCGACGTGAAATTGTATTAGCAATTAGAGGTTTGAATTTGAAGAAAGAAAGTGATTACAAGCTACTGCTAAACAATCGATTGGGAATGCAAATGTTTGATGGTGGATATGTTCATCATGGATTGTTGAAATCCGCTATTTGGTTGTTAAATCAGGAGTCCGAGAATTTGAAACGATTGTGGGTGGAGAATGGGTCTTGTTATAAGATGGTGTTTGTTGGTCATTCGCTTGGTTCCGGCGTTGCTGCATTGATGACTGTTATAGCCGTTAATCATAGGGATATGCTTGGTGGGATTCCTAGGGATATGATAAGATGTTTTGCTCTTGCTCCTGCTAGGTGTATGTCACTTAACTTGGCCGTTAAGTATGCCGATGTCATATATTCAGTTATTTTGCAGGTAATCATAAAGTGCTTATGTTTTGAAATAATTTGAATTAGATATTTAGAAAATGCAGCGGAAGATAATAGTCTTTGGTTTACTTTTGCTGTGATAAAACACGATAACCTGATAAGCAATTTTTAATAGAAATCCCTAAAACCCCCATAGTGTTTCGATAAAAAATCAGTAACTCACTTCAAGTATGTATTTGTTGATTTGAATTTAATGACAGGATGATTTCTTACCACGAACAGCCACCCCTTTGGAAGACATATTCAAATCCATTTTCTGTTTACCGTGCTTAATCTTTTTAGTTTGTTTGAGGGATACTTTCATACCAGAAGGTAGGAAGCTTAGAGATCCCAGACGATTATATGCACCTGGCAGAATGTACCATATTGTCGAGAGAAAATTCTGCAGGTATGTATATATTATTTTTATTATTGTATTTCATTCTTTTGATCTTTTAGTAGTTTCATCATATAACAAGACATTATATCCGTAAATAGATGTGGGAGGTACCCTCCAGAGGTGAGAACAGCAATTCCAGTTGATGGTAGATTTGAACATATTGTTTTATCATCGCATGCTACAGCTGATCATGCAATTATCTGGATTCACAGAGAAGCAGAGAAGGCTTTAGAAGTAAGTCTAAAAGCAATTATTGCAACGTTTCGTTATTTTGCATATAATTACATACTTCTTGAACTATTATACCCGGAAACACTATAGAGCCTTCTTGCAAAAATCACTGATTGGAAAAGAAACATATATGTAGAAATGTTTATGTACTTGACACTTCATCCTTAAAACAGTCATTCCTGTAAAGCATAGTTTCTATTTTTTGATTTGGCAATAAAAATGACGTATTTGCAACAAAATGTTAAGTACGGTAGTTCAATAGTCAAGATAGCCAAAAACACATTTTGAGAAATCAATCACTAGATAGTACATTTATGCTTCAGTGATATTTTTTAGATGTTTGACGCATTTACTTTGAATGGGCTGATCTGGAATTTGATAATCTCAAAGGGTCAAAAAGGCCAATCAAAAAATTCTGCTATAAGGGGAAACGGGTCAACAGCGTTGAAAGTTGCCTAAAGTTGACTTATAGATTTCTTTTCGCAGTTTTTTGTTCCAATTAATTTTTGATTAACTAGTTAAATTTGTTTATTAGAAATAGATAAAAACAATGAGTCGCTTCAACCCGAACTTGTTTTGGCTTTGTTACTTAACCTGTCCATCTTGTCACATCCAATATTGATCTACAGGATTATCCTTTGTTGTTATTGTTGGGGTATTTTTGACATTTGACATATTATATATTTTATGAAAAATTGCAGTTAATGAAGGAAAACAAGGCGGAAACTACTACAACAGCACCAAAGGTACAAAAATTTGATAGACTGCAGTCACTAGAGGAAGAACACAAGGACGCGTTAGAAAGAGCCGTGAGCCTGAACATACCTCATGCTGTGACAACCACTGAAGATGACGAAGAATCCACATCATCATCTGACAAGTTGCCATCGGATTATAAAGATCAAACTAGTTCCATGGGTGAAACTGGAAACATCTCAAATACAAAATCAAAACATGAACGAACTAATTGGAATGATTTGGTCGAGAAACTGTTTGAAAGAACCGATTCAGGTAAGCTTAAAGCAAGAAAAGATATAATAAACAGCACTGATTTACATGATATCGATGTTGCTGTTACCTAATTTGATCTTCAAAAATCTGCAGTCGTCAAGTGTGTATTCACCCATATTGTTTGCAATATTTTTTGTATATCCTTTCTAACAAATTTTTTGAAATGATTCTTTTGTTTTGTTTCATTACTTGGTATCACGGCTTGACCTGTAAAGTTTGGAACATAGATGTTATTAACGTGTGAATGAATGATATGTGTTTGCACATACTAACGCACGAGAATAGTATATTTGACAAAATCTGTAGGATCTGTTGATATTAGATTACATTTTTTGATTTCAATAGAACTTAAGTTAGGAATGGAATATCCGGTTTGTATTAGTAACCAGATAAAGTGCTTTCTTTCATTTAGGGGAACTGGTGATCGCGTCAACAGGGTTACCGAACTCTTTGCTAACCAGCTTTGTTAATCCTTTAGTTGCTGTTTAATAACGCCAAGTATTTTCAAAATGCAAAAAATTCTAACTCATACAAAATAAGTTAACATGTATCAAGCAAGTAAAGCGTTTATCTTTGCAGCCTATAAACATGCAGCAGACTCTCAGTTGTAAAATACCTTTTTGATCATTATATGATAAAATCGTTGGATCAAAGACGCTGGAATCCCCAAAGTGAAGAACCAAATTCAGGACAGACGAAACAAAATACCAATATCACGATATGCTGAAGCGCACTTGTATCAGTAAGTTTCTAATGCTGAGGAAATAAGTTTAAGTCTGCATGGCATAATACTTCTCCAGCTCCTTATCAAGTTCATCAGCAGATATGTCAGATGCTGGCTTCCGCCCACGGGCACCATTTTGTCCTCTCCCGCCACCATGACCACGGCCCTGCGTACCACCACGACTACCACCACCACTCATACATTGTGCAACCACGCCCATTCTTTATACCACCAAGGTTTTGTCTGATTACAAAACATAAAGCGGCACAGAAAATAGAATGACATTTGAATAAAGATTATAATTAAAAATAATAATGACATACAAAGAAAATTTCCAACAGTCTAATCTGGAAAAACATTGAAGTTTTTTTCATTTTCTTTCCACTTTCCAGAAAGTTATCCAGTGTCATCTTATGAGCATATCTATTCTAAAGGTTATATAAACTTCTTTTCTTCAATATATCTACGAAATTAGTTGCATCAAATTCAGAAACCTCTGAAGAAGTTACATCTACAGATAGAGTTGGGGTTTGTAGACGATTTTGTCCAAAGTTTTATATTTGGAGAACAATATAAAACTTTGACCATTTTGACCATTTTGTCCATTTTGCGTCACCGGCGGAAACATTATAATCAAACACATAATCAATATTAATTAAGTCAAGAATTGTACATTTATTGTTGATTTACCTCGTTTAGGTCCTACTACATGTTTGTACACGACAACTTCTTTAGCAACAGACTTGTATACTATTACACATTTATAATCACCACTACTATTGTTTAGCCTCTAGTAACTTGCTTGCTTAAACCGTGTATTCGAAACTCACTTTTAAGGTCGGTTTGGGTTTGTTTAAACCGATAGATTAGAGCAACAAGGAAGAAATCGATTTAGACAGAAAACCTAAAATCCATTATTATGGTGTAGGAAAATAAGAACTTTCTTAATGTTTCTTATATAGCCAAAAATATTTTGGGGTTTAAGTTTTATTATAATTAGAAAACCTCTATAGTTACATAATACATCATCCCATTTATTAAATATTACACTTAACACATTAAGTAATATATATAATAAATATATAAACGTATAGTCGTGTCTAAATGTCAATGTGTGCAACCCCGTAGACTCATATATTTATAAACACATATTTTATTTGACGTGTTCAAAATAATCTTACATAATAAGATAGATAATATATTGGTCAGTCATCCTAGACATATTGTAACATTTGCATGCTATCTTTCTATATAAAAATGAAGAAAAAAAGCAAAATGAATGACTAAGCGAATCGAATCTCGGTAAGTGGATTAGTTTTGCTTCTTCTTGAGTGAGGTTTGTCTGTCTTCAATACACATAGATTGTGGACACCATCAGAAAAGTTATATGAGTGGAACATTATATGGCTTTTAGATGTCAAAATTAGATTGAGTGAGTCGTGATACAAACACCCAAAAGTGGTATTAAGAGATCCTAACACCATGAATTTGCATAAATTAGCGAAGTTTAGAACATAAAACATGTGTGAGATCTCATGTTTTCTTGAAATCTTTGGGTGAGTATATGGTTATGCACTTATGTTTGACTATAGATAAAGCACTATGGAGAGTGACAAACACAAAAACATACTCCTGATTTAAATGCCAAGATTACAAAGTAAATCAACCTAGATATAGATTTATATGGTGACATTGGAAGGACCAAATGGTCAATCCAAGAGTTTAAGAAAAGTCAACCTTTTGTCATTTTGTTAACATGAAAAAACTTGAAAACGCTATAATAGGGAGAAATGATTTTCAACTTTTGTTAAAAAAGATATATGTCATTTGGATAGATCAAAAAAAAAAAAAAAAAATTAATTTAATTATTTGGCCCCGACACCAGGCCCCGTGTCCGGGTAAAATGGCCCCGACACCAGGCCTCGTGTCCGGGTAAAACGGCCCATGTCCGGGTAAAATGGCCCCGTGTCCGGGAAACATGGCCCCGTGTCCGGGATCCGAGAGATGTGTCACGGCATCTAGCGCCCCGTGTCCGGGATCCGAGAGATGTGTCCCGGCACCTACCGCCCCGTGTCCGGAGATCATGGCCCCGTGTCCAGGATCCGAGAGATGTGTCCCGACACCTAGCGCTCCGTGTCCGGGAATCATGGCCCCTTGTCCGGGATCCGAGAGTTGTGTCCCGGCACCTAGCGCCCCGTGTCCGGTAGCTTGGCCCCAGCGTCCGGCGCCCGTGGCCCGACGCCCGGCACCCATGGCCCGGTGTCCGACACTCGTATCCCGGCATCCGGCACTCGTGGTCCGATGTCCGACACCTTGGTAGCACTTACGCCTAGGTTGTCACTCATGCTTTTGGCCCGGCACTCCAGAACCAATACTTATACCTTGTATCTAATTAGTACCGTATTCCTCAAAACCAACACTAATGCCTTGGGATTCATCTCATAGTATCATACTCCTGACATCCTACCAGTCAGACACTCAAGCCTAATCCTTGAGTGTAACCGTCAGAGCATTAATAAAGTTATATAATGATATAGACGTTAATACCCGTTGGAATCATATTGATGAGCCATAAATGGTCATCATTGCCATACGTTGTTGATACCTGGTAGTGTTGGGTATAAATACTCCACACTTCAAGTTTTGGAGGCCAGCTTCATCATCTTCTCTACTCTCATACTTGCACACAGTATCTCTTGACCGGAATACATATACACTTCCCGCAGTAAACATATTCCGATCATCTTTCTCCAACCAGCCACTTGACCACCTTAGGCTCGCCAAGAGCTTGATAGGTTTGCACTGCTAAGCAGGAGGTCAAGGGGTTGAATCCCTAACACCCAAGTTACTGAGCCTGTCAATCCTTGCTCTAACAAATACTTTCTCCATCTTATTCTAAAAATTATGAATTTAAGTTCTTTTAAGAGTCAATACTCTAATTATACGTGTGAGGTAGTTTAATATTTATTTTATCAAAGAAAATATGTTTTGTTCCAAAATAGCTATCTGCTTTCAAAAAGAAATTTTAGATTTCTAACTTTACCTTTTTACCCTTAATAATTCATTATTAATTATAGTAAACTTTATTTTTAAATGTTTTGATGCTAACAATCAAGTTTGTTAAGATCTCGATCCTGATCCTGATCTAAATATCTTATGATTTTATGATCTCGTTTACCAAAAACGATCTCGATCATACATAAGATCTAAGAGTCATAGGATCTTAACAGCATCTCGATATTGATCTTAAAATCTTCGGATCTTTGTACGATCCGATCCGACTTTTCTGAAATTTGAGAACAAAAAAATTATAAATAAGTCGAGTTTGTTAAAATAAACTAAAAAATAATAACCGGTTAAAACACCTAAAAAGGGTAATTTTTCACAAAATATATTAGTTAAACCAACGAACACATGTAGATCAAAATCAATATTAACTCAAATATGTAATTTATATCTATATAAATTTTATTACACCCGTTTCATCAAGTTCAAATAGTAAGAAATTAATGATTTTGACATATTATTAGCTATTATATGAATTAGAGATTATAGTTATATTATAAAAACCTATTTTAGTGGGATATTACGATCTCGATCCGATCTTACGATTCCAATTTTACGAAGACAAAAACGATCTTAGATAAAATCCCTATCTTAACAACCTTGCTAACAACCTTAAGAATTGGTCATTAATAATTTATTACATACATAATATGAATAATGATTTCTAATAATGTACAACAAAACAAATCATGTAATAAATTATTGTCTTTGAAAAACAAGTGCAAATTACACGATAACAAATAAAACTTATCTTCAGCATTTAATCGTTTTATTTATCGATTTTTAATTAATATTTTTACTTTTTTTGAAACATACTAAAATAGAAAGTTAGATAGTTATATTAGGAATAGTCGAGTCTAAACGAATTTGAGTCGAGCTTAAACTTACTTTAAAACTCGTTTAATAAACAAGTCTAGGCTAAATCTCACACATTAAACTTGTGAATCTGAACCAGCTTGAATGAGCCTAATACAAACACAAAAGCTATAATATATCCATTCGGTGATAAATGTTTACTATTATAGTTATCAAAATGTAGTTATAAATATTATTTTAAATACTTTCGATAAGAACATTCATGGAGACTATTGTTAAAAACAAACTAAAACATCTATTTATTAACTGTATAATTTTAAAAATAGACCCTTACATTTAAGAAATTACCTCGTACTTCCAAAAGAAACTTTTAAGAGAAACAATAACATACCAAACTTCCATATATGTCTCAAATTTTAAACCACCATCTATATAATTGGGGAGATGATTAATTCACTTTAGCATTTTATTCATTTACTTAAATTAGAAATGAATTGACATTTATACCCTCAAATTTATATTTATTATTTTATCCCTATTTTTCTCTAACTAACTATTTACCTTAAAATCATTCCCCACTTTTTACCTCCTCTTCTACATCCATACACAGCTTCCGGAAGACAAACTTACTGTTACAATATCACCATTTAAATTGACTTTTCAAAAAACTATCACCGTCTCAAAAAGATGGGAGGTTTTTCACTTTTGATTTTTATTCATTCACGTATAATTATATTAGTAGACAATTATACCCTCTTCTTTATTTCACCCTATATCTCTACACAGTAAAATACCGAAACCTCAGTTCACGCCACCCATTCTTTTTCCACTTTCGATCGTCATATTTCATCGTGTGTTGGTGTTTCTTGGCTACCTTCCCTCAACCGCGGCCACTATTCCAATCTTTGTTATTTCAACGTGTGTTCTTGTTTCTTGTTGGCTTTAATCCTGTTGTCGCCTGTCTTCAGACTGTCGTATTGTGCTTTTACCGTAGCACATGTACCAATCGAAATGACGATATGGCCCTACTAACATGCAAATAATAAGAAAACTTACTGTTACAATATCATAATATTCATGATGCTAATGAGTTATGACCAATAGTTGATGATAACAAACCAACTATAAACAATTAACGTAAGTTTAAAATTGAAAAACCAATGAAATAAATGTCTTTAACTTATGAGGTTCTAATGATAATAGACTTTGGTATAAGTATAAAAAAGTAATTAATCTTATGAATTAAGTTAGACAACTAAACCTAATATGAATTCAAAACTCGTGAAATTAAGTAACTAATAGAATAACCCCCGACGGTCAAAAAAAAAGAATACAAAATGAAGAATTATGAATGAAACAATTAGATATACTGTGAAATTAAGATAAATCATAATGAAACTAAGGCGACAGCAGGGCAAGCAACCTGAATAAAGTGGATGGCGGTTGAAAGATGTCTCTTGGAAACTGTGTATGGATGTAGAAGAGGAGGTAAAAAGTGGGAAATGATTTTAAGGTAAAGAGTTAGTTAGAGAAAAATAGGGATAAAATAATAAATATAGATTTGAGGGTATAAATGTCAATTCATTAAATTAATAAAAAGTGAATTAATCATCTCCCATATAATTGTGGTTATCACTTATCACTACTATGTAAATAATACATTATATGTTATATATGTTTGTAGTTACTTATTTAAGAAAAACAAATTTATATAAAAATAAAATAATAAATAAATATGTAAACGAGCTTTACGAGTCGGATTCGAGCTTAAAAAATTACCCACTAGGCGAACTTGAGCTTTACATACAAGGCTCAAAACGAGCCGGACTTGAGCTCCTCAAACTACAATTCTTGTTACAGTTAAAGTAAGCGACTCGTTTACTCCTTACTTTATAAATAAAAATGTTAGCATTTGATTTTATAGTGTCCTCCTCAAACTACAATTCTTGTTACCGTAAATTGTCCATAATTCTTGTTATCAGATATTTCAAGTTTTATGTACGTATAAAGTTTTGTTGTTGATAACTGCAACCGTTAAAACAATCGTTAAAGTGTATTAATTTACTTCTACATTTGATTAATTTTGATGTAATTCTCGAAATACATAACGCTGGTTATTGATGTATAAGTTGTAAATGCATGTTAACCATAACTTTAATGATCGTTCTAATCATTTTGCTAAAGCATAATAGCATCGTTGCCTTTGACTTTACTAATGCCGTCCCAAGAATCTTTGTTCTTGACTTCTTGTCATGACTTAAATACAAATCTTAATCTTAATATCTTAATATATATAAAGGAAAAGATTTCTTAAAAATTATTAACCAATATGATTACTTTGTTAAAAATCAATTTATTCCTTTATTTTCAATCAATTTAAATAACTTGTCCTTTCTTTTAATCACTTTAACTAAATAATCTTACTCCTAACTCAATAATCTTTCAAAATTAATATTAACCCCTTATTTCTTAAAACTTATTGACCAATATTATTACTTTGTTAAAAAGTCAATTTAATAATAGGATTACTTTGTTAAAAAAATTAATTTATCCTTTATTTTCAATCAATTTAAATAACTTGCTCTTTCTTTTAATCACTTTAACTAAACAATCTGACTCCTAACACAATAATCTTCCAAAATTAATGTTAACCCCTAATTTTTCTTAAAAATTACTGACCAATATGATTACTTTGTAAAAAATCATTTTAATCCTTTATTTTCAATCCATTTAAATAACTAGCCCTTTCTTTTAATCACTTTAACTATATAATCTCACTCCTAACACAATAATCTTTCAAAATAAATATTAACCCCTTATTTTTAAAAAAATAAACAAAAATAACCATTTCTTTTAATCAGTTTAACTACATAATAATAATAACCTATTATTGATAATAATAATAATAATAATAATAATAATAATAATAATAATAATAATAACAATAATAATCCCTTTTAAAAGAAATATTAAACTTTACTATTTTATCAATCATCTCTTTTTTATTTTTTTCCAAAGATACATAAATTAGGTTTTCATTTTGTAAACTTTTAAACGGAATTTAATGGTTTCGTATTGTGCAGTTCAATTCTATTCAAATAGTGAACATGTCTAATATAAATGTAACTTCTTAAAACTGATATAAATGGTGAGTATCAAATACAAATATTTAACTTATAACAAGTAAATATATATAAAGGAAAAGATTTCTTAAAAATTATTAACCAATAGGATTACTTTGTTAAAAAATCAATTTAATCCTTTATTTTCTACCAATTTAAATAACTTGCCCTTTCTTTTAATCAATTTAACTAAATAATCTTACTCCTAACACAATAATCTTCCAAAATTAATATTAACCTCTTATTTCTTAAAAATTATTGACCATTATGATTACTTTGTTAAAAAGTCAATTTAATTCTTTATTTTCAATCAATTTAAATAACTAACCCTTTCTTTTAATCACTTTAACTAAATAATCTCACTCCTAACACAATAATCTTCCAAAATCAATATTACCCCCTTATTTTTAAAAAATAAAGAAAAATAACTATTTCTTTTAATCAGTTTAACTAAATAATAATAATAACCCATTATTGATAAATAATAATAATAATAATAATAATAATAATAATAATAATAATAATAATAATAATAATAATAATAATAATAATAATAATAATAATAATAATACTCCCTTTTAAAATAAATATCAAAATGTACTATTTTATCAATCCTTTTTTTTTCCATCGATACATAAATACGGTTTTAATTTTGTAAACTTTTAATCGGAATTTAATGGTTCCGTATTGTGCAATTCAATTCTATTCAAATAGTGAACATGTCTAATATAAATGGAACTTTCTAAATCTAATATAAATGGTGAATATCAAAAATAAATATTTAACTTATAAAAAATAATAATTTAAATTGATCGTATATCCACACGAGTATAAGAAATTTACATATTTAACTTATAAAGAAATTTTTAAAATTAGGTATGTTTAGTTCGTTATTTTAGATCATTTATTAAATTTACTCATTTATTTTTCTCCACCATTTAACTAAAAAAATTTATTTTCTCCTCCATTTAACTGAAAATCTCCATAAAATTGATATTTAATTTATTTTTTAATAAATTACTTAATAATCTTAATTTTACATCATCGCTTCCATATCTTAGTCTCAACCAAAATTATAATATATAGCCCTTTCTTTTATCACTTTAACTAATAATCTCCCTCCTAAAACAATAATCTTCCAAAATTAATATTAATCCCGAATTTTTAAAAATAAACAAAAATAACCATTTATTTTAATCAGTTTAACTAAATAATAATAATAGCCCCTTATTGATAAAAAAAAAGATAATAATAATCCCTTTTAAAATAAATATCAAAATTACTTTTTTATCAATCGTTTCCTTTTATTTATTTTTTCAAAGATACATAAATACTTTGTAAACTTTTAAACGGAATTTAATGGTTTCGTATTGTGCAATTCAATTTTATTCAAATAGTGAATAGACAAATGTAACTTCTCAAATCTGATATAATAGGTGAATATCAAATATAAATATTTAAAACATCGTATGTCCACACAGGTATAGGAAATTTACATATTTAACTTTTAAAAACTACATATGTTGATCAAGGTGTCATACACATTGCTATGCATAACCCGTTGAACTCGACTGAGTAGCTCAACCGCCTCCGGTGCAAGGAAACCGAAAGTATCAAAAGCAAGGGAATAAACACATGTAGATCAACATATGTAGTTTTTAAACGTATTGACTTTGCAATCTAAATAGGGTTAGTGGCGCAACTTGTTATCCGCTTGTCCTCTGCCACTTTAAATTCTTATGATCCAATATATATAAAAAAATATATATTTAACTTAATAAAGAAATTTAGAATATTAGATAAAATTAGTTTTTTTTTGTTGATAATTTATTAAATTTACTCATTAATTTTTCTCCACCATTTAACTAAAAATATTTATTTTTCTCCACCATTTAACTAAAAATATCCATAAAATAATCTTTAATTTATTTTTTAATAACTTACTTAATAATTTTAAATTTTTACATCCAGTGCTCCCATATCTTATTAGTCTCAACCAAAATTATCATATCAACAAGATTTTTTATTTTATCTTAACAATGCTGGAAATTATGAATATTTTAAACTATTTTTTTTTCTTAAACCTATTATTTTATGTATTTTAAAAAAAAAAAACTCAATAATTGTTTACAATAGCAACTTTTGAATCAAAATTAAAACATTACATGTAACTTTATAAAGTCTACTAAATTTATAACAAAAAAATATTTAATACGTGAATTAAAAATAAATTATAACTTAAAATAATTTAAATTGTCTGAAAAAGATTTTGTAAAAATTATTGACCAATAGAAAACTTTCTTATAAAAGTCAATTTAATATTTTGTTTAAAACTCATTTATTCAATTAACCTCTATTTTAATTAAATTAACAAAATAACCTTTTCCTAACACAATAATTTTCTAAAAGTAATATTAACCCCTTATTTTTCAAAAAAATCAATCCAACTATTTTTAAACTAAATTCCAAAAAAAGTCAATCTAACTATTTTTAAACTAAATTAAACAACACTTAAAAAGTATTTATGTCAAATATTTTATTAAAATCATTTCTTTATGATAAATGGACAATTTAACCCTTATTCTTTTAATTAAGCTAAATATAATTTATTAAATCATCTAAAACCTTTATCTTTAACGAAATTGAACACTTTATAAAAAAAAAAATATTCAACTAATAGTTACTCTTTGCGTTTAGTCCTTCTTTATGCACACATTAAACTAAATAATTTATTAAATCAATATAACCTGTAATTTTTAACATATTTAAAAACTTTATCTATTTATTATTTTCCATCAGGAATTATCAAAACATATTAACAAATAAATGTAAATATGTTCTTTAACTTTATGAAAAAACATTTTGCTATTTTTTGTTATTTACTATAATTTATGTTATTTCGTTTTCATTATATTAAGTTTGAATGTAAGATTAAAAAGTATGTTAGACGACGGATATTTTTTTTTTTAATTTAATATATGTATAAAGATATGACAATATAAAGAAAATTTTTAAAAGAGAGTATGAATCATTTATCAAAAATAATTTTTTAATATATTGAACAATTTAGTTATTTTTAACCAATTAAATAAAATATTTTATTAAATAAATTAACCATTAATTTTAATAGATTTCTATTTTTTGAATCAATTAGTCATGCATCATTTAAATTAAACCACTTATTTTTTAAACAATTAAAATAAATTATCAATAAATGATCTTAAACTGTCTTATACATAAGATTAATAAATATTAATGACTTTATTTTTGTGAGGCCTTGGGAATTTAATTACTATCTACTCATATCCGTGTTTGTATAGTGTTAGTCATTTGTTGTTTCGTATAAAACAGCCTATTAAAATCTAAGTTTAAACATGGGGCTACCTTTAAGGTGAAAAAGTTTGGATTTGGTGGGGGATGCATTTTTGGGTAAGTGTGATTAGTAGCATTTTTGTAAGAGGCCTAATATTTAGATCACTGTTAAGAAGAAATATATGTAGATCTTGTTATAAGAAAAAAGTTTAGATGAATTAATTTAACCGCTCTCTTGATTTGAAAGGAGGGTACGATACGTCGAGGAGAATTGGATTGATAGATAGGCCGGTTGACGAGTTTCTGTGACCGGTTTCCTTGATTGTATTTCCTAGAAAGAAGCAATGGTACAACAAGATGTGTGAGATTTACCCAAAAATGACTAGTGAAGTGATCGAAGTTAAAAAATGTTGGTGATTTTAATATTATCATCAATCATTTTGGGTAATAGTGATTTATTTGAGACAACGATTTTCTAGTTGATCTCAATGACAAATTATGATAGACAAAGTACATGCTTGTTCGAGGTAATGCCACGGAATTAAGCATAGATCAAGGCGTACCACCCCAAGTTTGGGTCGGTTGCAACACATAGAAACTGATACACCTCTGCCCTTGCTTTGACGCTTAATAACCAATCCCGCGAAATTTAGCTTGTACCAAAACGCGACAATATTATTTAAACCAAGAGGAAAAAAAATGAAAAGAAAATCTCAATCCATTTCGAAAATTGGCCATACACACTAATAAGAAATAAGCAAAAAAATATAAATATGGTAAATGAAGGCAGAAAGCTGGTTTATTACAAAAACTTTCTTTATTACATTATTCATGATGATTGTGCTTTGATCTCACAAAGAGTAATCAAAATTTGCCATTATTCATAAAACTAGTCGCTGTGATATTGATGGTTCGTGGTGGTGGAGGGGAACTGGTTGAAACATCGCTGCTATCAGAAACATCACAATATCCACGTAAAACATCACCTTCTTGTGACGTGAACCCAAGCGAGCCCATCATAGATGGCCAACACTGTCTATTAATTCTCTCAATCGCCCTACAACACCCCGTTCCTAGAAAAGTCTCTCCATTCAAAAAGAAAAGAACAATCTCTCCCGTGCACGCTTGGATTTCAAACAATGCCTCCCAACACCCTGTCGACCCACCATCTTGGTCAACCTTAAGTCGTACCGCTAAGGATTTTGCGCCAGCCGTGGTCATGTTGGTTAATGGCCTTGAATGGACCAACATGGACATGATGGCAAGAGAAAGGGTTAGCAAGATTATCGAAGAAGCAGCGTTAGCCATGATTTCAAGTGTGGTATGTTGTGTTTTGAGATCAGTTATATGGAACTCAAATTTATAGGAAATGGATTGCCAATGGTTACGTTTTTTTGGAGTCCAAAAGACAAATACTAATGATATCTTAATTACATGCATTAATCTATAGAATTCATTAAAACAAACTATTTTTTTTTTTGAAACGGCAGATGTTTGCCACGTGCCGAATTTTCCCTTGGAAACACCCGTGGGGCTGGGTTTGTCCGCTATGCGGAGCTCGAACCTGGGGTGCTCGTTGGAATATTACGAGTCTTTTCACAAAAATAAAGGATTAATTTTTAATTTATTAAGCGGAACTGTGATTTTTAGTATATGATGCTCAACTGAGTTTCGATCACATGACTTATTACCGGACTAATCGAGCATAAATTTCCATAATTTTCAAATGATGTGTTATATCATAACTATTTGATCCACTAATTGTATCATTCATAACCAAATAAAGAACTCAAAGATTATTCTTTGAACCATGGTTAAAGTCTTGTACCAACACAAGAAAAGATTGTAAACGTTTGAAGATGCATAATTTATTTTCGGTCGAACTTAGATAATGAATCTAATATTTTATAAAATGGTGAAGCTGGAATCTGTATCATAAGGCACCAAGGATGTTTTTGTAAGACTGTTTAAGGGTAAATTAATATCTTTAGACTTTAGGCATTAATACATTACAATTATTACTCGACATTTATCTACATTTATATCATATTAGCGTTCTAGACATTAAAACTTAGCCTTCGGTTTCGTCTTCATCATCAGGTATATTGTAGTCTACATCCCGCAATGGAATTTGATTCATCATAAATCTATAGTTGTCGCCTTCTTCAATCTCCCATTGTCTTTTCAGTTCTGAAATGGTTTTCGATGCTGCAGCTGCAATGCTTGGATTGCTGTCTTCTGCCAGTCTCTGCACAACCAACAATATTTCCTTATGAATTATATCAACTTCTACTTCTCGTCTGTACATTAGTTGAATGTCTAAAATACACTTTCTTAGTTACAAAACACCGAGAAGATGGTTTAATATAACTTGGTTTTTCAGTTGAAGAAAATCAATATCCGTGCAGCTTAGTAAAGAGGATTTTGGGGCAATAGTAACTTACAAGTGGGATTATTTCGAATATGAGCAAAAACAATTTATATATGACATCTTAAACGAGAATTGACGCAATATTGAGTACCCAACCAATCCCTTTTGCCACATCTAAAGGGTTACCTGTAAGGCTCCCATGCCTGCATTTCCTAGAGTCCACATTGATGGCGCAACTGATAAAGCATTAGCCAGCGCTTTTCTGCAATATCAAAAAATGAGCATTAAAACGACCTTCAAACGCTTAGCTGAGCTTTAATAACTAATGATGAAAACTAGCTAAAAAATATTCCGAGCATGCGTAATAAATAATAAGAAGATGTACCTGGTATTAACATCGGGAGAACTTGAACACTCTGCCAATAATGATACACTGCCTTTACCATCCATTGCATCAAGATCCATCAGTGTTGCAACCAACAACTCGAGCTGTTTTACATGTAAAATATGAGACATGAATTTAGCATTATACTGGATATAACTCCGATAAATTTATAATTTTACCTCTTCAGGGTCAGTATAGTCAATTCCATCAGCTTCAGAGAGTGCAGATGCCATATCCTGATAAGCTTCCTGAACATCTTCTAACATATTCATATCTAGTTTGACATCTAACATGCTAATATGGATTTGCGTTTTGGAAATAATTATCTCAATATTTCGCAATAAGAAACTTCTAATTTAAGGGTCAAACAATCAGTTTTGGATAATGAATTTCTTATGATTTAGTCACCTCTATTCAATATACAAGCCTAAAGAAAATGGAACAAATAAACCAAAACCAAGAAGCTGAAACAATGTAGTTATATTCTAACAAAGGGTGAAATAATATAACGTATTGTCCTTCTTTTAACCTACTTTGATAAAATTTTACTCCAACTTTACGATTTTTTTTTTCTTTTTTTATCAATTCTATAAATGATCAAACAAAAACCGGATTATCTTTATTGCTACAATATTAAAAAACAGAATCAAATCCATACTCTATTTTCTGCAACTTGATTCATTACAGCTAAAGGTCTGACTCTAACCGTTCAATATCACATATTTATAGCAAAAAGTGTACATCCAAAAAGCCCATAAGAGGTATTGAAAAGCGAGTGGTTTATGACAGACCTGAATAGCAGTAATGCGATCAGTTGACACTTCCCCAGGGAAAAAGCCGAGGACTTTTCCATTCTTTTCTAGTGTTATTTGGCCTGCCATGTCATCAGAAGACAGAGCTTCATTTTTCCTGCACATGACTTGATATCAGTCGTGCAACGTAAAGCTTAGATGGATTGATAGTGATAAACTGATTGTGATGTTCAATGTATTTCCTCGATTCCAGGAAAAGTAGGATGTTAGGTTTGTGACGATGCGGGACTAGCTAGAGTACTCAAATAAGTGATGAAAATAAATAAGTAACAAGTTTTGTTGTATTTTCTTACCCGCATAATACCTAATATTGATTAATTTTCACGAAACGAACCTTCACGACAATTTGTACTTGTGAAGACTTACGGATTGCAAGGTTTTTTAAAATTATCAAGTGTTTTAAGATAGTAGAGAATACAGTCACTCACACGCCATATTAGGGAAAAGTAGCAACTAGTAGAGAAAATACAGTATGCTGGTTTCATTTGATACAGATTCTAGGTTTAATGAAACATCTTCTGATCCCTAACTCATATCAATGTAAAACTAAAGTTGAATGTGTTAATAAAGATTCAAATAGTTGCAGCATATTTTTTTAATGGACGGCTAATACCGGAACTTACAGTTTGTACATCTTGCTAATCATCATGTCATGGACGTCTTTTATAAACTGCAAATGGTTTAGAAGTAAGACAAAATACAAATCATTAAAAGATGTGACAGCACATTAAAACATACCTCTAAAGCCATGAGGGCGTCTTCCATTGCCCGCTGCTTGGCTATATAGTCAGCACGTCGGAGATCAGCCTGACATATCAAAAGAATGAAAGTAATGTCTTTCTATTTCTTGCCATTCATTCTTCACGGAAAAAAAAAAGAATAAAGATATATAACAAAAGGAGGCACCTCCAATGCTCCATCACTCCAATGACGATCAGCAACACTTTTCAATTTAGATTGAGCTTTGTTTTTTAAGATCTGTTAGCAAATAACGTTCATCGGAAATGATGTCAGATGTTCTTAAGATAAACAAAACAAATATATTAATAGATGTAGTTACGAGGGTGATGTGATGGAGGTGTTCAGCTCTTTTCTTCACATCATTGTCGATCTTTCCAGTATCCTCCCTAGCCCGAGCTACCAAGCAAGAAAATGATTACAGCAAAATATATTAGAATTGATCATGTAAACAAAAATAAAGAATAAAGGCAGGTGGGTAAAGAATAAAACCATCAAGCTTTAAAAATCCGGAACCCAGAATAGCAAAATCTTGGCGGGCGCGAGCATCCAACCTCCTGATGCCACTAATAACATGAGAAACCCATTAATTAGTAGATGATTAAAACATAAGAAGATGGTAAAATAAAGGGTAGTTACCGTGAAAGCAAGAATATGTCGTTCTTGGCTCTTTCATTGACATATCTAGCATCATTGTAGGCAAATTTACAAGCTTCAGCTAAAGCCTGGCTTGTATCACCAATTACGTGTGGATGAATGTGTTGTTCATCTCCACTTTGAGTTGTGCTACATTCAACAAAACAAATATTATCTTTTCGTTAAAACATCTAACTTACACACTAAACAAACTATGGGTACCTGAAATTGTGTTTTACGCATTCTTCTGTTTCGGCAGTTTGACGTCTTGACCGGCATAATGATAAAGAAGAGGGTCTTGAAGTATTTAAGTTGAGTTTTAAAAAACAAACTTGGCCATGGCTATTTAATCTAGGATGATTTTTAACTAGTGTTGGATATGTGATACCATCAAGTTTCGCCATAATCAAGTCTGGTTTAGGATAAAATTGTAAAATCATGAGTATCACTCTACTCTATATGCAGAATTATAGATACATACATATATATATATATATATATAAACATGAATTTTAAGAAACTGGGAATTGGAATCAGTACATACCTACTAATCCCGACCAAACCAAAGAGAGATGAAGATTCAAAAGGGGTGTGAGAGGGGTATTGGGACCATAGATTGATAATGTCCACAATCTAAGTTTGTGGCCCCTTTCTTGCCAACAACCATCCTACCTACTGACTGCCCGTTTAATCCTCTCATTTCTTTCTTTTAAACTCTTTATTTCTCAGTTTATGATCATCTCGCCCCTAATCCAAAATGGATAATGTCTAGTCGTCTCAATTAAAAAGTTTAATAAAATCTACACGACAAACCCACATTTAAGCAATGTCTGATGTGTGATTACTTTATATATTAACTTAGCACCTCTCAAATAGTTAGACTTGTTAGTATTATCAATTAATTTTTAATTCTAACATTTTTCCATTGAATAACTTTACGTTTTCATAATAGACATGTAAATATATAAGAAAATTGGAACAATGTAAGTAGATTCATAAACGATCTAGTTTCTTGTAACATGTCAAAAGAAGTCCAAACGACTTAGTTTGTAAAGAGTTTTTTATATTATTTTGTTTTACAAATACAAGTATTTAGAGATGTCTCCATCTATATATAAAAATTATCATGATATTTATTATTAACTAGATTATTGTCCCGCGATAGCGCGGACAAATATATAGTTTGACTCGTAAATTTTTGTTTATATAGATATTAAGTTATTATCAGAAGACAATATCATACGTATAATAACATATATACGTTTACGTTTATACCTATGTTGTTTATAGTTAAAATAATATATACACTTTTACGTTTATATACGTGTTTTGATATTTTTATGAGGAAATTTTAGAATAACAATACGGTAAATCATAGTCTAAATTGAGCGATTTATAAGTAAATTAAACTTCTGTTTTTTTTTATTTCAGTTGAGGTGTAAATGAAAGAGGAAATGTAATTATGTATTGTAAGAGGGTGTAAAATAGAAATATTTTTTGATGACATCATCAATCTGATCTAATGACTGAAATCAAAGAAGGAACTCATCCAATGGACCTTACTTCGCCATGTGGCATTTAAGGTCCATCTTTTATTATATATTAAAGATTCTACCGTATTTATGGCAGATACATATATTCTTTATTAGATCTACCCTTTCTTTATTTTACCGTATACTTTCGTCTATAATTGATGAACAGGGTGTGTAGGCCATACCTAGACAAGTTCGTGATCGTATTCATAGACGACATTCTCATCTACTCGAGAAACAAGGAAGATCACGCGAAGCACCTTAAACTCATCCTAGAACTCCTCCGAGAACAGAAGTTGTACGCCAAATTCTCGAAGTGTGAATTCTGTCTCCGAGAGGTACATTTCCTTGGTCACGTGGTCAACCAAGAAGGGATTCATGTAGATCCAGCCAAAATCGAAGCGATTGAGAAATGGCAAGCTCCAACAACCCCAACGGAAATCCGTCAGTTCCTAGGATTGGCAGGTTATTACCGAAGATTCATTGAGAATTTCTCAAAAATCGCAAAACCCCTCACCGAGCTCACCCAGAAAGATAAGGACTTTATCTGGGGAAAAGATCAGGAGGATTCTTTCCAAAAACTCAAGTACCAATTATGTCACGCACCGATACTATCTCTGCCAGAGGGCACGGACGACTTCGTAGTGTTTTGCGATGCCTCCCACCAAGGACTTGGGTGCGTCCTAATGCAAAAGGACAAGGTCATCGCTTACGCTTCCAGACAACTAAAGATCCACGAGCAAAATTACACTACGCACGACTTGGAGTTGGGGGCTGTCGTGTTCGCTTTGAAGATTTGGAGACACTACCTGTACGGTACTAAGTGTACGGTCTTCACCGACCATAAGAGCCTTCAACACATTTTAGATCAGAAAATGCTCAACATGAGACAACGTAGATGGATAGAATTGCTAAGCGACTACGATTGCGAGATCAAATACCACCCGGGTAAAGCAAACGTAGTAGCAGATGCCCTGAGTAGGAAGGAAAGGGTAAAGCCATCTCGATTCCGAGCATTGGGAATGCAAGTTCAGACGAGCCTTCGCACGAGGATTGCAAACGCACAACAAGAGGCGTTAAAGCCCGAGAACATTAAGGTCGAAACGCTTCATAATCACGAGAAAGAATTCGAACGCAAGTCGGACGGAATCTACTACTTCAAAGGTCGAGCATGGATTCCAAGATCTGAGGATCTTCGCAAACTCATTTTGGATGAGGGCCACCGATCTAGATATTCCATCCATCCGGGATCCGACAAGTTGTACAAGGACCTCCGAGAGTACTACTGGTGGCCAGGCATGAAGAAAGATATCGCCTTGTATGTGGCCAAGTGCCTCACTTGCTCCAAGGTCAAGGCGGAATATCAAAAGCCTTCAGGATTACTTCAACAGCCAGAAATCCCCATCTGGAAGTGGGAGCAGATTTCTATGGACTTTGTCACCAAGTTGCCCCGTACGACTAAGGGTAACGACACGATTTGGGTAATCGTGGACCGTCTGACCAAATCCGCTCATTTCTTACCAATTAAGGAAAACCACTCTATGGAGAAGCTCGCTCAAGTATACATCAACGAGATCGTCTCTCGTCATGGAACACCGCTCTCCATCATCTCCGATAGGGATAGTCGATTCACCTCCCGTTTCTGGAACGTTCTACAGAAATCCCTAGGTACTCAATTAGACCTCAGTACGGCGTATCACCCTCAGACTGACGGGCAGAGTGAAAGGACGATCCAAACACTTGAGGACATGCTGAGAGCATGTGTAGTAGACTTCGGAGGAAGTTGGGACACTCACCTCCCCTTGGTCGAGTTCTCCTATAACAACAGCTACCATGCCAGCATCAAGTGCGCGCCATTCGAGGCTCTCTATGGGCGTAAGTGCCGGTCACCGCTCTGCTGGCTAGAGGCTGGCGACCGACAACTTACGAGACTCGATATCGTCCAGGCGACCATCGACAAGATCACCACTATTCGTGAACGACTGAAGACGTCCCGTACCCGACAGAAGAGCTACGCTGACAACCGAAGGAAGCCCCTCGAGTTCCAAGTTGGCGACCGAGTACTCCTCAAAGTATCGCCCTGGAAAGGGGTAGTCCGCTTCGGGAAGCGCGGTAAACTGAGTCCGAGGTACACCGGTCCATTTGAAGTCATTGAGCGTATTGGCCCCGTTGCCTATCGTCTCCAACTCCCTCAGACTCTCGCGAATGTTCATAACGTGTTCCATGTCTCACACTTGAAAAAGTGTCTGTCTGATGAGACCATTGTCATTCCTCTTGACGAGGTCAACATCGACAGCAAGCTAAACTTCATCGAGGAACCGCTCGAAGTTGTCGACCGCGAGGTCAAACAACTTAGGCAGAGCCGTATCCCGATAATCAAGGTTCGGTGGAACTCTCGACGTGGTCACGAATTCACATGGGAGCGTGAAGACCAATTCCGTCAGAAGTATCCACATCTGTTCGAGAACCCTTCTTCCTGATGGTACGCACTAAATTTCGGGACGAAATTTCTTTCAACCCGGGGAGAATGTGACAACCGTCAAAATTCAGGTACTTGTTCAGTTATTAAATCTGTTCGAAACGTTAGTTACTCTTTTATCGCGTTCGCTTTATCCTAGTTCGTAACTTTTGAGTCTATACTTTGTCGGAACTAGTGTCGGAATAACTTCCGGAATCAAATTATAAGTCCTAATACCAAGAAAACACCAATTGAACTTTCCTAAGTTCATAACTTATCATACTTAAGAACTTTTAATTAACAAAAAGGTCCAACGAAGCAATAACGTAAAAACGAAAAATTTGAAAAAGGCTGAAAATTTGCCCGGTGCGCCGCACCTAGTGATGAGGTGCGCAACACCTCACGCCAGAATTCAAAAAAATTACAATTTTAGTCCCTGCCTCGTTTTTACACTTCCACCACCCAATTCCACCAATCACAAACGACTATAGCCATCAATTACTGCCTTGTGACAGACCACAACTCCCTATACCCCATTTTTATTATTCTTTTTCAATTTACCTTTCATTTTTACAAAAAGAAAAACACACACACACACACTTGTTCTCTCTATTTTTCTCTCTAACCAACAACATTTCCAGTGACTTTCCACCATTAAAATCCACTTTTGAACCATAAAAATCGTCCTAAACTTCAAGAGAAGCAAAGGGGTGTTGTTTATTTCGAAAAAGGACCACGGTTGCAAAGATTTTTGGAGCTCAAATCCGACCAAACTCATCATCCAAGCTTTTCCTTCGGTAGATTTCTTTATTTTTACTATTCTTACATAAATAATCGATTGCATGTAAGATCTAACGGTTGAAAATATGATTCTATATAAATCTATGACTTTCTATATAAATAATCGATTGCATGTAAGATCGCAATCCGTGAGTTACAACCCCTCGTTTTATATATATTTTACATGAATTTGGGGGAAACATAAGATTAATTGCATTTTTAAGCCTTATGAAACAAATTGCAATATATCAAACTTTGACTTTTGACTTATTAAACTTTGACTTTGACTTATTAAACTTTGACTTTGAATTATTAAACTTTGACATTTGGTTCGTACTCGGACTTATTTGAACGACTATTTGAACTCTTATGCGTAATTTATTTGACTTTACTTAGACTTATTGGTCGCTCTCTTTTGACTAAACTGATTATTGATGCTTGTATACGTATCAACCCTTGATGGAACTATAACACGATCTTAAGTGATGGACGTACGACTCTCTCGATTTTAAAATGAAGTTAACTAGTGCCCGACTGTTTTAGACTTAGACTTTCACATTATTAACTACTTAGCCGTACAGTAATTATGGGTATCGATACTTTGGA
>CAJVGC010000065.1:23098760-23224994 GCA_910822075.1 Senecio squalidus | reverse complement strand
ATATAGTTTGTACAAGTACCAGTATTCGAACAGTTCCAAATAAGTTGCAAAGGTACAAAGTTTTGAACAGTTCCAATTAAGTTGCAAAAGTACCGAGTTTTAAACAGTTCCAAATAAGTTGCAAAAGTACTAAGTTCTGAACAGTTCCAATTAAGTTGCAAAAGTACCGAGTTTTGAACAGTTCCAAATAAGTTTCAAAATTACTAAGTTCTGAACAGTTCCAATTAAGTTGCAAAAGTACCAAGTTTTGAACAGTTCCAATTAAGTTGCAAAAGTACCGAGTTTTGAACAGTTCCTATTAAGTTGCAAAAGTGTTAAAAAAGTTACAAACATGTGATCTTATGTTTCCCCCAAATAATGTTTTAAATGTACAAACTCAAGGTTTGCGAAGATAAGAGATATGAACTAGCACAAAGAGAGGCGAAACGCGTCGGGAAATCACAAACGACCTAGAACACCGGAATGTTGTATAAGTTATATTAGTATAATTTGAGTTATGTTAAGTTCCAATTTAACATTTTTGAGTCTCAATTTATTATACTTAGATTCTGTCCCAAAAAGATTATTACGAAAACTTTTATAAGGTTTATATGTTCGTGTACGTTTTATCGTTCGATATGTCCCATTATGTTCAAAATGTGTCAAAGTTCCAAGTCAAAGTGTATAAGTCTCGAAGTTATTATGTTACTGAAGTTGAAATGTAATTTACGGTGAAAATTGGGCAGCGCTTCCGCGCAATAAAATTTATGTCCAAAATTTCCTATCCACTTTCCCGCTTAATACGATTCAATAAATATCATTATATATCGTTATGATGAATTAGTTATTTAAATACCTCACTTTATCATTCAAAATACAAGTATGTAATCTGTTATATTGTGTTTAAAAACTGCGAAAAGTATATGTTTCTCGATTTCTCCGTTAACGATTTAAAAATAAAATTTTTGTGAACAAAACCATTCAGCCGACGGCTGAATTATTTCAGCCCGCGGCTGAATTGCCGAGACAGATTTACAGTTTTGCCATTTTTGCGTTTTTTAGCGTTTTTGAGCTAGATTTCGACATGCAACTGAATATTCATCAAGATTACTTATATATATGCTCAAATATAGGTTTCTTTTGGATTTTTAGCCACAAATATATAGATCTAAGTCACCTTTTTGTTTAAACCCGTTTTTGTAATAAAATGGTTATAAAACTTTATAAAAACTTATTTTTATGTGTTAGATCATACATGCAAGCCAAGATATGTATAAAAATAGTAAAAACAAAGTGTTTTACCGAAGGAGAAAGTAAAGTGACGGTTTGGACGAGCTTTAGCTTCAAAAACGACTTGGAAACCCGATTTAAACCTTTTCCTTGTTACCCCTTTGATCTTAGGACGATTTTTGTGGTGTTTATGGATTGATTTTGGTGTTTAAGTTTCTGTTTTCTTTAAGTTTATGTTCTTGAGAAAATGAAGAAAAGTTTGAGAGAGAATAGAGATGTGTGTGTTTTGTTTTCAAAAAAATGAAATGAAAAAGTGAAGTAAGGGAAAGAAGGAGGTGTTGTTTCTGCTCTTGGGAACCCCGATTGCAGTAAATATTGTCCAAAACTCGAGTGAAAAACGTTGCCCAATCGTGAGACATGCAAATATGAGTCATCGTGCAGCTGGACAGCAGGATTCAGTCGCCGGCTGGATTCAGCCGCCGGCTGAATTGAAAAATCCAGCTTTTGACGTTTTAAGTTTTCCGTTATAATTAGTTAAGGACTAGAACCTTTTTGGTTTGCGTTATGAACTTAGTCAAGTTCTTGTGTTGTTTGTTTGGTGTTAGGTTTTACATTTTGATTCCGACATTAGTTCCGACGATAAAAGACACAATAAGTACGAACCCGAACAATATGGAACTAGAGTTTTGAACCGATTAAGTAACTGAAAATCACCTGAAATTTAGACGGTTGTCACATCATCCCCGGGTTGAAAGAAATTTCGTCCCGAAATTTGACTCGTCACATCAGGTAGAAGTATCTTTGAACAAGTGCGGATACTTTTGACGTATCTGGTCTTCACGTTCCCATGTGAATTCGTGACCACGTCGGGAGTTCCAACGAACTTTGACAATAGGAACACGGCTTTGTCTGAGTTGCTTGACCTCACGGTCTACAACTTCAAGCGGTTCCTCGATGAAATTGAGCTTGTTTTCGATCTTGACCTCGTCGAGCGGGATGACGATGGTCTCATCAGATAGGCACTTGTCAGATAGGCACTTTTTCAAGTGCGAGACATGGAACACGTTATGAACATTGGAAAGAACTGGCGGGGGTTGGAGTCGATAGGATACTGGACCAATACGCTCGGTGACTTCAAACGGTCCGGTGTACCTTGGGCTTAGCTTGCCGCGTTTCCCGAAGCGAACTGTCCCTTTCCATGGCGGTACTTTGAGAAGCACTCGATCGCCGACCTGGAACTCAAGGGGTTTTCTCCGGTTATCGGCGTAGCTCTCCTGCCGGGTACGGGACGTCTTCAGTCGTTCACGGATGAGGGGGGGGGGGGGGGGGTCGTCAGACCTTGCAAGTCGCCAATCGTTAGCTTCAAGTCAACAGAGCGGTGACCGACGCTTGCGGCCATATAGGGCTTCGAAGGGTGCGCACTTGATGCTGGCATGGTAGCTGTTGCCATAGGTGAACTCAGGGGAGGTGAATATCTCGGCTTCCTACGAAGGCAACTACACGCGCTCTCAGCATCCTTTCGAGCGTTTGGATCGTCCTTCCACTCTGACCATTGGTCGGAGGGTGGTATGCGGTGATGAGGTCTAGTCGCGTCCTTAGCGATTTCCTGGAGGGCATTCGAAGGGGATGGGGCGTAGCTCGACTATCCTTATCGGAGATGATTGAAAGAGGGTTTCGATATTCTGCCTTGACTTTGGAGCAAGTGAGGGGCTTGGCTATATGCAGGGCGACATCCTTTTTCATGCCCGGCCACTATCAATATTCTCGGGAATCCTTGTGCCATACTTCGGATTCCGGGTGGATGAAATATCGGGGTCGATGGCCTTTGTCGGAAATAAGTTTACGAAGACTTTCGGATTTCGGATTTCATGCTCGACCCTCGACGTAGTGGGTTACGTCCGGTCTGAGTTCGAATCCCTTCTCGGTTGGCCACATGACCAACGAAATGTACTCTTAGAGCCCGAATTCATGCTTTGAGAATTGGGCATACGATTTCCGACTTCTGAGGAGTTCTAGAATGGGCTCGAGGTGTTACACATGATCTTACTTGTTCCTGGAGTATATGAGAAAGTCGTCTATGAGTATGATTACGAATTAGTCTAAGTATGGCCTACACACTCTGTTCATTAGGTCCATGAGTACTGCTGGTGTGTTGGTTAGACCAAACGGCACGACGGGGAATTCGTAATGTCTGTACCGAGTTCGAAATGCGGTTTTAGGAATGTCGGCTTTACTGACACGAACCTGATGATAATCTGGGCGGAGGTCTACCCTTGAGATGCAAGTTGCTTACAGCAACCGTTCAAAGAGGTCGTCGACTCTCGGGGGTGATTATCGGTTCTTGACGGTCAGCTTGTTAGGTTCACGATAATCGGTGTACAGGCGGAAAGATCTGACTTTCCATTTGATAGGGGAAATTGGGGCTCCCCAGGGGGGCGAACTTGAGCGAACGGAGCCATGGTTTTGAAATTCCTGCAACTGCTTTGGCAGCTTTTGCATTTCGGGTGGTGCTAGACAACATGGTGTCTTGGCGACCGCTGTTGCGCCAGGAACGAGGTCTATACGGAATTTCAACTTGTCGATGCAGCGGTAGCCCATGCAAATCCTTGGGAAAGACTCTGGGCGATCCTCGACTACAGGAATGTCTTGGAATCGGCTTTCCTTAGGTTTACGTCAGGCGACATCAGTAAGGGATGTGTCGTAGTCCTCCTCGAGGTACTTACGCCTTTTTAAGGAAGACATGGTGCGACGTTGTCATGCAGGTTTTTCCTCCTGAACGACGAGGGTGTTATCTTCTGAGAGGGGAATACGGATGAGTTTGTCGTAACAGACGGGCTTGGCTCGAAAATGAGATAACCAGTCCATTTTGACGATGACGTCAATGCTCCCTAGTTCGATAGGAATGAGATTGATGGGAAAGGTTTTTGTCAGATGGGTGTATTGGACATCCTGAGATTGTATTCATATCTTCGAACTCTTGACCGTTGGCATATTCGATAGTGAGCTATCCTTAAGAATTTTTAGATCCTAGGTAATTGAGGGGTCTAAATCCTAAGGAGACAAGGCTTCTTTCAGCTCCCATTGAATAGCACGGAAGAAAGATGGGAAAAGATAGAAAACGTACCCGTTACGATATTGGGGTCCGGATGGGCCTCTTTTGCTGTGATTGCAAGAGTACTGAAGGTTTTCGTAGTATGTGCTATGGGGCAAGTCCTACGAAGGTGTTGGTCGCTTCCGCACTCGAAGCACGCTGGTTTCCGACCCTTGTTGTTTGCATTGAATGGGCAGTATTTGGCAAGATGGCCCACCTTCCGACAGTAGAGACATGTTAGGCAGTTACCGAGGTGGTGATAGTTGCACTTGTCGCATTTTGGGTGCTTGCCAAGGTAGGTTCGGGTCACACTTTTGGGTTTCTTGTTACTGTTTCTGCTGGTGGGTTGATGATGAACCTTCCTTTTCTTATTCTTCCTTCGCTGGATGCGAGCTGGAGAAAAAGGGAGGTTGTTGGTTCCAAGGTTTTTGTCTTCATCCTGTTGGGTTGGTACAAGAGGGAGAAGGGGTTCGTTGTTTCCGAGGTGTTCACCTTCTTCTTGCTTGACGATGGCTGGGAAGAAGGGAAGGTTACGGTCATGGTTGTACTCCGGATAGTCGACGTTGGGGTTGTCGTCCCCGAAAACTCCGTTATTGATCCCAGCGATGATCTGGGCGACCATGCTTGGGAGTGCCGCTTTGAACTGCGCGGTGATCTGCTCAGCCATAAGGTCAACGCGACTTCTCTTGGGAGGCATGGTTCTACAATGAAAAGAAGGAATTAGTTTAGGACGCACGAATAGGAATTTGTGATAAGAGTTTAACTCAATGAAAAAGTTACAATCACGCAAGAGTAAGGTAATAGAACAAATTGTACACGCACGACCAAGTTTCAAGAGATTCGCACGATACGAATGCATATGTAAGAAAATGATTCAACACAATACAAGATTCACAAGACAAGGTAATAATAGATAATAATAAATGGAACTTCATTCATTAATATGTAAGTGTTGGGTACAAGGTTCAAAGTAGAGAAGTACAGTACAATACAAATGAGGAAATAAGGAAAATGGCGCGAAGCTGTGCACATGTGAAAATTACAACTCGGCCTACAGTACAATAAAGGAAATGAACTAATGGCGTTTCTCCAGAAACACCTTGACGACCAAAGCCGCTACCAAAGCCCCCAGGACGAAGCACGTGCTGACAAGGCGCTGCACGGTCCGTGCAGTGGCCCGAGCCGATGCGATGGTTCGTATCGACTGTTCTGCCAGTTTGTGCGCGGCGTCGGAGACTTCGAAGAGATGGAGACTCTGCTGTCGGGCTTCCTCGGAGAGGGCCCGTACCTCGCGGTGCAGGTGGAGAAATGCGGACGATGGAGGAGGCTGGGGAGTAGGTGGCATCATAGGTCGGGAGGCACCGGCCTCCTGGGCACGTCGCCTCTCCTCCATGAAATGACGTTCCCACGCGTAGCGCTCCACGACCGGAGTGCGCATGGCGGGATCGTATGGGTCCACGAAGGACTGAGGGGGTGCGGGTCGGAACGGGTCCGGTTGCTGACGCGCGGCCATCCCGTCGCGGGGCCCTTGGGGCTGAGGTGGTGCTGTAACGGGTGCCGGTCGGGGAGGAGGTAACACGGTCCTCGGGCTAGACCCGTTACTGCTGCTGATAGTCATGGACGTGTCCTCCGTCGGGTCAGTCGTCTGATGACGCTGACTCTCGGAGGCCGTATGGCCCTCAGAGGGTTCGCGCAAAGGGGAGACGGCTTGAGAGAGGGATCGCGAACGTGACGATTGAGACATGACGGATCTGTGACGTAAAAAGTTTCGTAAGTATAAGAACAAGATAATGCTAAGGAAACTAAGTAAGGAATGCAGGTAAGGGTCGATAACGTGAGGTTGGGAATAGTAAGACCGGGAATTTTCGACTCAAAACCGTTTAACATTAGAAATTACGTTTTGTCCTTGCATAAGTCATTTTGAACTAGGCAGGGGTGATCAGGCCATGCGTAGTTAAAAACAATCGTGCAATCGCAAAATTAATTCACTAAAGTTTTGAACCCATAATGATTTTCCGAAAAGCCTTGGTTATAGTTTGGTTTCAAAAATTTTTGGAAATTTCTAAAACCGTTTTCGCTATAACCTGTGCTCTGATACCAAGTCTGTCACACCCAGCTAAAGTGGAAACACGGGATGCGAGAGCTGGAAGATCATTACACGGTCATAAGCAAACATAAACGATTTAAGTCATTTCATTTCAAAATAGAATTGTTCAAAGTTCAACAACCAAGCAGTTCATAAATTTGAAAATAAAATACTAGTACAGGTTTCAATTAAAATTCCCAAAAATGAAAGGTCTTTTCCCGATAAGCGCCTCACGTAACCATATCGACTCTCCTTTGCCATGCATTCCGAACACTTAATTTAATTTCCTGAAACATAAGATAAAGTGTCAACTACATAAAGTAGTGAGTGAGTTACAGTTTAGAGTTCGAGCAAGTTTCTAAAATAGAAAGTGTAACATCCCGGTTCTCGGAAATTAGAATATTTTTGTAAGTATTTATTTGTTTATAAAATAAATGTTTATATTTATGTTATTTGAGAACTCACATAAATAAAGGACTAGAATTGTAAGAAAGATAGTTGCTTTTAGTTAGAAAGGACTTATTTAGTTAATAATTTAAACAAAAAAGATTTAGGAAATTGAGGGACTAGAGGTGTAAATTTCGAAATGTGATGAGTAAGACTTTGAGGTGTCAAATGCAGAATTTTTCTAAATAAAATTTAGATGCTTTTGAGTGTGTGTGTGTGTTCTTGAAAGTAAGAAAAGGATAATTAGAAATTTCTCAAATCAATTGTGTTGGATTAGTGACGATTACAAGAGAAATCAAGAATAGAAGATAGAGTAAATTAGCTAATTTGGTGTTGGAATAAAGAAGGTAAATTTATGTTTATCTTTGTTATTATTTGATGAATTTGAGTTATGTTAATATGTTATAATATTAATTGGATGTCTAATTGAAGAGTAGAAATGCTTAATTGGTTAAATTAGGTTTTTATAATTTGGGGATAATCTTGAGAATTGTTAAATTGAGCAATTATATATGTTAATTTAATGTTAGAATTGTATGTTTTAGTCTTATGAAGGAGATAGAATATGGTATATGATTTCTCTAATTGGTGTTGCCAAACGGGTCGAATGACCCAAGGAGTGGCAAATGGGTAGAAATTTGGTTAAAGAGAAAGAAATGGTCACTTGTATGTATTGTTGATGTGTATGTATAAAATGGATAGAGATTTGATATACTTTCATGTATATGTAAAGTTAACGGGTCAAAGACTTTAGAAGTGACATGATGGGTAGAAAATGATTTAACCAAGTAATGTTAAGTTGTTAGAAGAAAATGTATGATAAAGTTATTGGTTATGTGATTATGAGTATTGAAGTTTTAGTATTTTGACCTTGTAACTCAGATTTGAAAGATAAGGGCAAAGGGAAGGCAACATAAAGATAGTGAACGTAATTCGACATCAAGGTGAGTATGCGAGATTTATTTTCATATGATTATATGTTTAAAGTTTTATATTAATGTATTGAAGATTCATAAGTAAGTTATTTCAAGCTATAAATAGAGTTGTTAGCGGAAATAAGGTCAAAAGTGGCGTGTACTAACATGTAAAGTGCAGGAAATGATCAAAACGGAAATCACCCCTGCTGCAGGGTGAGTTGCGGCGCAAGACATTCTCTTGCGGCGCAACTCAACTTCAGTAGCCAAGGGTGATTTCCAGAAATGTTGAGTTGCGGAGCAACTGTTTCAGTTGCGGCGCAACTGGTACCTAGATAAGTTTTTAGTGTGTTTTAAAGTAGTTCAAGCATGGGGATCATATTATATCATATTATTATGTTAGAGAAGCATAGAGAAGACATTTGTATGCCGATGAGAATTAGAATTGACTTTTATTAGTCGTGGAAGAGTAGAGTTATCTATAATTTTATACCGCGAGGGTATGTAGTAAGACTTTGAATAGTCTTGGAGATGTATCACTATGTTATTAAGTATACTCACTAGCTTAATGCTAATGTATATTATGGATTGTTATGTTTGTAGGTAAAAAGGATCTCGAATTTGCAAGGCAAGCCTAAGAAGAATGGAGGGGGACCTAAAATGAAGTTAAACCTTTTGTAACGAGCTTTCGCTCTAAACATTTTAAATGCTATGTTAGTAGAAGTAAAACAATCACTTTTATTTTGGTGAAGTTATGTAAATATTGTTGAATGTTTTCTTTAAAAAAAAAAAAAAAAAAATTTTTAGTGTGTTTTAGATCCAAGTGTTACAAGTTGGTATCAGAGCCTTGGCTTGTGTGAGTTGAGTATCTCGGTTGATACTTAAACCCAAGCTGAGGCTTTGTAAGGGGGGAAGAAGCTTGCCTTGCGGAAGAGATAAGAGTAAGAAGATTAATTGTTGAGAAAGAGTTAATTGCCCTAGTCTTAATTATGCGTTGATGGTATTGGATGTACAAGAGTTAATATGTTTGAAATTAACGTCTGGCCAACGCTAATTTTGGACATATTATGTGTATCCAATATGATTGAAGCATATTAAGGACAAGGGACAAGAAAGTGAGAAAGTGTATATGTATGACGTATAAACTATAATTGTGTATAGATTATAGTTTTATATGTCATTATTAACTGAATTTAATTTCAGTTTGTAGAAATGGAAGAAGAAAGTAGCCATCATGATGATGGTCACAAGGAAGTAGATATGCAGACGATTGTGGCTAAGGAGATTAGCCAAGCTTTTGAGAAAGCGATACCGTTTATTATTAAACGGGTTAGAGATGATGTGGTAGAGATTATTGATGAGAAGATAGACCGCGTGCTCGCGGAGAAAGAATTGAAGCAGAAAGAGAAAGAAGATTCGGGAAGTGAGGGTGATAATATTGTTCATCAAGAAGAACCCAAAGAAGGCTATAAGAAGGGGTGTGCGTATAAAGACTTCGCAAGCTGTAATCCACCACTCTTTCTTGGAGAGATTGATCCCATTGTTAGTATGCGGTGGGTTATGGAGGTAGAAGGTGCATTCCTAACTTGCAAGTGTGCGGATAGAGATAAGGTGATTTATGCATCAAATCTACTTCGAAATCAAGCAAAAGGTTGGTGGGAATCAATAGTGAGGTTATTCCCGGCTGAAGGGATTGTGAAGATGACTTGGGGAGACTTTAAAAAGAGATTTATGGAGTATTACTGTCCACCTTCGGCAGTGAATAAAATTACTCGGGAATTTTTATCATTACAACAAGGAAGCAGAACTGTGAATGAGATTACTAATGAATTCCTAGATAGAGCAGGGTTTTGCCCAGACTATGTTGTGAACGAACGAATGAAGATGGATCGTTATTTATGTTGTTTAAGTCCCGACATCAGAGAACATGTTTCCACTAATAATCCTAAGACTTTTGAGGATATGGTGGAAGCGGCAAGAAGGAGAGAATTAGATCTTTTGAATAGAACTGAAGAAGAGAAAAGAAAACGCAAGGTTGAATACGTGCAAGAACCGTACAAAAGGCAAAGGTTTGAACAAAGGGGTAGAAGTTCGGGAAGAAAATTTGAAAAGAAAGAGTCATCAAGGAGAGATTATGTTTGTAGAAAGTGTGGTAAGAATCATCAGGGAGAATGCAAATTTGGGCTAATGGGTTGTTATACATGTGGGAAGCCGGGACATATTAGTAGTGAATGTCCTAATCCGATAAGGATTTGCTACTATTGTAAGGACCCGGGGCATATTAAAAGCGAATGCCCAAAGTTGCCGCAGAATCAGAAGTTGTTGGTAGGACCGAAAGCTCCTTTGCTTCTTGAAGGAGGAGGTAGTGGAAAGAAGGTTGAAGATAATAAAGGCCGTGGTCGTGCCTTTCAAATCACAACCGTAGAAGCTAAAGAATCGACTGATGTCGTTTCAGGTATTTTCATTGTAAACTCTCAACCTGCTTATGTGTTGTTTGATTCGGGAGCAAATAGATCTTTTGTGTCAAGTAAATTTTGTGAAAAGTTTTCTAAGCCCCTTAGTAAGCTAGAACATCCCTTAGAAGTAGAAGTGGCGGATAATCGGATTGTTCTTGTATCAGATGTTTATCACAAAAATCAACTAGAGATAGGATCAACAAAATTTACGATAGACTTGATTCCAATGGTCATGGGAGAATTTGATGTTATAGTAGGTATGGATTGGTTAGAAAAGAATAATGCTATTATTTTATGTAAGATTAAAATTATTAAAGTTACCGACTTAGAAGGAAAAGAAATTGTTATTTATGGGGAGAAAAAGAGTGGTGAAATTTCGGTTTGTTCTTTAATGAAAGCAAGAAGATATATGTCCCGAGGGTGTCAAGCATACCTTGCGTATGTGGTAGATAAAGAGAAAGATAAGAAGGAATTAAAAGAAGTAGATGTAGTGAATGAATATGTAGATGTATTTCCCGAAGATCTTCCGGGTTTGCCGCCGGAAAGAGAAGTAGAATTTAGAATAGAATTGATTCCCGGTGCTGCACCTGTAGCAAAAGCTCCATATAGATTAGCTCCAGCCGAAATGAAAGAATTAATGAGTCAATTACAAGAATTATTAGACAAGGGTTTTATCCGTCCCAGTTCTTCTCCGTGGGGTGCACCGATTTTATTTGTGAAAAAGAAAGATGGTAGTATGCGTATGTGTATAGACTATAGAGAACTTAATAAGTTAACAGTCAAGAATAAATACCCGTTACCGAGGATAGATGATTTGTTTGATCAGTTACAAGGGGCGAAATTCTTTTCAAAGATAGATTTGAGGTCGGGTTACCATCAGTTGAAAGTAAAGGAAGAAGATGTACCGAAAACAGCTTTTCGCACGAGGTATGGTCATTATGAATTTTTGGTTATGCCTTTCGGTTTGACAAATGCCCCCGCTGCTTTTATGGATTTGATGAATAGAGTTTGTAGAACAATGTTAGATAAATCGGTTATAGTCTTTATTGATGATATTTTAATATATTCGAAGAGTAAAGAAGAACATGCGGATCATCTACGACAATTGTTGGAGATTCTTAGACGAGAAAGATTATATGCGAAATTTTCTAAATGTGAATTTTGGTTAGAAGAAGTTCAATTTTTGGGTCACGTAGTAAATGCAGAAGGTATAAAAGTAGATCCGGCGAAAATTGAAGCAATTGTCAATTGGAATTCTCCGAAAAATGTGAAGGAAATCCGTAGTTTTCTTGGTCTTGCGGGGTATTATCGAAGATTTATTCAAGACTTTTCTAAGATAGCCTCGAGCTTAACCGAGTTAACCAGAAAGAATAAGAAGTTTGAATGGAAAGAAAAACAAGAAGAAGCCTTCCAGATTTTAAAGAAGAAACTAAGTGAAGCACCGGTGTTAGTATTACCGGATGGAACGAAAGATTTAGTAGTTTATAGTGATGCTTCATACACCGGTTTAGGATGTGTTTTGATGCAACATGGAAGGGTTATTGCTTATGCTTCGAGACAATTGAAAGAAAATGAAAAGAAATACCCGGTACGAGATTTGGAGTTAGCGGCGGTGGTGTTTGCATTAAAAATATGGAGGCATTACCTCTATGGAGAAAGATGTACAATTTATACGGATCATAAAAGTTTACAATATTTCTTTACTCAAAATGATCTTAGTATGAGACAACGTAGATGGTTAGACTTGGTGAAGGATTACGATTGTGATATACGATACCACCCCGGAAAAGCAAATGTTGTTGCGGATGCATTGAGTAGAAAGAGTTCACAACCGGAAATGAAACTTTACTCCTTAGCTTTGATTATTAATGCTAATTTCTTTGATTCGGTTAAAGAAGCTCAATTAGAGGCAATTAAGGACGAGAATTGGAAAAGAGAAAGAATTGTGGGTCAAGTGCAAAACTTAATGGAAGATAGTCGGGGTTTAAAGACTAGATTTGGAAGAATTTGGATTCCAAATACATCGGATTGTAAGAAAGTTTTACTAGACGGAGCTCATAAGTCAAAATATTCTATTCATCCCGGTAGTACGAAAATGTATAGAGATCTTAAAGAAGACTATTGGTGGCCGGGTATGAAAAGGGATATAGTAAAATATGTAGAAAAATGTTTAACGTGTTTACAAGTTAAAGCGGAACACCAAAAGCCGTATGGAAAGATACAACCATTAGAAATACCGGTGTGGAAATGGGAGAATATTACTATGGATTTGGTAACAAAATTACCAAAGTCTAGAAGAAAGAATGATGCTATTTGGGTGATTGTGGATAGATTAACTAAGAGTGCTCATTTCTTACCAATTAAAGAGGCTATTTCATCGGAGAAAATGGCGGAGATGTTTTTGAAAGAAATTGTGGTAAGACATGGAGTTCCAATTTCGATAGTTTCGGATAGAGATACACGTTTTACTTCTCACTTTTGGAGGGGCTTTCAAGAAGAATTAGGGGTGAAACTCAATATTAGCACTGCTTATCATCCTCAAACCGATGGGCAAAGTGAAAGAACAATTCAAACATTGGTTGATTTACTCCGTGCATGTGTAATAGATTTTGGGGGAAATTGGGATGATCATTTACCGTTAGTAGAATTTTCTTACAACAATAGCTATCAAGCGAGTATAGATTGTGCACCGTATACAATGTTGTATGGGAGAAAATGTAGAACGCCAATATGTTGGGGTGAGGTTGGACAACGAGAATTGGGAGAAAAGGAAATTGTACAAATTACAACGGAGAAGATAGATCAAATAAAAGAACGACTTAAGATGGCTCAAGATCGACAAAAGAGTTATGCCGATAAAAGAAGAAGACCGATAGAATTTGAAGTTGGTGATTTTGTGATGTTGAAAGTTTCCCCATGGAAAGGAGTGATCCGATTTAGAAAGAGAGGAAAATTAAGTCCGAGATTTATTGGGCCATTTAAAATTTTAGAGAGGATTGGAAAAGTTGCTTATCGATTAGAGTTACCCGAAATTCTAAGTAAGATTCATCCTACCTTTCACGTGTCAAATTTAAGAAAGTGTCTTGCGGATGAAACAACATTTGTTCCACTGGATGATATAGAAATCGATGAGAAGTTGAATTATGTAGAAGAACCGGTAGCCATTCTTGATAGGAAAATAAAACAACTTAGAAATAAACAAATTAGCATGGTTAAGGTTCAATGGAAGCATAGAAAAGGGTCGGAATTTACTTGGGAGCCGGAGAGTGAAATGAAGAAATTATACCCTAAGTTGTTTGAAGAATAGATTTCGGGGACGAAATCTTTAGAAGGAGGGAAGATTTGTAACATCCCGGTTCTCGGAAATTAGAATATTTTTGTAAGTATTTATTTGTTTATAAAATAAATGTTTATATTTATGTTATTTGAGAACTCACATAAATAAAGGACTAGAATTGTAAGAAAGATAGTTGCTTTTAGTTAGAAAGGACTTATTTAGTTAATAATTTAAACAATAGTTGTAAATTAAAAAGATTTAGGAAATTGAGGGACTAGAGGTGTAAATTTCGAAATGTGATGAGTAAGACTTTGAGGTGTCAAATGCAGAATTTTTCTAAATAAAATTTAGATGCTTTTGAGTGTGTGTGTGTGTTCTTGAAAGTAAGAAAAGGATAATTAGAAATTTCTCAAATCAATTGTGTTGGATTAGTGACGATTACAAGAGAAATCAAGAATAGAAGATAGAGTAAATTAGCTAATTTGGTGTTGGAATAAAGAAGGTAAATTTATGTTTATCTTTGTTATTATTTGATGAATTTGAGTTATGTTAATATGTTATAATATTAATTGGATGTCTAATTGAAGAGTAGAAATGCTTAATTGGTTAAATTAGGTTTTTATAATTTGGGGATAATCTTGAGAATTGTTAAATTGAGCAATTATATATGTTAATTTAATGTTAGAATTGTATGTTTTAGTCTTATGAAGGAGATAGAATATGGTATATGATTTCTCTAATTGGTGTTGCCAAACGGGTCGAATGACCCAAGGAGTGGCAAATGGGTAGAAATTTGGTTAAAGAGAAAGAAATGGTCACTTGTATGTATTGTTGATGTGTATGTATAAAATGGATAGAGATTTGATATACTTTCATGTATATGTAAAAGTTAACGGGTCAAAGACTTTAGAAGTGACATGATGGGTAGAAAATGATTTAACCAAGTAATGTTAAGTTGTTAGAAGAAAATGTATGATAAAGTTATTGGTTATGTGATTATGAGTATTGAAGTTTTAGTATTTTGACCTTGTAACTCAGATTTGAAAGATAAGGGCAAAGGGAAGGCAACATAAAGATAGTGAACGTAATTCGACATCAAGGTGAGTATGCGAGATTTATTTTCATATGATTATATGTTTAAAGTTTTATATTAATGTATTGAAGATTCATAAGTAAGTTATTTCAAGCTATAAATAGAGTTGTTAGCGGAAATAAGGTCAAAAGTGGCGTGTACTAACATGTAAAGTGCAGGAAATGATCAAAACGGAAATCACCCCTGCTGCAGGGTGAGTTGCGGCGCAAGACATTCTCTTGCGGCGCAACTCAACTTCAGTAGCCAAGGGTGATTTCCAGAAATGTTGAGTTGCGGAGCAACTGTTTCAGTTGCGGCGCAACTGGTACCTAGATCAGTTTTTAGTGTGTTTTAAAGTAGTTCAAGCATGGGGATCATATTATATCATATTATTATGTTAGAGAAGCATAGAGAAGACATTTGTATGCCGATGAGAATTAGAATTGACTTTTATTAGTCGAGGAAGAGTAGAGTTATCTATAATTTTATACCGCGAGGGTATGTAGTAAGACTTTGAATAGTCTTGGAGATGTATCACTATGTTATTAAGTATACTCACTAGCTTAATGCTAATGTATATTATGGATTGTTATGTTTGTAGGTAAAAAGGATCTCGAATTTGCAAGGCAAGCCTAAGAAGAATGGAGGGGGACCTAAAATGAAGTTAAACCTTTTGTAACGAGCTTTCGCTCTAAACATTTTAAATGCTATGTTAGTAGAAGTAAAACAATCACTTTTATTTTGGTGAAGTTATGTAAATATTGTTGAATGTTTTCTTTTAAAAAAAAAAAAAAAAAAATTTTAGTGTGTTTTAGATCCAAGTGTTACAGAAAGTTGTAAAACATATGTTGACGTCATAAGTAAAAAGAACGAGTTGACGTTTGAACATATATGTAAATAGTAAAAGTTTGTATGTACGCGAGTAAAATAGTTAAATAAACTCGTATAATAAAGTTGTAGCGGAATCCAGGCGCTAAAATAAAGTTGTATTAAAGTTGTAGCGGAACAGTGCTAAAATAAAGTTGTAGCGGAACAGTGCTAAAATAAAGTTGTAGCGGAACAGTGCTAAAATAAAGTTGTAGCGGAACAGTGCTAAAATAAAGTTGTAGCGGAACAGTGCTAAAATAAAGTTGTAGCGGAACAGTGCTAAAATAAAGTTGTAGCGGAATCCAAGCGCTAAAAAGATGTATGCGTAGGGAGTATGTGTTTAACTAAATAGTAACTCGTATCAATCACTTGGCATAATATAAGTAGTAAGTATACACTAAACCGATTGTATGGTCCTGAACTAGCCCAAAAATGTTTAATTGAGTGAACATCTGTGTGGTAGTAATATGTACTTGGGACGCTAACCCTTAGTAAGGAGTGACCGCTCCTAAGTATCGATACTCATATGACTAACGGCTATTGCTAATAGTGTATAAGTGAACTTGAACCAAAAACGGGCAATTGAACAAAGTTGCTAAAATCGTACTGAACTCTTACGGGCTTATATATCCATCAAGGATTGGTCGCTAACAAGTATCCTAGTTTAGTTAACCCGCTAAGGCAATAACACAAATACGCATAATAGTTTGTACAAGTACCAAGTTTCAAACAGTTCCAAATAAGTTGCAAAGGTACAAAGTTTTGAACAGTTCCAAATAAGTTGCAAAAGTACCGAGTTTTGAACAGTTCCAAATAAGTTGCAAAAGTACTAATTTCTGAACAGTTCCAATTAAGTTGCAAAAGTACCGAGTTTTGAACAGTTCCAAATAAGTTTCAAAAGTACTAAGTTCTGAACAGTTCCAATTAAGTTGTAAAAGTACCAAGTTTTGAACAGTTCCAATTAAGTTGCAAAAGTACAGAGTTTTGAACAGTTCCAATTAAGTTGCAAAAGTGTTAAAAAGTTACAAACATGTGATCTTATGCTTCCCCCAAATAATGTTTAAATGTACAAAAAGTAAAACAAGTGGGGTTGTAACTCACGGTTTGCGAAGATAAGAGATATGAACTAGCACAAAGAGAGGCGAAACGCGTCGGGAATCACAAACGACCTAGAACACCGGAATGTTGTATAAGTTATATTAGTATAATTTGAGTTATGTTAAGTTCCAATTTAACATTTTTGAGTCTCAATTTATTATACTTAGATTCTGTCCCAAAAAGATTATTACGAAAACTTTTATAAGGTTTATATGTTCGTGTACGTTTTATCGTTCGATATGTCCCATTATGTTCAAAATGTGTCAAAGTTCCAAGTCAAAGTGTATAAGTCTCGAAGTTATTATGTTACTGAAGTTGAAATGTAATTTACGGTGAAAATTGGGCAGCGCTTCCGCGCAATAAAATTTATGTCCAAAATTTCCTATCCACTTTCCCGCTTAATACGATTCAATAAATATCATTATATATCGTTATGATGAATTAGTTATTTAAATACCTCACTTTATCATTCAAAATACAAGTATGTAATCTGTTATATTGTTTTTAAAAACTGGGAAAAGTATATGTTTCTCGATTTCTCCGTTAACGATTTAAAAATAAAATTTTTGTGAGCAGAACCATTCATCCGACGGCTGAATTATTTCAGCCGGCGGCTGAATTTAGCCGGCGGCTGAATTTATTTCAGCCCGCGGCTGAATTGCCGAGACAGATTTACAGTTTTGACATTTTTGCGTTTTAAGCGTTTTTGAGCTAGATTTCGACATGCAACTGAATATTCATCAAGATTACTTATATATATGCTCAAATATAAGTTTCTTTTGGATTTTTAGCCACAAATATATAGATCTAAGTCACCTTTTTGTTTAAACCCGTTTTTGTAATAAAATGGTATAAAAACTTTATAAAAACTTATTTTTATGTGTTAGATCATACATGCAAGCCAAGATATGTTTAAAAATAGTAAAAAGAAAGTGTTTTACCGAAGGAGAAAGTAAAGTGACGGTTTGGACGAGCTTTAGCTTCAAAAACGACTTGGAAACCCGATTTAAACCTTTTCCTTGTTACCCCTTTGATCTTTGGACGATTTGTGTATGATTTTTGTGGTGTTTATGGACTGATTTTTGGTGTTTAAGTTTCTGTTTTCTTTAAGTTTATGTTCTTGAGAAAATGAAGACAAAGAAAAGGAGAATAGAGATGTGTGTGTTTTGTTTTCAAAAAAATGAAATGAAAAAGTGAAGTAAGGGAAAGAAGGAGGTGGTGTTTCTGCTCTTGGGAACCCCAATTGCAGTAAATATTGTCCAAAACTCGAGTGAAAAACGTTGCCCAATCGTGAGACATGCAAAAATGAGTTATCGTCCAGCTAGACAGCAGGATTCAGCCGCCGGCTGAATTGAAAAATCCAGCTTTTGACGTTTTAAGTTTTCCGTTATAATTAGTTAAGGACTAGAACCTTTTTGGTTTGCGTTATGAACTTAGTCAAGTTATTGTGTTGTTTGTTTGGTGTTAGGGTTTACATTTTGATTCCGACATTAGTTCCGACGATAAAAGACACAATAAGTACGAACCCGAACAATATGAACACGATAAGAGAGAACTAGAGTTTTGAACCGATTAAGTAACTGAAAATCACCTGAAATTTAGACGGTTGTCACAAATGAGGGTTTGGTCCAACCCATATAGATTTATATATATAAAAACCGTGGGCATCAAAGCTTAACAAGTGTATAAGGGGGGCCTACCGAGGCCTAATGATACATCTAATCTAAGCTAATCATGATCAACTAGGTAATCAAGATACACAATAACGTTTAGCAATCATGCAAACAATTTAAAATACGCTTTCCAGCCCAAAAATAGTAAATGTATAGGGCTACGAATAACTCACAAGATAAGCTTAGCAAAGTATCAGGTAAATCAACACGAAGCTAACACTCCACCGCCTAAGTGCCGTAAAACAATGATAAACATAGTCTAAATATCTCTATAAGTCTAGTACGGTTTAGCCTTGTCGGTTAAGATATAAAGTTTATTAGAATATTTCAACGGTTATCAAGTCGAGTCAAAGTGACGGATAAAAATAGACGATGTTCCGAGTCAATAAGGACTATAGGAAAGATATCGATAATTCACGTCGTAAATGACAATTAGAAATGAATGATATTCCGAGCCGAAAATGACTAACATGAATATCGGTTGAAATGAATAGTGTTATAAAGTTTAATCGAGATCGACGAAGGTCAAAGTCAAAGACGTTGAGTTGGTCAAAGTCAAAGATGTTGACTTGGTCAAAGTCAAAGTCAACGATTTGAAGGAAAAGTCAAAGTCAACAATAATAGTCAAAATTTGCCATTTTAAGAGTTAAAACCTTTTATTTCAAAATATTAGAGTAGAAATAGTTTTAAAATGATTTTATAAAAGTTTGACGTAACAACATTATTTTACGATTTAGATTACGATCGCGTTTTGTAACAAGAGTGTATTTATCGAAAAGTAGTTAAAACGTTCGTTTTAAACGAGTATTATGACATTTATGATGGCGTTGAGATCTTTGAGTCCAAAGACGTTGTTTTAGCAATATATATTACTTTTACGTATATTAGTTAAGTATATATAAGTTTTTGAGGTGTTAAAAGTCATAAAACACAATCTTGGACTTTAGTGTGGCGCACCAAAGAGTCAATGCGTCGTAGTGCATAAAATGCAAAAGCTGAGATTTCGAGCAGAAGCCCGGTGCGTCGCACCGGGGAACAGGTGCGGCGCACTGGCTGTATTTACAGCTCTTTGGTTTTTAGCGTTTTGACGAAACTGATTTAAGAGAAGTTTTAAGGTTAATTGTAAACTGTCCAAAAGTCACATTATGTCCAAATATCATTTACCATGTCTTATATATATTTATATGTGTAGCTTTTACATAGTAATATAGTAATATGTTACTTTCGATAAATATACCTTTTAACACATTTTAGCTAAGATTTAGTCCAATATCTTGAGTTTTCCATATGTTGGTCTAATATGTTAACCTAACCATTTTAAGGCTAAAATCGCAAGACAAAGAAAAAGAGAAAGTAGGGGAAACAACGAAAGTACCGTAGTCACCCGCAATATTCTACAATCTCGAGGAGTCAAGAACACGAACCCGGAAAGCAAGCTTCGGTGGTGGTGATGATGAGATATACGGCTCCAAAACACAACAAATATCACCATTAGCTTAGGGTTCCAAGGAAAAGAAAGATAGGGAGTTTCATGAAAGTCTTTCAAAGTAATAACCGAAACTCCAAGATTTCAAAGATGATAATGGAAGTTAGAAGCTTGTAAAACAAGGGAACAAAGTTTGTGTTAGGATCTTAACCAAAAGTGGGAGAAAATGGAAGAAAAGTTAAGAAATATTAAAGGAAAACTTACCAAATGTTTAGGAAACCTAAAAGAAATGATAGGAAGTGCTCTTAGCTTTGAAAACCTTCTTCAAATGGGTGCTTATCCCTTCAAACTTCTGGAAAATTGGAGAGGTTTTGAGAGTGAAATGTGTAAGTGTTTGAAGATGTAAAAGAATGAAATTAAAGTGATAATGTTATGTAGAAGTATGGGAAATACAAAGGGTCCCCTATGTCCAAAACCAGTGATTTTCTAGCTAAATCCCGTGATATATGGGATTGGGGGTGCGGAGAATCGAGTTGGTGAAGAAAGTCGGATTTGGTATAGTTGTTATGCAGGTCAGTGCGTCGCACTGGTAAGGTGGTGCGTCGCACTGGCCCTCTGACTAACATTCTTCGTTATCATTCCGTTAAAGGATTGATTTTGTAACAGATTCCGTTAATTCCCGTTAAAGGACTAACTTTGTAACAGATTTAGTTAGGGGACTAAATTTGTAATAGATTTTTGAAATATTAATTTTAACCGACGATTACGGCATAAACACCCTAACTTAAAAACACGAGAATACTAACTATTCGGCACTTAGGTAAATATAATGCTTATGTCTCGAGGGACGAAGCAACAAAACACATAAAACCCGACTAATAAAAGAAAGTGTGAGTAAACACAAAGAGAAATAACAATGGTCAAAACAAATGCAAATAAAAGAATAAATAACGGTAACGATCGTACCTCGAAATGACGGGTTGTCACATCCTCCCCCAGTAAAAAGAATTTTGTCCTCGAAATATCTACTGAGCATCCCTGCTAAAAAAGAGATGAGGGTGCTTCCGCTGCATCTCATCCTCCCGCTCCCAAGTAAACTTAGCTCCAACCTTAGAGTTCCATCGAACCTTCACTATCGGAATCCGACTCCGCCGTAAGCGTTTGACATCTCCGTCAACGATCTCCACCGGCTCCTCTATAACATGCAACTGATCATCCAAACACAGTTTCTCCAAAGGAACAATCAAAGACTCGTCAGCAAGGCACTTCTTGAGATGCGATACGTGAAAAACGTTGTGCACACCGCACAACTCAGGTGGCAACTCAATACGATAAGCCACAGAGCCAACACGAGCCAACACTCTGAAAGTACCCATAAAACGTGGACTCAACTTGCTGCGCTTCTCGAACCGAAACACACACTTCCAAGGAGAAACTTTCAGCAATACCATATCACCAACCTCGAACTCAAGAGGTCTCCGACGTAAATCCGCATACTTTTTATGTCGGACTCTAACGGCTAACAGGCGATCCTTGATCCTAAAGATCTTATCGGTAGTCTCTTGAATCAACTCTGGACCCGTAATCTGACTATCACCAATTTCAGTCCAACAAAGTGGAGACCTACACTTACGACCGTAAAAAGTCTCAAACGGTGCGCAATTAATACTGGAGTGGTAACTATTATTATACGAAAACTCAACCAACGGCAAATGTCGATCCCAACTCCCACCAAAATCCAAAGCACATGCGCGTAACATATCCTCCAACGTCTGAATAGTGTACTCACTCTATCCATCGGTCTGAGGGTGATAAGCCGTATTCATATCCAATCTGGTACCCAACGCTCGCTGTAAAGACTGCCAGAACCTCGAAGTAAACCGTGGGCCACGATCAGAAATAATGGATACTTGAATACCATGTCTAGCCACGATCTCATTAATGTATAATCTGGATAACTTCTCTACTCGGTAATCTTCACGAATAGGAAGAGAATGCGCTGACTTAGTCAGGCGATCGACGATAACCCAAATGGTATCATAACCTCCTGAAGACCCAGGAAGTTTCGTCACAAAATCCATCGTGATCCTCTCCCACTTCCACTATAGGATCTCCGGCTGCTGAAGAAGGCGAGAAGGCTTCTGATTCTGAGCCTTGACCTTAGAACACGTCAAACACTTGCCCGCATACACGGAAATCGCTCGCTCCATGCCAGGCCACCAATAAAAATCCTTTAGGTCATGATACATCTTATCCACTCCGGGATGAACGGAATAATTAGATTTATGACCCTCATCTAGAATACACTTCCTAAGACCAACGAGAACCCAAATACGATCTAAGAAATACAAAAACCCGTCGTCCTTAGGCTCCAACTACCGTGCCAAACTGAACAATTCCTCGTTCTTAAGACAATCCTCGGTAAGAGCCTCCTGCTGAGCCTGAAAAATCTGAGCTTTCAAGCTCGACCGAATAGAAATAACCATGGCACGAACTCTCACCGGCTTCACCGACTCCTTGCGACTCAACGCATCGGCTACAACATTCGCCTTACCCGGACGGTAGCGAATCTCACAATCATAGTCATTAAGCAACTCAACCCATCGACGTTGCCTCATATTCAACATCTTTTGATCGAAGATATGTTGTAACGACTTATGTTCGGTAAACACAGTACACTTAGTACCGTAGAGATAGTGGCGCCAAATCTTCAAAGCAAATACCACCGTGCCCAACTCCAAATCGTGTGTCGTGTAGTTCTGCTCGTGAATCTTCAACTGACGAGAAGCATAGGCAATCACCTTCCCGTTCTGCATCAGCACACACCCGAGTCCCTTATGCGAAGCATCGCAATACACAACAAAATTCTCGGTACCCTCGGGAAGACTCAAAATTGGAGCATCACACAACCGCTTCTTCAGTAACTGAAAAGCCTCCTCCTGCTCAGCACCCCAAATAAATTTCTCGCTCTTCTGGGTCAATTTAGTCATAGGCGAGGCTATCTTCGAGAAATTTTTGATAAAACGACGATAGTAGCCTGCCAAACCCAAGAATAAACGGATCTTTGTGGGTGTCTTCGGAGCAAGCCAATCTTTGACGGTCTCAATCTTGGTAGGATCAACGTGAATACCATTCCGGCTAACCACGTGGCCAAGAAACTAAAACCCGGATAACCAAAACTCGCACTTCGAAAACTTGGCGTAAAGCTTCTCCTTCCTGAGCAACTCCAACACTAATCGCAAGTGCTCCTCGTGCTCCTCACGACTACTAGAGTAAATAAGAATGTCGTCGATGAACACAATCACAAACTTGTCGAGGTAAGGGCGAAAAATACGGTTCATCATGTCCATAAAATCTGCATGCGCATTCGTGAGACCGAATGGCATAACCAAGAACTCGAAATGACGGTATCGCGTCCTAAAAGCAGTCTTTCGAATATCTTCCTCCTGAATCATCAACTCGTGATATCCGATACGTAAATCTATCTTCGAAAAGAATCAAGAACCCTGAAGCTGATCGAACAAATCATCTATACGCGGCAAAGGATATCGGTTCTTCATCGTCAGCTTATTCAGTTCTCTGTAGTCGATACATAATCTCATAGAACAGTCGTTCTTCTTCACAAAGAGTATCGGCGCGCCCCAAGGAGAGAAAATCGGTCTAACGAAGCCCCTGTCCACAAACTCTTGAATCTGCCTCGATAGCTCCACCATCTCCGAAAGTGCCAACCGATAAGGAGCCTTCGCCACCAGCGCTGCTCCCAGAACCAAATTAATACGAAACTCTACCTATCTACTAGGGGGTAAACCAGGTAAGTCCTCTGGAAATAAATCGGGAAAGTCATGAACCATCGAATTCTCCTCAATCTTTTCCGCCGAGTCTTTCTTCACGAGGTGTGCAAGAAAGAGTGAACAATCCCGCCTGATGTACTCCCAAACCTTCAAGAATGAGACGATCTTATGGCACTTCCCCACCTTACCCTGAACTAACAACGGTTCTCCATGTGGTAACATAATACGAATGATCTTCTCGCAACATACGATCTCGGCACGATGAGTCGACAACCAATCCATACCGATAATAACATCGAAGATACCCAAAGTAATCGGAATCAAGTCGATAGGGAAAAGAGTGATCATCAAAACTAACACTACAGGCAGTAAGTATCTCAGTAGCATGCAAAAACTCACCATCGGCTAACTCTATCTCAAAGGCAGGCACTAAAGGTCTAGATGTACAGGGAATCATAGTCCTAAACTCATCAAATATGAAACTTCTATCCGCACCAGAATCAAATAAAATAAATGCAGGCTCACCACACATAAGAAATGTACCCGTAACAACGTGTGAATCCTGCTGAGCCTCCTTGGCTCCAATCACAAATGCCTTGCCACGAGGACCTGAACCAATAGATGTACCAGTACCAGCTGAAGCTAACTTGGAACACTTGTCCCTATGATGCTCGAAAGAACTACACTCGAAACACTTGCCCCTCTGGGCCTTACAGAACCTCTCGGTGTGCCCTAGCTTCTTACACCTACCGCACACCCAACAAGAAACCTCCTTGGAATGGTGGTTACCACACCTATCGCACTTCGGGTGCCTACCCGTGGCACTCGGAGTCACTGCAGCATATGACTGCACCATCTGAGGAGCATCATGCCTCCTAAACTTCTTCTTAGAATCACCCTGACGGAAGGCACCACTCCGTTTCCCTCTGGAGCTCTGCCTAATCTCAACTGGAGGTAACCCACCATCATGGACTAGGTTGTGAGTCAACGTAGTCGCAATCTCCACTGCACCCTGGAAAGTGCTCGGCCTAGAAGAAATGACATCACTACGGATCTGTTGGGGTAATCCGTGTATGTAGCGGCCGAACCTCTTAAGCTCTGGTCTAACAAGATGAGGAACCAACTGGGATAAGGCGTAGAAACGTGAAGTGTATCCCTGGATGTCTGAACCAATCATAGACAAACTCCATAACACCTGCTCTAACTTCTGAATCTCGGACTCTGGCCCGTACTCCGTAGTCATCAGTACCCGTAGCTGCTCCCATGTCATAATGCTGATCACCCCTCGGCCTCGTACACTCACAAAAGAGTTCCACCAGGTCAGAGTAGTACCTTGGAACATGAAAGTAGCAAAGATGACCCGATCCTCATCCGCACATCCAACAGTCTCAAAAATGGAATCCAACTTCTCCATCCACTGGAGCGTCCCAATCGCACCGTCGGTGCCTCTAAACTCTGGGGCTTTGCAGCCCATGAAGGTCTTGAGCGAACATCATCTCCGTGGAATGTCGTCAAGTACAATAGTGCGTCGAGTCGAACCATCTGCTCCACCCGAACCAGAACCTCCTAAATGAACACCCTCCTCGGGTCCACCAAACCCTGTAACTATAACCTCAGGATCATCGTGTCCCGAACCTCCAGAACTAGTACCAGTACCCTCAGGACCTCCACCAGCAACAATCGTCTCGGGGTCAGCAGGACCCGAACCACCAGATCCCATACCGGCACTCGTACCACCAATACTCTACAAGATACTCTTCCTGATCTGAGCCATGATATTGGGCATCATCACTGCCATATGTTGTGCGAAGATCTGACCAAAGTCTGGTGCCGTACTCATATGCGCATCACTAGCTCTCGCACTCGGACCCGCATCTCTAGCCCTCACACTCGGGCGACCACGTCTCGATGATTGTCTCGTAGCGGTAGTCCACTTAGGCGGCATCGTCCTAAAAGAGTAAAAACACCTTAAGTAAAATGTGTGCAACACAAAATAAGGCCAAACACAAAAATAGCAAAAGAGAAAATAAACACGTAAGGAAAATAGTGCACACATAGCAAATCAGAAAGAAAAAAAACCGTTTCAAAAGCCTACGGTCATATTCCAAGTGATTTACTTAGTAAATCACAAAGTTCACTATAACCATTGGCTCTGATACACATTTCTGTCACACCCCGCTCAAAGCGGAAACACGAGGTGTTCCAGTTAAAGATATCAAGAGTCAAGGATTACAACATACAACCATAACAAAAACATCGAAGAACATTAATCATGCCAAAGTGTGTACAAATATAATACAAAGTCAAATACAATACAAATCCAATCGCAATACACAGATCATAATGGAATTACATTGAAGTAAGATAAATTCCAAAAGACAAAATAAACGATCCGTAAAGCATGGCACGATCAAGTAAAATCTTCAAAATCCTGAAAAGCGTTAAAAACGACATCAACACATGTTCGTGAATTATTATCAATATTAAATAAAAGTTGACCCATAAAAAGTGTTATAATCATAATAAGTTTCAAATGACCAATCTTGCTTTACAACCTAAGTGCGACGTACATTGCCTAGACTAGTCATACACTGAACCTGACCACACAACAATACCCCAATCCTAAGGCGTATCAACCAAAGGCAACAAATAATCAAATCGGCTATAACATCCACTCATAGGGACATCCTATCGAGCAATGAGGGTTTGGTCCAACCCATATAGATCTATATATATGAAAACCGTGGGCATCAAAGCTTAACAAGTGTATAAGGGGTGGTCTACTGAGGCCTAATGATACATCTAATCTATGGCAATCATGATCCACTAGGTAAACAAGATGTACAGTAACGTTTAGCAATCATGCAAACAATTTAAAATATGCTTTCCAGCCCAAAAATAGTAAAGGTATAGTTCTACGAATAACTCACAAGACAACTCAGCAAAATATCGGGTAAATCAACACGGAGCTAACACTCCACAGCTTAAGTTCCCTAAAACAATGATAAACATAGTCTAAATATCTCTATAAGTCTAGTACAGTTTAGCTTTGTCGGTTAAGATATAAAGTTTATTAGAATATTTCAACGGTTATCAAGTCGAGTAAAATTGACGGATAAAAATAGACGATGTTCCGAGTCAATAAGGACTATAGGAAAGATATCGATTGTAACATCCCGGTTCTCAGAAATTAAAAATATTCCGTAAGCATTTACTTATTTATAATAAATATGTTTTATATTTATATCTATTTAGAATTTTTAGAAAAATAGGATTAGAATGGTAAGAAAAATAGTTAGTTGAAGTTAGAAAGGACTTATATGGTTAACAATGTTAGTAAATTTTGTAAATTAGTGAAATTTGAGAAGATGAGGGACTAAAGGTGTAAAATTCGAAATGTTGATGAGTAAGGTAATGAGGTGTCAATTGCAGAATTTTTCTAAGTAAAATTGTATGTGTTTGAGTGTGTGCTATTGAAAATTAAGTTAAGATCAACTTCAATTTCCTTAAATTTGGTGTTAAGATTTGTGAAGTTATAGAGAAATCTAGCTAAATTGGCATTGGAGTGGAGAAGGTAAATTTATGTATATATTTGGTATTAATTGGTGAATATGAGTTTGTTATATGAGATGTAGTTTAATTAGAATGCTTAATTGATAGTAGAAATGCTTAATTGGTAAAATTAGGGTTTCTTAATAATTGGGGAAAATCATGAGAATTATTAATTTAAGCATTTTTTTGTATGTTAATTTGATGTTAGAATTATGTGTTTTAGCTTTATAGATGAAATAGAATGTGATGTTATGATGTCTTCATTTGGTATTTTCCAAACGGGTCAAAAGACCCAAGGTGTGGCAAATGGGTAGAAAGAAATTGTTAAAAGAGAATGACCATTGTATATATGTTGTCGTTATGTATAATGTAGATGATGGTTAGAAATGCACCTAAGTATGTATAAAAGCTTAACGGGTCAAAAGACCCCAAAGGTGGCATGATGGGTAGAAAAGGAATAAACAAGTAATGTTAAGATTTTAGAAAAGAATATGTAACAAAGTAGTTAGTTATGTTGTTATGAGTATTGAAAGCTTTAGTGTTTTTGGTCTTATAAACTCAGATTTAAAAGACAAAGGCAAATGGAAAGCAACAAAGAAGTAGTAAAAGTAATTCGACGTCAAGGTGAGTATACGAGACTCATTTTCGTATGGTTATGTGTTTAAAATTTTGTATTAATGTATTAAAGATTGATAAGTAAGTTATTCCAAGTTATAGTTAGAGTTGTTAGCGGAAATAGGGACTTGAAGTGGCGTAAACTAACATGTAAGTGCAGGAAACGATTAATAACGGAAGTCACCCCAGTTACTGGCCTAGTTGCGCCGCAACTGGTCCTTTTTGCGCCGCAACTGGGACTCAGTAGCCAAGGGTGATTGCCATAATGTTTAGTTGCGGAGCAACTAGTGCCTAGATCAGTTTTTAGTAAGTTTTAAAGTAGTTTAAGTATGGGTATGATATCCTAACATATATTTATGTTAGAGAAGAATAGAGAAGACATTTATATGACAACAAGAAGTACAATTGACTTTCATTAGTCGGGGAGAAGTAGAGTTAACCTTAAATACATACCGCGAGGGTATATAAATGACTTTTAATAGTTGGAAAAAAGCAAGAACCAACTTTATATAAGTTGGGAGAAGAGATTGATAAGACTTTACATAGTCTTGGAGAAGTATTTAAAACGGGACCAAGTATATTCACTAGCATAACGCTAATGTGTTTTATTGATTGTTATGTTTGTAGGTAAAAAGAGTCTCTAAATGGGCAAGGCAAGCTTATGAAGATCATATGGGGACCTTAATATAATTTTTAAATCTTTTGTAACGAGCTTCCGCTCTAAACACTATGGATGTCCTTTTTAGTAGAAGTGAAACAATAACTTTCGTTTGTTTGAAGTTATGTAAATGGTAAAGAACATGTTAATGTTGAAAAGTATTTATGTATAAAGAAAAAATATATGTGTGTGTTTTAAAGATCCAAGTGTTACAAGTTGGTATCGGAGCCTTGGCTTGTGTGAGTTGGGTATCTCGGTTGATACTTAAACCCAAGCTGAGGCTTTGTAACGGGGGAGAAGCTTGCCTTGCGGAAGAGATAAGAGTAAGAAAGATTAATTGTTGAGAAAGAATAGAATGCCTTAGCCTTAATTATGCATTGATAGTATTGGATGTACAAGAGTTATTGTGTTTAAAATTAACGTCTGGCCAACGCTAAATTTGGACATATTATGTGTATCCAATATGATTGAAGTATATTAAGGATAAGGGATAAAGAAAGTTAGAAAGTATGTATATGACATATAAACTATAATTGTGTATGGATTATAGTTTTATATGTTATTATTAACTGAATTTAATTTCAGTTGGTAGAAATGGAAGGAGGAGATAGTCATCATGATGACGGTCATAAGGAAGAGGATATGCAAACGATTGTGGGTAAGGAGATTAGTCAAGCCTTTGAGAAAGCAATACCGTTTATTATTAAACGGGTTAGAGAAGATGTTGTGGAGATTATTGACGAGAAGATAGACCGCGTGCTCGCGGAGAAAGAATTGAAACAGAAAGAGAAGAAAGATTCAGGAAGTGAAGATGATCATTCCGATCATCAAGAAGAACCCACGGAAGGTTATAAGAAAGGATGTACGTATAAAGATTTTGCAAGCTGTAATCCGCTCATTTTTCTTGGAGAGATAGATCCAATTGTTAGCATGCGGTGGGTTATGGAGGTAGAAGGTGCATTCTTGACTTGCAAGTGTGCGGATAGAGATAAGGTTATTTATGCATCAAATCTACTCCGAAATCAAGCAAAAAGTTGGTGGGAGTCTATAGTGAGATTATTCCCGACTCAAGGGATTGTGAAGATGACATGGAGAGATTTCAAGAAGAGATTCATGGAGTATTATTGTCCACCTTCGGCAGTGAACAAGATTACCCGAGAGTTTTTGTCATTACAACAAGGAAGCAAAACCGTGAATGAGATCACTAATGAATTTCTAGATAGAGCAGGGTTTTGTCCAGAATATGTTGTGAGTGAAAGAATGAAGATGGATCGCTACATGTGTTGTTTGAGTCCTGACATCAGAGAGCATGTTTCCACTTATAATCCTCAGACTTTTGAGTATATGGTTGAAGCGGCAAGAAGGAGAGAGTTAGAACTTGCAAATAGAACTGAAGAAGAGAAGAAGAAACGCAAGGTGGAGTATGTACAAGAACCGTATAAAAAGCAAAGATTTGAACAAAAGGGTAGAAGTTAGGGAAGAAGGTTTGAAAAGAAAGAGTCATCAAGAATAGATTATAGTTGTAGAAAGTGTGGTAAGAATCACCCGGGAGAATGTAAATTTGGTCAAATGGGTTGCTATACGTGCGGAACGCCGGGTCATATTAGTAGTGAATGTCCCAATCCAATAAGGATTTGCTACTACTGTAAGGACCCGGGGCATCTTAAAAATGAATGCCCAAAGTTGCCGCAGAATCAGAAGTTATTGGTGGGACCGAAAGCTCATTTACTTCTTGAAGGAGGAAGTAGTGGAAGGAAGATCGAAGATAATAAAGGTCGTGGTCGGGCCTTTCAAATCACAACCGTAGAAGCCAAAGAATCGACTGATGTCGTTTCAGGTATTTTTATTGTAAACTCTCAACCTGCTTATGTGTTGTTTGATTCGGGAGCAAATAAATCTTTTGTATCAATTAGATTTCATAAGAAGTTTTCTAAGCCCCTTAGTAAGTTAGAATATCCATTAGAAGTAGAAGTGGCAGATAATAGAATCGTTCTTGTGTCAGATGTTTATCGTGATAATCAATTAGAGATAGAATCAACAAAATTTACGATAGATTTGATTCCAATGGTAATGGGAGAGTTTGATGTTATAGTTGGTATGGATTGGTTAGAGAAGAATAATGCTATTATCTAATGTAAGATTAAAATTATTAAAGTTACTGATTCAGAAGGAAAAGAAGTTATCATTTACGGGGAGAAAAGAAGTGGAGAAATTTCAGTTTGTTCTTTAATGAAAACCAGAAAATAAATGTCCCGAGGTTGTCAAGCATATCTCGCGTATGTGATAGATAAAAAGAAAGATAAGAAAGATTTAAAAGATGTAGATGTAGTAAATGAATATGTAGATGTATTTCCTGAAGATCTTCCGGGTTTGCCACCAGAAAGAGAAGTAGAGTTTAGAATAGAATTGATTCCCGGTGCTGCACCTGTAGCAAAGGCTCCATATAGATTAGCTCCAGCCGAAATGAAAAGAATTAATGAGTCAGTTACAAGAGTTGTTAGATAAGGATTTTATCCGTCCCAGTTCTTCTCCGTGGGGTGCACCGATTTTATTTGTGAAAAAGAAAGATGGTAGTACGCGTATGTGTATAGATTATCGAGAACTTAATAAGTTAACTGTCAAGAATAAATACCCGTTACCGAGAATCGATGATTTGTTTGATCAATTGAAAGGGGCGAAATTCTTTTCAAAGATAGATTTAAGGTCGGGTTATCACCAATTGAAAGTAAAGGAGAAGGATGTACCGAAAACAACTTTTCGCACAAGGTATGGCCATTATGAATTTTTGGTTATGCCTTTTGGTCTAACAAATTCCCCCGCAGCTTTTATGGATTTGATGAATAGAGTTTGTAGAATGATGTTAGATAAATTTTTTATAGTCTTTATTGATGATATTCTAATATATTCGAAGAGTAAAGAACATGCGGATCATTTGCGACAATTGTTGGAGATTCTTAGACGAGAAAAATTATATGCAAAATTTTCTAAATGTGAATTTTGGTTAGAAGAAGTCCAATTTTTGGCTCATGTAGTAAATGAAGAAGGTATAAAAGTAGATCCGGCGAAAATTGAAGCAATTGTTAATTGGAATTCTCCGAAAAGTGAGAAGGAAATCCGTAGTTTTCTTGGTCTTGCGGGGTGTTACCGAAGATTTATTCAAGATTTTTCTAAAATAGCTTCAAGCTTAACCGAGTTAACTAGAAAGAATAAGAAGTTTGAATGGAAAGAAAAACAAGAAGAAGCCTTCCAGATTTTAAAGAAGAAACTAAGTGAAGCACCGGTGTTAGTTTTGCCGGATGGAACGAAAGATTTGGTAGTTTATAGTGATGCTTCATATACCGGTTTAGGATGTGTTTTGATGCAACATGGAAGGGTTATTGCTTATGCTTCGAGACAGTTGAAAGAAAATGAAAAGAAATACCCGGTACGAGATTTGGAGTTAGCGACGGTGGTGTTTGCTTTAAAGATATGGAGGCATTACCTCTATGGAGAAAGGTGTACGATTTATACGGATCATAAAAGTTTGCAATATTTCTTTACTCAAAATGATCTTAGTATGAGACAACGTAGATGGTTAGATTTGGTGAAGGATTATGATTGTGATATTCGATATCACCCCGGAAAAGCAAATGTCGTTGCGGAAGCGTTAAGTAGAAAGAGTTCACAACCGGAAATGAAACTTTACTCCTTAGCTTTGATTATTAATGCTAATTTCTTTGATTTGGTTAAAGAAGATCAATCGGAAGCAATTAAAGAGAAAAATTGGAAAAGAGAAATAATTGTGGGTCAAATAGATTTGGAAGAATTTGGATTCCTAATAAATCGGATTGTAAGAAAGTTTTGCTAGACGGAGCTCATAAGTCAAAATATTCTATTCATCCCGGTAGTACGAAAATGTATAGAGATCTTAAGGAAGACTATTGGTGGCCGGGTATGAAAATAGATATAGTGAAATATGTAGAAAAATGTTTGACATGTTTACAAGTTAAAGCGGAAAACCAAAATCCTTATGGAAAAATGCAACCATTAGAAATACCGGTTTGGAAATGGGAGAATATTACTATGGATTTGGTGACGAAATTACCAAAGTCTAGAAGAAAGAATGATGCTATTTGGGTGATTGTGGATAGATTGACTAAAAGTACTCATTTCTTACCAATTAAGGAAGCTATTTCATCGGAGAAAATGGCGGAAATGTGTTTGAAAGAAATTGTAGTAAGACACAGAGTTCCGATTTCAATAGTGTCGGATAGAGATAAACGTTTTACTTCTTACTTTTGGAGAGGTTTCCAAGAAGAATTAGGGGTGAAACTTAATATTAGCACGGCTTATCATCCTCAAACCGATGGGCAAAGTGAAAGAACAATTCAAACATTGGTTGATTTACTCCGTGCGTGTGTAATAGATTTTGGGGGTAATTGGGACGATCATTTACCGTTAGTAGAATTTTCTTACAACTATAGCTATCAAGCGAGTATAGATTGTGCACCTTATACAATGTTGTATGGAAGAAAGTGTAGAACGCCAATATGTTGGGGTGAAATTGGACAACGAGAACTGGGAGAAAAAGAAATTGTACAAATTACCACAGAAAAGATAGATCAAATTAGAGAAAGACTTAAGATGGCTCAAGATCGACAAAAGAGTTATGCCGATAAAAGGCGAAGACCGATAGAATTTGGAGTTGGTGATTTTGTGATGTTGAAAGTTTCCCCTTGGAAAGGAGTAATTCGGTTTAGAAAGAGAGGAAAGTTAAGCCCAAGGTTTATTGGGCCATTTAAAATTTTCGAGAGAATCGGAAAAGTTGCTTACCGGTTAGATTTGTCCGAAATTCTAAGTAACATACACCCTACATTCCATGTGTCCAACTTAAGGAAGTGCCTTGCGGATGAAACATCGTTTGTCCCACTAGATGATATCGAAATTGACGAAAAGTTGAACTATGTTGAAGAACTGTGACAACCGTCAAAACTTCTAGTCGACAACGCTAACTTTTAACCTCGATACGCTATACTTGCTACTTGCTATAACTAACTTTATGTGTTATGTGGTTACGTAGGCATAACTCTTAAGCTAAGCTCGTTGTAACTCACACAAAACTCTTAAACGAAAGTTTGCTCCCTTTTAAACCTTTAAGCGCGGATCGGGATCGGAATCATAAATCAACTTCGGAATCAAATTTTGTAAGTCCTAATACCAAGAAAACACCTAGGCTTAAACACTACACTTAAGCTGATAAACGCTTTGATACTTGAATTCTAAACGAAAACTATTTGATACTCGAATACTTTTGTGAAACGCTTTGATACTCGAAAACTATTGTGAAACTATTTGATACTCGAAAACTATTGTGACGCTTTTGATACTCGAATGCTATAATGAAAACGATTTGAAACTCGAATGCTATTACGAAAACACTTATGTATTTTGAATGCTACTATGAAATGCTTTGATATTTTGAATAATAAAACGAATGACTATTTTGCCGGCATTGTTGAGGGTTTTGCCAACAATGCCGAGGATACGAAAACTATATTTGCCAATGACTAAAACAATCGATCGTTATGTTGCGGACTTTGTACAACATGGACGTGAGAAACCACTAAAATTCCCGACACTACCAAGGACATTAGTTGCTATTAATCCCTTTGGAAAGGACCGTTAGTAGATATGGATAGCGCTATTAGGGTAGATTGACCCTCACCACAACGACTTATAACGATGGTGCATAATACTAAATGGGTAGGCTTTAGGCTTAGCAACGATCATTGGGCAATACATAGGATTGTCACATAGTCGCGCTATGTGGTCAATGCCTACGAAACGAATACTAAACTGTACGCATGGTTATGCGACTACTTTTTGAATACTATACTTTTCGCATGCTTATGCGACAACTACATGAATACTATAATCTTTAACGCATTGCTATGCGTCGAAACTTGAATACTTATACTTTACGCATTGTTATGCGTCAACGCTTTGAATACTTAAACTTTGTAGCTCACTAACTACGTCTCTCGTAGTTAACACTTGACTCGTATTTTCAGGAAATGAGTAAGCTTTGGAGACGATATTTATGCTTTGGGCTGATGACTTCAAGAACGGGAAAGGGTTCGGGTGGCTTGACTATGAACACTTATCTTGAATTTTGGATATGTAAACGATGTTTTAAACACTTGTAAACCTTTGTGGTTATGTTTCTTTTAATACAACTTGGTGTGGAATTATAAACTTGTGTATCGAATGCTATTGCTCTTCACATCCTGCGTTCCGCTTTAGCGGGGTGTGACAGACTTGGTATCAGAGCGCAAGGTTATAGTGAATACCGATTTTTCAAAACGAAAGATTTTATTTAACCAAAACGTGAAGGAATTGTTTAACTTGAATTATTCGTAGCCTGATCACCTATGAATAATTTGGACTAAATTATGCCAGAACGGGATTGGTAAACATTAAACGAACCTCCCCGGGAATTCTTGAAGTCAGACCCACACAGACCTAGATACTATACTTAAGATACTCTATGTGCTCAGCTTATTACTAATACTAACATGAGCTGTATCTTCGAACTAACTCGTTATATGCTATAGACTAATACCAAGATAACATTAAGACTTAGTGGGAATTTGATCCCATTCACCTTTCTATGATACGACGAAAGGACGACTACAACCGTGTCAGACAACGAGGTAGATACCCGACGCATACTCTTGAGAACTCACATTTCCCTACGAACCTGAAATACGATAGTGATACGTTATCAAGGTATAGGAGCGTTGAATTAACATTATCGAAAGCCATTCATATAATCGTAAACTATTGCATTACCGTATAACGAATCGGATCGGGACTGGTTTATAGTGTCCCATGCCGGCTATTTCTCCCGTTCTTTAGGCGGAGACAACACATTCTCGACTATCGACACCGTATACGCCTTATCCCACTAATCCTTACGCGATACCCTTTTATGACAACTGGGAAGTATTCCCACATAAGACACATGAGTGCAGTTACAAGTCGACATACTAAGTGATGCACCCAAGATATCCGATAACTAAGAATTGACACTGGAAGACATGATGGGTTAACGCGACAAGTTTACGGATCTCCAGAAATGATCCAGAAGCCGATGTATCATGACACTCGTATTCACGAACTATCACTTGACATACTTCATACCAAATAAACGATACATAGGGCAGACCAGACAACTCGATGCTAGTGGTGGAATTGCTACACGTAAGAGTTTTGAAAATCACTGGTATCGCTCGCTCGCCTTAGTACACCCAATATAGTAATCTTCGGTCGACACGAATTCTTAATCTAAATCGCGTGATATGCCCCTAGCATAAACATGTATGCCGCATACCTTACTTCCATTAAGTGACATTATATTCATGCTAAATAATGTACAATAATTGATGGTACTCTATTAAAGGACTAGCATTTATGAAATCGCAAGGATATCACAAATTTATTTAGGGAATCGTTGGTCAGTGTGGATTCCTAGACTCGAATACAAATCTAAGGTAACTTTAAACCAAGGTAGGTTTTGAAAGTATATCCTAAAACGAAGGATCATCACGAAGATATGATCACATTCTTATGTTACGGTATACCACGGAATAGTTATTTATCAAACATGTTGAAGTCATGTCTCTACAAGGAAATCATCTAAACACATGCTCTACAATAAGACCTCATTCATACAAGGCGACATGGAAAGGACAAGGCTAAACATTATACACGAAAAACACTTACAACCGGGGTAATCGCTCATTTCTATTTAACCAAGAAAGTCCCCAAGGAAACCGATTAGTAGTAAGGGGGTACCGCAAGTATTTTCTGGTTACTTGCCCGAACTATCACCAGTCCATTAATTAAACTAAAACATTAACTCAATACTCAGCATAACCCTTGCGGCCCGAGCATCATACAAGTTAGAGAACTCGTGATAGGAACTGAGGAAGCAAGATACGACCCCCGAGTAGTTGCAGCTTTGATGCAGTAATTGAAGAGGACTGGTTGACTATTCAAGATGCAAAGATATTTTGCTTAGTTAAGACGATTCGGATTCCATTGGGAGATGGAAAGGAATTGATAATTCAAGGAGATAGGCCGGGACAAACTTCGAAACTTATATCGGTGATGTAAATGCACCAATACCTGAATAAGGGCTGCTTTGCACTGTTAGTAAACATAAAAGACAAACAAACGAAAGTAGCAGACCTTAAGGATATACCAATAGTTAGAGAATATCCGAAGGTAATTCCCGAAGAACTACTAGAACTACCACCACCGAGGCAAGTAGAGTTAGAAACGAAGAAATTATTGGAGCAGCACCAGTGGCAAAGATGTCGTATTAACTAGCTCCGACTGAAATGCAGGAGTTATCCAACCAAGTTCAGGAACTATTGGATAAAGGATTTATCCGACCAAGCGTATCACCATGGGGAGCGCCGACCCTATTCGTTGAGAAGAAATATGGATCGCTCCGCATGGGTATCGACTACAGAGAATTGAATAAACTAACCGTCAAGAACCGACATCGTCTTCCACGAATCGACGACCTTTTCGACCAACTTCAAGGCGCTCCCTACTTTTCAAAGATTGACTTAAGGTCCGGATATCATCAAGTGTTGGTTTCAGAAGTAGATATACCGAAAACCGCATTCAGCACTAGATACGGACACTACGAGTTCCTGGTAATGTTGTTTAGACTCACAAATGCACCCGCGGTATTCATGGATTTGATGAATAGGGTATGCCGACCGTATCTACACAAATTTGTTATTGTATTCATCGACGACATCTTAATCTTCTCGCGTATCAAAAGAGATCACTTAGTTAATGGATCCGGAATTCTACATTGATCCCTAAAAGATCGAAGCTATAGAGAATTGGAAAACTCTCGAATGTTCGACAGAAATCCGCCAATTTTTAGGATTGGATGGGTATTACCGGCGACTCATTCAAGATTTCTCTAAGGTAACTAAACCCCCAAACAAAGTTAACACAAAAGAACGAGAAGATCAACTGGGGAGATGCACTAGAACAAGCCTTCATTATCCTAAAAAAAAAATTGTGCAATGCTCCAAATCTAACTCTTCCTGAGGGAAACGAAGACTTCGTAGTATATTGTGACGCATCTAACCTAGGATTAGGTTATGTATTGATGCAACGAAATAAGTTCATAGCTTACGCATCGCGACAACTTGAGAAACATGAGGTCAACTACGCCACTCACGACTTAGAACTAGGAGTGATAGTTTTTGCCCTAAAAATCTGGAGACATTATCTCTACGGAACCAAATGCACGATATTCACGGACCATAGGAGTCTGCAACACCTACTAGATCAGAAACTACTCATCATGAGGCAAACGAGATGGTTTGAACTCCTTAGCGACTACGACTGCGATATTAAGTATCACCCTGGCAAAGCAAACGTCGTAGCAGATTCCTTGAGTAGGAAAGAAAGGCAACAGACAACCTGAGTGCGTGCATTAGGAATTTACCTTAAACCCGACTCGAGAACGCATATAGCAAGTGCCCATCATGAGGCTTTGAGAGCAGATAACATAAAGGTCGAAACTTTGCACAAACACAACAAGGATTTTGTAAGAAAGAGCGATGATGTCTACTAATTTAGGGATCGAGCCTGGATTCCTACGACCAACGAAATGAGAAAGACCAGTATGGATGAAGCACACCGAACACGATATTCCATTCATCCAGGAAAAAGTAAGATGTGTAAGGACCTCAAGGAACATTATTGGTGGCCTGGAATGAAAGGAGACGCTGCTGTATACGTAGAAAAATGCCTCACCTGCGCGAAAGTGAAAGCCGAATATCAAAAGCCATCCGGATTACTACAACAACCCGAAATTCCCGAATGGAAATGGGAACAGATTACAATGAATTCCGTTACTAAATTATCTTGTACGACGAAGAGTAATGGCATGATTTGAATTATAGTAGATCGACTGATGAAATCAGCACGCTTTATCCCCATCAAGGAAAGTTTTAACGTGTAAAAACTTGTCCATATATACATCAACGAAGTATTGACTCGCCACGGAATTCCCACGTCAATTATCTCGGACAGAGACGTTTCACTCCCAGATTGTGGAAGGCATTCCAAGAATCTTCTAGCACACGCTTATATTATATTTTAAACACGGCTTACTATCCACGGACCGATGGTCAAAGCGAACTTACAATACAAATCTTATATGATATACTAAGCATGTGTTATTGACTTCGGAGGAAGTCAGGATAATCATATACCAATAACAGGATTCTCCTATAACAATAGTTATCGCGCTAGTATCAAGTGTGCGCCTTTTAAGCTCTTTACGAAAGAAATGCGAATCTCCACTGTGTAGTTGGAACCAGGAGATCGACAACTAACTAGCATGGATGTGGTGCAAGAAATGATTGATAAATCACAACGATAAAGGAACGACTAAGATTGCTAGAAGTCGTCAAAAGAATTACGTTGAGATGCGTAGAAAAGACTTAGAAATTCAATACGATAACAAAGTACTTCTTAAGGTGTCACCTTGGAAAGGTGAAATACGCCGCGGAAAACACTAGAAAACTTAACTCCAGATATGTGGGACCATTCGAGATACTTGAAAGGGTAGGTCCTGTGGCATATCGTTTAGAACTACCGCAAGAGCTCGGTAACGTGCATAACACTTTTCATGTTTCGAGATTGAAAAAGTGCCTATCGAACGAAACACTTATCACACATTTAGAAGAAGTACAACTAGACGAAAAAATTCAACTCGACGAAGAACCAATTGAAATCATAGATCGCGAAACTATGAAACTAAGGCATAGTAAAATCCCCATAGTGAGGGTGCGATGGAACGCAAAACGAGGCGCCGAATATACCTGGGAATGATAGGATCGAATGATGCTTAAGGATCCTCATCTCTTCACTTCTCCCACAATGAATGCTACAAGTTGAAATTTCGGGACGAAATTCTTTCAACGTGGGGAGAATGTGACAACCGTCAAAACTTCTAGTCGACAACGCTAACTTTAAACCTCGATACGCTATACTTACTACTTGCTATAACTAACTTTATGTGCTATGTGGTTACGTAGGCATAACTCTTAAGCTAAGCTCGTTGTAACTCACACAAAACTCTTAAACGAAAGTTTACTCCCTTTTAAACCTTTAAGCGCGGATCGGGATCGGAATCATAAATCAACTTCGGAATCAAATTTTGTTAGTCCTAATACCAAGAAAACACCTAGGGAACTTTCCTAAGTTCATAACGCATCATAATCTATAACTTTCAGTTAACGAAAAGGTCCAACGAAGCAAAACGCAAAAACGAAAAATCACAAAATTTATTTCAAAACAAGCCAGGACGCCGCACACACCCCTTGTGCGACGTCCTAGACACTCCAGACCAGAATTTTTGGATTCAAATTGCATGTCTCGTTTTTTGTAACCCGTCACCCAATCAAACTCGACCCTTAACACTCATTAGTTGTATGTTGCAGTACCTAAACCCCCTTTTAATATTACCTTTCCATTTTCAATTCATTTTTCCCTTTTTGTAAACATAAAACACACACACACACACAAATTCACTCTCAACCCTCTCTCAAGAACTCCACCAAAATCAGTAACTTCCAGCCATCAAAACACACCAAAATACACATTAAATAGTTCAAACAAACAAAGGAAACAAGGGGGAATCAAAGCTATTCGGTTTCAAAACGTTTTCCACACTTTTGGAGCTCTAAATCCGCCTAGACCATCATCTAAACACTTTCATTCGGTACAAACTCTTCCTTTTTACTTATATTACTAATATAACCAATTGCATGTACGATCTAAGCTCTAAAAACAAGTTTTGATGAAGTTTTATGACCATTTTTATACAAAAACGGGTTTATAATAAATGATGCTTAAATCTTTGTTTTTATGGATAAAAGTTATTGTTAGAGCAAGGATTGACAGGCTCAGTAACTTGGGTGTTTGGGATTCAACCCCTTGACCTCCTGCTTAGCAGTGCGAACCTATCAAGCTCTTGGCGAGCCTAAGGTGGTCAAGTGGCTGGTTGGAGAAAGATGATCGGAATATGTTTACTGCGGGAAGTGTGTAGGTATTCCGGTCAAGAGATATTGTGTGTAAGTATGAGAGTGGAGAAAATGATGAAGTTGGCCTCCAAAACCTGAAGTGTGGAGTATTTATACCCAACACTACCAGGTATCAACAACGTATGGCAATGATGACCATTTATGGCTCATCAATAGGATTCCAACGGGTATTAACGTCTATATCATTATATAACTTTATTAATGCTCTGACGGTTACATTCAGGGATTAGGCTTGAGTTTCTGACTGGTAGGATGTCAGGAGTATAATACTATGAGATGAATCCCAAGGCATTAGTGTTGGTTTGGAGGAATACGGTACTTATTAGATACAAGGTATAAGTATTGGTTCTGGAGTGCCGGGCCAAAAACATGAGTGACAGCCTAGGCGTAAGTGCTACCAAGGTGTCGTACATCGGACCACGAGTGTCGGACGCCGGGATACGAGTGTCGGACACCGGGCCATGGGTGCCGGACGTCGGGCCACGGGCGCCGGACGCTGGGGCCAAGCTACCGGACACGGGGCGCTAGGTGCCGGGACACAACTCTCGGATCCCGGACAAGGGGCCATGATTCCCAGACACGGAGCGCTAGGTGCCGGGACACATCTCTCGGATCCCGGACACGGGGCCATGATCTCCGGACACGGGGCGCTAGGTGCCGGGACACATCTCTCGGATCCCGGACACGGGGCCATGTTTCCCGGACACGGGGCCATAGTGTTGGGACATATCTCTCGGATCCCGGACACGGGGCCATGTTTCCCGGACACGGGGCCATAGTGCCGGGACACAACTCCCGGATCCCGGGCACGGGGCGCTAGTGTCGGGACACAACTCTCGGATCCCGAACACGGGGCCATGTTTCCCGGACACGGGGCCATAGTGTCGGGACACAACTACGGGATCCCGGACACGGGGCCATGTTTTCCGGACACGGGGCCATAGTGCCGGGATACATCTCTCGGATCCCGGACACGGGGCCATGATTCCCGGACACGGGGCGCTAGGTGTCAGGACACATCTCTCGGATCCCGGACACGGAGCCATAATCCCCGGATACGGGGCTGTTTTACCCGGACAGGGTCCGTTTTACCCGGACACGGGGCCTGGTGTCGGGGCCATTTTACCCGGACACGGGGCCGGGTGCCGGGACCATTTTACCTGGACACGGGGCCTGGTGTCGGGGCCATTTTATCCGGACACAGGGTCAAGGGCCAAGTGTCCAGACGCGGAGCCTTGTGTCTGGACGCCGGGACGAAATGTCCGGATGCTGGGGCCAAGTGTCCAGACGCCGGAGCCTTGTGTCCGGATGCCGAAGCCTAAGGGTCGGAGCTAGGAGATAGCAGGCAAGCTTTTGTAAGTCAGGTTATGTGTTTAGGGGGTTAATGGGCTATGTGTATGAGCCATTCCCTACTAACACTATCAGTTATGTATAAACTGTTAAAATGACATATTATGAAGTTTAAACCGATTGCATGTCGAAATCTATGGTTGGAATAAACGATTTTACAAGAAAAAACCCAAAAACTCGAAATTGCCCGAGCTGTGCGCCGTCCCTAAGGCTAGGACGACGCACAACCTTTAATTTTCCCGAAAATCGTCGTTTTGGCCCTTTAAAACTTGGTTACGCATTCTGACTTTTGAGACTTGACATTTGGTACTGAGTTTGGTAAAAATGAACATATTGGTGACTTGTATTGGACTTAATATGCTAAAAAGAACATGTCTAAAAACGTTATGTATGTATATGTGTTTTGTGAGCGGGAAAGTGTTTTGTATTTTGGGACATAGAATTTGGGCGCGGAAGCTCTGCCCAAATTTTGTTAGAAAATAAAAGACACTTTAGCAAACAAAACATATTTAACATAATAACAATAACACTAATTTTGGACTTTTGGACTAAAACAAAACGATAACCGTTTCGGACGTTTTTTGGACAAACTGGACCTTAACACTTAAAGTTTAACTAAAAACTAATTATTATATTATACAATAACATAATAACACTTGAGCAAAACTTGGTATTATTAGGCGTTCGGTGATTCCCGGCACACTTTCCGACCGTTCCCGCTTACGATTATCTTCGCAAACAGTGAGTTACAAACCCCTACTCTTTTTAACGCTTTTAATACTTTTTGGGGTGAAATGCGAGTCTTAGGCTTAAGCACTACACTTAAGCTGATAAACGCTTTGATACTTGAATTCTAAACGAAAACTATTTGATACTCGAATACTTTTGTGAAACGCTTTGATACTCGAAAACTATTGTGAAACTATTTGATACTCGAAAACTATTGTGAACGCTTTTGATACTCGAATGCTATAATGAAAACGATTTGAAACTCGAATGCTATTACGAAAACACTTATGTATTTTGAATGCTACTATGAAATGCTTTGATATTTTGAATACTAAAACGAATGACTATTTTGCCGGCATTGTTGAGGGTTTTTCCAACAATGCCGAGGATACGAAAACTATATTTGCCAATGACTAAAACAATCGATCGTTATGTTGCGGACTTTGTACAACATGGACGTGAGAAACCACTAAAATTCCCGACACTACCAAGGACATTAGTTGCTATTAATCCCTTTGGAAAGGACCGTTAGTAGATATGGATAGCGCTATTAGGGTAGATTGACCCTCACCACAACGACTTATAACGATGGTGCATAATACTAAATGGGTAGGCTTTAGGCTTAGCAACGATCATTGGGCAATATATAGGATTGTCACATAGTCGCGCTATGTGGTCAATGCCTACGAAACGAATACTAAACTTTACGCATGGTTATGCGACTACTTTTTGAATACTATACTTTTCGCATGCTTATACGACAACTACATGAATACTATAATCTTTTACGCATTGCTATGCGTCGAAACTTGAATACTTATACTTTACGCATTGCTATGCGTCAACGCTTTGAATACTTAAACTTTGTAGCTCACTAACTACGTCTCCCGTAGTTAACACTTGACTCGTATTTTCAGAAAATGAGTAAGCTTTGGAGACGATACTTATGCTTTGGGCTGATGACTTCAAGAACGGGAAAGGGTTCGGGTGGCTTGACTATGAACACTTATCTTGTATTTTGGATATGTAAACGATGTTTTAAACACTTGTAAACCTTTGAGGTTATGTTTATTTTAATACAACTTGGTGTGGAATTATAAACTTGTGTATCGAATGCTATTGCTCTTCACATCCTGCGTTCCGCTTTAGCGGGGTGTGACAAGAACCGGTAGCTATTCTCGATCGGAAAATAAAGCAACTTAGAAACAAGCAAATTAATATGGTTAAGATTCAATGGAAGCATAGAAAGGGGTCGGAGTTTTCTTGGGAGCCGGAAAATGAAATGAAGAAATATTATCCCAAATTGTTTGAAGAATAGATTTCGGGAACGAAATCTTTAGAAGGAGAGAAGATTTGTAACATCCCGGTTCTCATAAATTAAAAATATTCCGTAAGCATTTACTTATTTATAATAAATATGTTTTATATTTATATCTATTTAGAATTTTTATATATATAGGATTAGAATGGTAAGAAAAATAGTTAGTTGAAGTTAGAAAGGACTTATATGCTTAACAATGTTAGTAAATTTTGTAAATTAGTGAAATTTGAGATGATGAGGGACTAAAGGTGTAAAATTTGAAATGTTGATGAGTAAGGTAATGAGGTGTCAATTGTAGAATTTTTCTAAGTAAAATTGTATGTGTTTGAGTGTGTGCTATTGAAAATTAAGCTAAGATCAACTTCAATTTCCTCAAATTTGGTGTTAAGATTTGTGAAGTTATAGAGAAATCTAGCTAAATTGGCATTGGAGTGGAGAAGGTAAATTTATGTATATATTTGGTATTAATTGGTGAATATGAGTTTGTTATATCAGATGTAGTTTAATTAGAATGCTTAATTGATAGTAGAAATGCTTAATTGGTAAAATGAGGTTTTCTTAATAATTGGGGATAATCATGAGAATTATTAATTTAAGCATTTTTTTGTATGTTAATTTGATGTTAGAATTATGTGTTTTAGCTTTATAGATGAAAGATAATGTGATGTTATGATGTCTTCATTTGGTATGAGTTGTTAATTATGTTGTTATGAGTATTGAAAACTTTAGTGTTTTTGGTCTTATAAACTCAGATTTAAAAGACAAAGGCAAAGGGAAAGCAACAAAGGAGTAGTAAAAGTAATTCGACGTCAAAGTGAGTATACGAGACTCATTTTCATATGGTTATGTGTTTAAAATTTTGTATTAATGTATTAAAGATTGATAAGTAAGTTATTCCAAGTTATAGTTAGAGTTGTTAGCGGAAATAGGGACTAGAAGTGGCGTAAGCTAACATGTAAGTGCAGGAAACGATTAAAAACGGAAGTCACCCCAGTTACTTGCCTAGTTGCGCCGCAACTGGTCCTTGTTGCGCCCCAGCTGGGACTCAGTAGCCAAGGGTGATTTCCATAATGTTTAGTTGCGGAGCAACTAGTGCCTAGATCAGTTTTTAGTAAGTTTTAAAGTAGTTTAAGTATGGGTATGATATCCTAACATATATTTATGTTAAAGAAGAATAGAGAAGACATTTATATGACAACAAGAAGTACAATTGACTTTCATTAGCCGGGGAGAAGTAGAGTTAACCTTAAATACATACCGCGAGGGTATATAAATGACTTTTAATAGTTGGAAAGAAGCAAGAACCAACTTTATATAAGTTGGGAGAAGAGTTTGATCAGACTTTACATAGTCTTGGAGAAGTATTTAAAACGAGACTAAGTATATTCACTAGCATAACGCTAATGTGTTTTATTGATTGTTATGTTTGTAGGTAAAAAGAGTCTCTAAATGGGCAAGGCAAGCTTATGAAGATCATATGGGGACCTTAATATAATTTTGAAATCTTTTGTAACGAGTTTCCGCTCTAAACACTATGGATGTCCTTTTTAGTAGAAGTGAAACAATAACTTTCGTTTGTTTGAAGTTATGTAAATGGTAAAGAACATGTTAATGTTGAAAAGTATATATGTATAAAAAGAGAAAAAAAAATATGTGTGTGTTTTAAAGATCCAAGTGTTACATCGATAATTCACGTCGTAAATGACAATTAGAAAGGAATGATATTCCTTGCCGAAAATGACTATTCGGTATATCGGTTGAAAGGAATACTGTTACCAAAGTTTAATCGAGATCGACCAAGGTCAACGTAAAAAATGTTGACTTGGTCAAAGTCAAAGATGTTTTAGCAATATATATTACTTTTACATATATTAGTTAAGTCATAAAACACAATCTGGGACTTTACTGCTGCGCACCATAGGGTCAATGCGTCACAGTGCATAAAATGCTAAAGCTGAGATTTCGAGCAGAAGCCCGGTGCGTCGCACTGGGGAACAGGTGCGGCGCACTGGCTGTATTTCCAGCTCTTTGGTTTTTAGCGTTTTGACGAAAATTGATTTAAGAGAAGTTTTAAGGTTAATTGTAAACTGTCCAAAAGTCACATTATGTCCAAATATCATTTACCATGTCTTATATATATTTATATTTGTAGCTTTTACATAGTAATATAGTAATATGTTACTTTCGGTTAAATATACCTTTTAACACGTTTTAGCTAAGATTTAGTCCAATACCTTGAGTTTTCCATATGTTGGTCTAATATGTTAACTTAACCATTTTAAGGCTAAAACCGCAAGACAAAGAAAAAGAGAAAGTAGGGGAAACAACGAAAGTACCGTAGTCACCCGCAATATTCTACAATCTCGAGGAGTCAAGAACACGAACCCGGAAAGCAAGCTTCGGTGGTGGTGGTGATGAGATATCCGGCTCCAAAACATAACAAAATATCACCATTAGCTTAGGGTTCCAAGGAAAAGAAAGATAGGGAGTTTCATGAAGAGATTTACTTACCACAACTTGAAATGAAAGTCTTTCAAAGTAATAACCGAAACTCCAAGATTTCAAAGATGACAATGGAAGTAAGAAGCTTGTAAAACAAGAGAACAAAGTTTGTGTTAGAATCTTAACCAAAAGTGGAAGAAAATGGAAGAAAAGTGAAGAAAAGTGAAGAAATCTTAAAGGAAAACTTACCAAATGTTAAGGAAACCAAAAAGAAATGATAGGAAGTGCTCTTAGCTTTGAAAACCTTCTTCAAATGGGTGCTTATCCTTTCAAAACTTCTGGAAAATTAGAGAGGTTTTGAGAGAGAAATGTGTAAGTGTTTGAAGATGTAAAAGAAATAAATGAAAGTGAAAATGTTATGTAGAAGTTTGGGAAATACAAGGGGGAAGGGGGGGGGGGGGGGGGGGGGGGGGGGGGGGGGGGTCCCCTATGTCCAAAACCAGTGATATTCTGCCTAAATCCCGTGATATATGGGATTGGGGGTGTGGAGAATCGAGTTGGTGAAGAAAATCAGATTTGGTATAGCTGTTATGCAGGGCAGTGCGTCGCACTGGTAAGGTGGTGCGTCGCACTGCCCCTCTGACTAACATTCTTCGTTATCATTCCGTTAAAGGACTGGTTTTGTAACAGACTCCGTTAATTCCCGTTAAAGGACTAACTTTGTAACAGATTTAGTTAGAGGACTAACTTTGTAATAGATTTTTGAAATATTAATTTTAACCGACAATTACGGCATAAACACCCTAACTTAAAAACACGAGAATACTAACTATTTGGCATTTAGGTAAATGTAACGCTTACGTCTCGAGGGACGAAGTAACAAAACACATAAAACCTGACTAATAAAAGAAAGTGAGTAAACACAAAGCGAAATAACGAGGGTCAAGACAAAAACAAATAAAAAAATAAATAACAATAACGATCATACCTCGAGATGACGGGTTGTCACACATTGCATATATTCATCCATTCTTATTCATCATTTTTGTTTGTATTAATTAACAATAGGGTTTCTACAATAAAGAATTTATTCTTTTTGATTGCAAAGATTATGTTGCTTTTTAGTATTTTATAATAGCTTTTTGTTTAAGTGGTAATTTTGTTAGTACTAAAAATTTGGGCATGATATAGTGCTGCTTCCTGTAATATTTACGCTTCAAGTGCATTTGGCACTAATTGCTTGTATGATTTGAATGAAAATTAAAATGTTCATGTTTCCATTGAGTAAAGGAATTGAATTTTGTTGATAATTAAATTAAATTCAAGTTGCGCTCAAATTTCATTTCTTTTGAGATGTCGGGTTATATTCGTTAACGGGATTTTTATGAATTATGACAACGATTGAATTTGTATATCTATGCTGTGAAGGAAAGCATCGATAAGAAAAATATATGTTGTAGCATAAAGAAAAGATGAAATCAGTGTAGAAATAAATGCATGTAATAGAAAATGATGTTGATAAGAAAGAGTAGAAGTGTCAAACACAGTAAATTTAGTGGTGAATGACAAATGAAGGTGGTGTGAATATCACATCCCATTTAAAGGGTGTCTTTACTCTTTTATAAATTAACCTAAATAGATATCCTAGATGCAAATGCCAAAAATGGAGTTATGTTTATGCATTTTTTGTATATTTGATTAAGAAAAATGCCAAAAGTGACCGAAGGCCTGTTGACTATGAAAGTCAACCACTATGTATATTTCTATTTATAAAAAAAAAATATCCTATCCTAATATATGATTTAATAATTTCTTGAAAATGGCGTAGTATCATAATATGGTAGTAGCATCTAGATTATGTGAGAAATGTCCGTAAAGAAAAACATTTATTTATCATATTTTTATTTCGATTCACAAATTTTGAAAAAATAAATAATAGAAAGTGTGAATCGAAGTTATAATTTGTAGTATACACTATTTTTATAAATATATTGAATCGTAACTACATAAAGATTATATTTAAAAATATATATATATATAATTATAAATTAAAATAAAAATATGTTTGAATCAATGTCTTTTCTTATCTTCTCACCAAAAATTCACTATTGATTCTCCATCTATGTTAGTAATCATAATAGCATATTAACATCTACTTTTAATAGTCATTTTAATGATAACGAGGCAAGTTTGGTACGAGATTAGGTAATTATGGACAGACCCTTAGAAAAACTGATTAGCATATCCGGTCCCAAAACCCTCGATCCCCGATTACATAGACCCGTTGGGTTTGCGGGTTTCCTGCAGGAATCGAGGATCTCCGTTTATTATCAAAGAAGAAAATAAATCAATATAAAAGCGAAATCTTTGCAATAGAAAGAAAAAGTAAGTGCAAATTATTTTTGTAAATAAGAGTTCATAAAATGAGCACTACCTAAAATGTTATAAAATTTGAGTTCGTAAATAAATGTCTTGTATGTTTATAAAAAATGTGTTAATGATTGTTTGTCAATCTTTGCAATAACAAATTGAGTTAATTACATGGTTCGTCCCTATGGTTTGTACCATTTTCACCCGTCATACCTATTACTTTTTTATTACACCACTGGTACCTAAGTTTGAAATTTGTTGCCTCCAGAGTCCCTAAAATGGATGTGCCGTTAAGTGACCTCACGTGTGTCACACGTGATGGGTAATTTCGTCATTTTACCTTTCTCAGATTCAATTGCAAATTAAACCCAAATTCATCCCAAAAAATCCCCAAATCCTAAAATTAATTTCCCCAAATTTCAATTTCTAACTTCAGATTATGAGTTTTACTTACATAATCGTTTTGAGAAAAATCAAAGGTCCTAGCTAGATTCATAACTAACATAAATTGGATGAAATTTCAATTAAGCAATAATTAGGTAAAAATGTGAGAATTCTAGGGTTTACTGACCAGGACCGGCATCACGAGCGACGGTGCCGGTTACAACGAAGATGCCTGCTCCGATTGAAGTTCCGATACCGATAAGAATTAGGTCAAACGGACCGAGACGACGGATTAAACCTTCGCCTGAGTTTACACGAATGACGTCAGATGAATTGCTTAGAGGTTTAGTTCTGAGTGCTGATGAACAAAATTGAGAGAAAACTGAATTATGAGAAGCATTTTTCATAGTGGAAAAGCTCGCCGGAGAGTTGCCGGAAAATTTCGCCGGAGAAGAGATTAACTCCGACGCCTATTGTTTTTATTTTATTTTATGGAATTAGGTAATTAGTTCTTGACAAATTAAAAGAGACCAAATGGACCTTTGAGTTATGTAAGTAAAACTCATAATCTGAAGTTAGAAATTGAAATTTGGGGAAATTAATTTAGGATTTGGGGATTTTTTGGGATGAATTTGGGTTTAAATTGCAATTAAATCTGGGTTTAATGAAAGAGAAAGGTAAAATGACGAAATTACTCATCACGTGTGACACACGTGAGGTCACTTAACGGCACCTTTAACGGCACATCCATTTTAGGGACTCTGGAGGCAACAAATTTCAAACTTAAGTACCAGTGGTGTAATAAAAAAGTAATAGGGATGACGGGTGAAAATGGTGCAAACCATAGGGACGAACCATGTAATTAACTCTAACAAATTCATATATAATTGTTTAATATTTCAAATATAAATATGTAAATATAAATAATTAGATAGAATATTACTATTATTTGAATATAAATATAAATTTAAAAAATATTTTATTATGAGTTTGGTACGGATAAACGATTTTGGTATCATGTTCGGGTACTTGGTGCGGGGATAATACAATCCCGTCCCCGTACCACACACGATTAAAAATATGAGTTTTGATATCCTACTCGCTTCCTGAACCGTCCCCCGAAACATCCAATTACTTTGATTTTCAGGTTTCTCCGTCGTTTTCAAAAAATTTTCCATCCCTTGAGACCGGTTAAATTAAGATTTTCTGTAAATTCTAACACACGAGTAAAATAAACATATATGCGTGTGAGGGAAAAAAAAGGACCAATTATTAAGCGGTGTCTTTACTCTTTTATAACCCTAATAGATATCCTAGATGGAAATGCCAAAAATGGAGTTCGTTTATACATTTCTTGTATACTTGAATGAGAAAAATTCCACAAATGACCTATGGCGCGTTGACTCTGAAAGTCAATCACTATGTATATTTCTATCTATAAAATGACGATTTTTTGATAATTTGACATTAGTAGAAATATGACTTTCTTTTAATAATTTTTGAAAATGGCGTAGTATCATATTATGTTAGTAATCATAATTACAAATTAAGTCATTTTGATAATAATACTATAAAATAGTGATAGTAATAATAGGGTTAGGTTAACATATTATTACAAACTTAAGTTTGTTATACATTTATTAAATTATGTGAAGATCTTGAAAATGGATGAGGCTGAATTTAATCATCAAATAAATATGTCCGAATACAATATACACTTTTTATTTATCATTTGCCATAATAATATTAGAACAAAACGGCAAATAGTTGTCATACAATTTTTAAAAAAAATTAATAGTTAAGAGTTTCAAAATTAAGAAGAAACTATTCAAATATTTTTATAAGGTAATTATTGGAAAACTATGGCAATCGTAAGCATGACAGATTGACAGCAAGCTTGACCTGGTGGGATCTCTTTGAGATTCTTGTATACTGAGGTTTAAGACATGAGTAAGAGTGGAATAGTAGTCTGGATTAAAAAATTCAATTTTTTAGAAGGAAAAAAAAACTACTGAGGGATTTAGATTTTTTTATGTTATAATAAAACATGAGAGTAATGTTCTCTAATAAATAAAAAAGTATGTTCTAATCTTTAATATATAATAAAAGAGGGGTCTTAAATATTATGTGGTGGAGTAAGGTCCGTTAGATTGGTTAACTTCTTTGATGTCATCTCTTAGATCAGATTGATTATGTCATCAAATTTTTTATTTTACACCCTCTTACAATACATAATTACATTCTCCCTTTCATCAATTTCTACTAAAATAAAAAACATAATTATAATTTATTTATACAATCGTTCAATTTGTAATATAATTTACCTTATTATTATTCTAAAATCTTCTAATACATAATATTAAAATATATGTATAAAGATAAAAGTGTATATATGTTATTATAGCTATAAACAATATGTGTATAAATGTAAAAGTACATATATGTATTATACGTACAACATTGTTTTCGTATAATAAATTAAAATCTACATCAACATAAAATTTATGATTCAATTTTTTTTCCACGCTATCGCGGGACAATAATCTAGTAATTAATATAAAAATAGATCCAATAAGTTGATCGAAATTTATTTATAAGAGAACATGACTTCTTATATTTGATCGAGTGGATCTTAATCAATTTTAATCATTTTTCGATTTATCTTTATATTTAAATTATATTTCAAACAAAAACGACATAACTTTTTTCTTTTTTGGAAATGACAATGGCATGTGAAAATTTAGTACACATTTTAATGTATTGTAAATTAACAAAATCGACCACTTTCATTTTCGGATTTACTCATTTAATCTTTTATGCTTCCTAATGTTTAATTAACCAAATAAATCATTAAATTTATTTGACCAGTTAAAGATAAAAGAGCAATGTTATAGTTATACAAATCGTAATAAAGGTTATTTACAAAATGATATGGAACAAGGTCTTATCTTCGCGACGGGATAATAAAAGATAATTTGTTAGTCTTTAATATTAATTAAGGTTTAATGTGTAAAGGATAATAGTTGAGGATTGTTAATCTTTTAATAGAAATTAAAATTTAATATGTGAATGATAATACTTTAGGGTTAAAAATAAAAAATCTTGAATGGACGTGGTTTTGTTAAAAACACTATTAATGAGAGTTTATATTTTAATATTAAGAGATAACGAGGCGTGCCGACCCGTGCGTTGCACCGGGATTGAGTCATTGGTGAGTCTATGGGCAAAATTGGATTGTTAAGCTACTCCATTCCATTTGAGCATTGTATCAAACAACCGATGCACATAATATTTATAAAACGCTTAAATTTTAAACAAACTTATTTGCTGAGTGCATTATTTGTTTTGGTTGTTTCAGCATCTTACCACACCACATAAACAATTGGCTTATTAATCGAACAAACTGGTCCTCATGTCTAAGCTAAGTTTATTTAGTTTGCGTTAGATGCACGGGTTATAACTTTAACCTTTTTATTTTATATATGTTTATAAAATGTTGATTTTAGTTTGATACTACATTTTTTTTGATCATTAAGACATGTTTTCGTATTGTTTTGATTATATATTTTAAATTTCATACAGATAATTAAATATATGATTTATCAAAATTAATTAAAGTTTGTTAATATATGTGAGAATTGTAACTTCATGTTATTTCTTTTAAGATTGTATTCAAATCTTTGTATGATTACATAGTAACTCTAAATTTAAGGAATACTTTTGAACAACATTCATAACCACTTTCTTTTCTTACATTCTTTACTATACAAATTGATATGAGATTAAAGATAAATTATAATTAAACTATTATTTGATAAATAAAATAATGATATCATTCAACTAAATACACTAAAAATAATAATCCAACAAAAGACCATGGTAAATGTATACAAAATGCACAAAAGCTTGTGACAATTTTCCCAATAATTGAAAACAAATAAAAACTACGTCTTGAAGTGCATTTTTGACACGACTTTCTCCGTCCTTCATTAGCTTTTTTTGGTTCATAATGTTTTTCTATGGATAATCAAGAAAAACATGATATCCTTGTTTGGTTGTTTTGGTTTATATCTATTTGAGGATTTGTATTGTAATATAATTTTGTCTATTTATAGTGTTTAGTTTATAATTTTTAAATAAATCAAAAGACTCCTTATAAATATTGTTTTACTATAATTTAAGGCAAAACTTTTCATCTTACATTCACTTTAAAAATAAATTAATTTGTTTTAATTATTTGTGATTAAACTCAAACTATAATTTATGACAAACTATTGGTTTTTCATTTTTAGTTTTTATGATTAAACTTAAATATGATTTATGACAAAACTTTTAATCTTTTTTTTGATTAATAATTTATTAATTATCATTTATTATATTATGGGGTAATTAATACTCAAATTCAAAAATGGACTCAAGCTTTATATAGATAAAGATAAACATTTAACTGATCAAATCAAATTATTTACACTTTTTATTTCATTCATCATTTGATACATCATTTTGCAAAAAAATTTTGAATAAAAACAATAAGAAAATGCAAGTCAATTCGTTCCAATTCAAACCCACTAGCTTTATTTATAATCACCTGTTTGAATAGGTGTGAACCCCTAATCCATAATATATGAAGGCTGATTTATTCAAACCATGATGCAATCTATCTTTTGAATACTTCAAATAAGTCGTTGAATTATAAGTACTTCGGATTCATATCAACAACAGAATTTTTCTTACATATTGACTTCACTTTTTATCCATTAGATATGTTGCGCAAAAAAAATTCAACTCTGGTATGGTATACAACCACTTACTATTTTACTTGGAGCAAAATTTTTGACATTTTATTCGACCATTAAAAGTATACATGACTTTTAAATAGTCTCGGTGATTCATATACAAATCAACAAAAATGGTTACAAAAAGCTTGTAAATATTTGAGATTTTGTATATATATATATATGCACACTTGTATATGTAATAATTTTGATAAATTTTAAAGTACAAATCAAATAAAATGCAAGTCAAAAAAAATATTTATACATTATATAGTCGTTGTAGTACGTTTTATAATATGATTTTGTTTCATTTTATTTGACACTTGTTATCAATATACCACTTATGAAATTGCTAAATCACTATTCATAATCCATCATCAAATTACTAAATCGTTGTTCATAAGCCATATGGCTCAGCCAAACTGGCTGGCTTGAGTCGCAATTCAAGTCGCAATTCAAAATAGTTATCTATTTATTCATTTTCTTTTGTTTTGGAAATAAAGTTTTTGTTTTGGAGTAGTGTTTAATTTTAGATTTTCCGTTAGTGTTTACTTTTATGAAAATGGTTCATGTTCTTGTTTAGAGTTTTACGTGAGTTTTTTTTTTTTTTTTTCTTTTCTAAAGAAAGCTCTGCTGCAACGTGTTGGTAACCGCTCGTTTGCTAACAAATACATATTTCTAACTTATATAGATCACATAAACTAAATAATTTTTTCTTTTTATAATTTACAAAAAGTTAATATTTACGAATTCAAAGGTGAAATAGAACTCAATGAAACCAAATAAAGTTAATAATATCCTATATCAGGATTATTTTAGATTTTTATATATTGTAGATGTATTATTTTCAATAAAGTTATACGACAAACATGTAGACGGGAGTTATAGTAACAAAACCTTGGAAATGTCGAAGTGTACGATGAAAATATACTTAAGCTTAGTATATGGCTCCATGACACGCGTAAGAATAAGAAAATAAATGCTAGAGTTATCCAAAAAAAAGAAATATATATTTCCGAAGAGGAATCTAACATGACAAAAAGCAAATATAAAACCGTGTTTTTTAGAGTAGACTTAATTTGGTAGTATATATATAACCAAATGCCTATGGAGGATTTCCTAGTCTAACTCTCTCTCAAGTTGGTTAGACAGATATATATTGATACATATACTATATCTATATCTATATCAAGATAATGGGAAGACAACCATGTTGTGATAAAGTAGGCTTGAAACAAGGGCCTTGGACTGCTGATGAAGACAAGAAGCTTATAAACTTCATTCTCACTAATGGTCAATGTTGTTGGAGAGCTGTTCCTAAACTTGCAGGTACATTATATTAGATAACAATGTCTCTTTTCGCCTTTCCACATAACAAATAGTTGTGAAGGAACCGTCTCATAACACTCATCGATATTACAACCCACATAACGCACATGTTCTTGAGTGGGTTGTATAGTATATGATGTACGTCTTGCGACTCTATAATTAGTAAACATATTATAACTTTTGAGGCTTTCACTATCTCCTCTTCTACCATTCTAAAGATAAAAAGATCATCAAATGTTTCAACCAAGGTTGTGTACATAATAACATACTGGACATTAGTTTGATGAACACGATAATTTGTCATGAATTAAAATATACTCGACTTAATTTGTTCGTGGTTTTATTTATAACTTCAGGACTATTAAGGTGTGGAAAAAGTTGTAGATTGAGATGGACGAATTATCTTCGACCTGATCTGAAGCGGGGTTTATTATCAGAATATGAAGAGAGGATGGTTATTGATCTTCATGCTCAGCTTGGCAATAGGTGAAATTTCTCTTACTGTATTTTAGGTGGCAGACAAGTCATGCATATAGACATGACTAAACCAAGTGCAATTATTGATATTGTTTTAAAAAACAAAGATAAAAAAGTGGCTTATATATAAGTTGAGAAATTGATCAAATTAACTGAACTTTTTGTTACGTTCACCTCTTTTTTTCACCATATAATAACATTTTATTTATAGAGTTTTGTTCATAAGTTATGTGTAAGTGTAACCTTTCTTATATATTTATTATTTTATTGTAAAGAAATGTCTTTGTGGACATCATGATTGGACCAGTTCTAATGTGTATAAAGTATATGGTCCATGGACATTAAAAATATATATCTAATTAAAGAAAAGGCACTTGCCCAATAGTGTGATGAAGATGTTTATGAAAATCATTAAAAATGTAAGGTTATATCAAATAAAGTGAGGATCAGATTATTATTGATTATCATACAAAAAAATAAATAAAGCATTTATTTATTTATTTATATACATTTTTGAAAAGATTAACTAATAATCTGTTTTAACATTAATTGTAGATGGTCGAAGATTGCATCTAATCTTCCCGGAAGAACAGACAATGAAATAAAAAATCATTGGAATACCCACATCAAGAAAAAACTCAAGAAAATGGGAATCGATCCTCTCACGCATAAGCCACTTCCATGTCCTATCGTCCCAGTTAATGACGAAATAGGGCAAGCAACATCGCTCAACGAACCACTAGAAAAAGAAAATACCACGTTAGACCGAGCCATGGAGTATGGAACAATTGAAGTAGTAAATGATATAGTCTCCATTCAATCAAGTACTATCACTAAAGTAGCTAAAGATGAACTAGAAGATAGTGAAGAAAGCATACAAATTGACCAAGCTTCCCAAGTAGTGGACTTTTGCACTGATGAAGTTCCATTGATAGAACCGCATGAGATCCTACTTCCTACTCATATAAACACTTTACCCCCTCTATCTTCCATATCTTCATCATCTTCGACCTCGTCTAACTATGATATTTCAGCATGCAACAAGAATTTCCTCCAAGAGGAACTACAACAGTTTTTGGCAAGTTTGGAATGTAGTTCTTCATCCTTTTACTCTAGTAATTACAATAACTTTGAAGAACGATTATGGGATGACGATGAAGAATTTCTAAGTAGTTTGAACATGTTGGTTAATGATCCGAATGAAACTGTCACATTAGTACAAAAAGATATAGGTTTCACACAAGAGTTATCTAACTACTCAAGAATGCTCATGAGTGATGACTCTTGAACAACTATCGTCAATAAAATGTTTTTTTTTTTCTTTTTATATTAGTTTGGAGAAATGATTTAGATGCATACTAATATGCTTAACGCATTCAAGTGTTATACCGAATGTATTAAATGTATAGAAACAATTTCCCTCTTATCATTTTCAAAGCATTTGGTACAATATTTGAATGCGTTAGTCATTTTAGTAGACATATGATGTAGACATGTATATCATTTCTCGCTAGTTCTCCTACATTTTTTTTTCCTGTCTCTTTAGGATGGACATTACTACAACAAATTATTATTTGCAGACACATTTTTCAACATACTTTTAAAACTAAGTTACATAGGACATATGATGGGAAGAATCCAGATTCAAAACTTAAAACTATTTTAAATACACGTTCTTGTTTAAGTTAGTTTTTTAGATCCATGTACCACTTTTGTAGTATATAATAACAAATGTAATAAATCAAACCTTGTTTTGTGTTTTACACTGAGTTTTATATACTTAGATTCATTTTTTTAGAATTATTCGAAAGATTACATACATAATAAGCGTAAAAGTCAAAAAAACAATACGTACTTTTTGATTTGTGGCATTATAATGAACGAACTTCGAAAAATACTGGTATGATATATGTACTTCGTATTTCCGTCTCTATGTGATAAACGATTTCAAATTTTTGTTGACTTTTTGCTTGTTATCTTTGACTATTTATTAACCGGTGGATCGCTCTGATTTTTGGAAATGTGGTTCAAGACTCGTCGAAGCACGATCTGAACGAAGGGATTTTTGATCGAAGCATTATACAAGGAGATATTCTACTCTGAAGTTGTTGCAATTTGTGCAGAATTTTGGATCAACTAACAAGACTTTTGATTTGGGTAATCGTAGATTCGTCGGACGAGGCAACGATACTATAAACCAATGATACTTACATGTTGTAGAGAATAAGGACCTCCATAACCAATTAAGGAACTTCAGATAGATTCAAAGAACAAACCAATCGTTGAGTTTCAAAAAAAAACAAAAAAAAGGAAACTAAATTCGAGCCTAACTTCTGGGACGAAGGTGGGGAGGAAGAGGAGCATCCTTTTGACTCAGGTATCGTGATTTGAGGATGATGGCACCAGATATTTTTGTCGAATGGTTGATCATGATGTCACATTATCCTTTTTAGGAGCCGAGTTAAAGAAAACGAAGTGGGGTTAGAAAGTTTAAGAGTTAGAGACTTGAGAAAAACAAGACCCGATGACGAGTCTTTTTCCAAGAGGAGGAGAATGATGCGGGTATGCCTTCAAGACTCCAACTTCTTTGGCTTAGCTGTCAGTTCTTTGGTTAACATATGAAGTAACGTTTTGATCGTTCAAGAAGATGACGGATTAAAAATGACAATTTTAATTGACATTATCTATCTTTTATTACTAATTATTTGTGTTTTCTTTCAAGTTATCTTTTAGAGTTTAATAATTATTTATTGTTGTTTAAATTCATGGTTTTAAAAGGTTTTGATGATAAATTTTTAAAAGAAAAAATAAAGATTCTCTTAAAATTTAGTTTGGACACCCTTTTAAAATTTATCGAAATTTCTATTATTTCTCACAACATCATTGCATCATCGTAAAATACCTTCTCCTGTAGCATGGTTTAACCAATGACATAACTCCTAGCCAAATCTTTAATAAAATAAATCACGTACCTTTGTCAACATGTACGATTGTTAGACGCACTATAGATATCAACTCTTGAATTACTTAGTAATCATGATCAGCATCCTTCACCAACCTTGAAAGCGATAAATACTTGGTTTCATTTTCAATGACATAAGCCATGACAATCTGCTGCATGAACAAGCTCTCCTTGACTTTCTGGTCATCAACTTCTACATTCTTTTTTATTCATTCTCAGTCAATTTATTTTATAAACAGTTAATATACGAGTGTTCAAATCTATACTTTATAACGCAACTTACCTTATAAATTATAGATTTGATCGAACATATCCTATGTGTCCCTGAACTAATGTAGAGTACGCTTCTCAAATTTTGTTTTTATGAGATTCTTTTGCATATTAATTGAAACATGAGTTATAAAGTTGAATATAAATATTTATAAGTTTTTATTAGAAAAGATTTACTAGCTTGACCATGTGTAACAATAGAAAATAGAAAGGGATAATAGCTTGTGTATATTTTCAATTTTACACGTTTTTTTGTGTATACAGTATTCTCAAAAGTTCTATTGAGTATCCTATACTGACTAATTTTGTTTATCGAGTACGCGTTTAACTTTTTAAACCGGTTAGCGGTTACTTTGCCACATTGGACGCCATGCCATTTAACCACGGCTTACCAAACGATTTCCTAACCATGGTTTCTTTTTAACATTTCCTTTACAAGACATGATCCCAATGTTTCAATCACATAACCACACAAATTCTCCCGCTCTCCACCCAAAATCTCTTTTCACTCTCTTTTCTCCACAAAAATTTCATATTATTGTTGTTACAAATCCCAAGTTAGATCCTTTTATGAGGTAATTTTTATAGTAAAATTAGGGGTTTTTTTTTGTTTGAATTTTTTTCTGAAATTTTTTGGTGTTTACAGGATGGGCCTTGTGGATGGTTATGAACTTATTGTTCATAAAGATGGAGCTTTTATGTATGATCCGTTTAGGTATGATGGAGTAGAGATAACTGTTTATGTTGCAAAAGTTGGGTTTGAGGAATTGTGTGAACTTACCAAAACTGCTACCGGTAACCCTTTAGCCGCTCTCTTTTACACCTGTCCGGGACATAAACCAAAAGATGGGTTGTTCAGGCTTGCCAATGACTATGACGTTGCTATGATGTTTGATATTGCTTACTGTTATGGGAGGTTGGATGTATATATGGATCACTTTGATGATGATGACCTTACCCCGTATGTAAGAAGTATTGAAAAGCCACCTGAGGATGAACATGAACCTTCAGTCATTGACAACCTAGAAGATGCACCTGATGAACCAAGTGTTTCTCGTATTCAACAAGTAGATGATAACTCTAAAAGAAAACAAGCAGTAGTAGAAACATATTTAGGAGATGAAGATTATGTTGTGAAACCTGGAGAAGATGACAGTGATACAGAAAGTGATGTTGCTTCTATTGACTTTCTGTCTGAAGATGAAGTTGAATTTAAGGAGGTAAGAACTAGAAAGGTCGAGGAGAAAAAAGAACCCAAAAACAAGAGTGCAGCCACCATTGGCAACAGATGGAGTGAAAGAACAACCTGATTTGTTTGATACCATTGGTGAGCATGAGGAGATTATGACAGAACTTATGAGGAAGATGAAAGTTGGTGATGACAATGATCTAGATCCCTTTAAATCGGTTGCACATATTAGAAGTACTCAATCCATGATACTCAAGTTCATTGGAGGTTTCAGAAGGCACAAGTAGGTGAGAGGTTTGAATCTGCTGAAAAATTTAAGGAATGTATGACCTATTATGGACTGTCAAATTGATACAACATATTGTTGGGAAAATCAACGATTTAACCCAAGTTAATAAATCTGTTTATTAAAGTCTTAGTCTGAGTGATTTGAGTCTGAGTAACTCTGAGTCTGAGTGACTAAGATCAACTAAGACATTATGGAGCTGACTACTCAGCTTCATAAAGAGACGTAGTGCTTTAATTTAGGTATGTCAGTTAGATAAAATCTTCTATCTTTTTAGAAGATTTTCTAAGATTCATACTTATCAAGCTCACTATTATTGTGTATAAATAGTGAGCTTGAACATTGTAATTGTTGCACCTTTCGAAGAAATATAACTGGGTGTTATTTTCATTCGTTGTTATTATATATTCTGCAATAATAATAATAGAAACTGAGTAATCAATCAATTAATAATAATTAACGTCTAAATACTTATTTGTGATTGATTAGCCATTGTTTGAGATCTTATTGAGACCTAACAACTGGTATCAGAGCAAATAAGATTTAAATTTTAATAAATTTATAAATCTTAAACGATCAATACATAAAATCTCAAAACAATGTCATCATCTTCAAACCCACCTGCAATGGCTGGAAAAGGAATTTCTGTGTTCAATGGACATAATTTTGCCCATTGGAAACTTAAAGCTGAGTAGCATCTCTCAGTAATTCATGAGGAAATGATAAGAATAATAACTGAAGGACCCATCATTCCTGGAAAACACATTGATGAAGTCAAGGAAGGTGATAAAGTTGTTCAACGTGCAAGATGGGTTCAAACCACTAAATCACAATGGACAGATCAAGACAAGCTGTTGTACAATCTTGATCCTAGAGCTAGAAGCATTTTAGGAAATGCAGTGTCTGAACAAATATTCTCAAAAATAGCTGGCTGCAAAACTGCAAAAGAACTATGGGACACATTAATCGTGTCTTATGAAGGTGTTCCTGTTGTGAGAGAGCAAAGATTAAACAGTCTCATTAGAAATTATGAAAATTTCTATATGAAAGAAAAGGAGACTTTGGCTGACGTTCACACAAGATTTCAAATCATGCTGAATGATATGTCAGCTCTAGGAGTGACAAAGGAAGATGATGAAATATGTAAGAAATTTGTTGACATCTTACCTAACAAATTTGAATCTGTCATTACATCTCTTGTAGTTAGAGAGAAACTGTCCACCTACAAGCTGCCTGGGCTCTTTGGATTATTGTTAAATTTTGAGGAATCTCAAGAAAGGAAAAAGATAAACAATAGACGAACTGCAAGGGATCCTGAAGCTGCATTAGTTGCAACAAGTAGAAGGAATAAAAAAATTTATTCTAAAGCTGACTCATCTGAGTCTGAGTCCCACTCAGACTCAGAATCAGATGATGAAAATGAGGTCAAGAAATTGAAAAGTCAGCTTGCTCTATTAACTATGAAGCTTGAACAGAAGACAGGCTACAAAGGAAAGAAACCTTTCGATCTGAAGAAAGTGAAATGCTTTAAATGCAATGAATATGGTCACATGGCTGCTGACTGTAAAGTAAAGAATGCTCAGACTGAACACATGGACGAGGTTGCTGAGAGGGCCCAAAGATATCGACAGAAGTATCTGAAATACTAGAAAGGCAACAGTTCAAACACACAGAAGCTTCAAACTGAGCAAAGGGCATTCTTTGCTGAAGAATGGCTAGATGAGGAACTGTTCTCTGATGAAGATGAAGAAGTGGTGGATAAATGCTTAATGGCATTTACAGAAGAGGTGACTGAAGTTGAGAAATCTGCATCTCAGTTCGAAAAGGATCTGAAGGAAGCTGAGAGACTGAGTTGCAACTCAGACTGGAACAAGTCAAAACTCTATAAGGTACACAATTTTAACACTTATACTAATGAACAAAAACTTCAAATGTTTGAGTATATGTTTGTTGACTTGACCACCACTTTAGAAGAACAGTCTGAATTCAAACAAAAAATCAAAGATCTTGAAAATAGTTTGAAAATTAAAAATGATAAAATAATTGAACTAGAAAGTTATATTCTTCTAAATGCTCAGATTGAAGCTTATAGTGATCTTGCAAAAGCAAACCATAAATTTAGAGAAGAAACTGAGCATTATAAAAGAATTTGCAAATCATGGTGCATATCATCCTTAAAAAATGAAGATTGTTTGAGCAGACAGGTACCCAAACAAGTTCAAGCTGTGTTGGGTGAGGGATTCAGTCTGAAGAAGCATATGACTGAAGAAGAAGAAGCTGAAAAAGCTGAAAGAGAAAAAATTGTTTTCAAACCATAAATTCTTCCAAACACTTTCACTTATATGAAAGGAGAAAAAATAATGATGTCAAATGCTTTTGTCAAACCTGTAATTTCCCAAGTTTTTAATAAAAGTGATTCTTCATCTTCTTCTAAATCTGAATGTGTTACTTTATCTGAAACTAATGCAAATGTGCAGATTGAAAAGAATTCTACACATTTAAATAAAATTCTGCCCAAGGTTGTGAGTAAACCTAAGATTCAATCTCCAGTCAGTTCCAAAAGTCATAGCAAAAGTCATGAAACAAAAACGATTGATAAATTGGGAAATCAATTACTAGAACTGACAAATATCGTAAACACTCTAGTCATGAATAAATCACCCAATCACATCAGGCCAAAGACCCCTCCTAAGAGAATTTGCTACAATTGTGGTGAAAAAGGACATGAAGCTGTGTTTTGTAATAAACTGAATCAATCTAGACCACAGAACAACGTTCTTCAAAAGTCAGTCTCACCAAAACATAGGTCAGCTCCATATAAGTCAGTTTCACCAAAGTCTAAGTCAGTTTCATCGAAGTCAGTGTCACCTCAAAAGCAAAGACATATTTATCAATCAAAGACAACTTCGGTGAAAACTACTAAGACTGAGTCAGTCTCATCTCGAGTCAGTCTCAAAGAACCTCCATGCAAATACTGTGGTGTCATATGTCATTATTCTGTTAACTGCATGAAGGAAATAAATAAATGGAACTACACCAACTCCAAAACTGACTGCAAGACTGAACCTGAACTTAAAAATGTTTCAGTTCATGGATCCACTCTAAAGTGGGTGCCCAAAAGGAACTAATAAATTCTATTTCATGTGCAGGACTCTACAAAATGGTATCTAGATAGTGGGGCCTCAAGGCACATGACTGGAATGAAATCTTTTCTACAAGATTATAAAGAAGAAGATGGGTCTCAAGTGAGATATGGTGACAACGGGGTATCTATGACACGAGGATATGGAAAGATTCATGCTGGAGCTGTCACTTTCAAACGAGTTGTATATGTGGAAGGCTTACAACATAACTTACTAAGTGTGAGTCAAATCACTGATGAAGACCATGAAGTCAGATTCAGAAAGCAAGCTGGAATAATCTACAGTGCCAAGGGAAAACCTTTACTACTTGCCAAAAGAGAAAGAGATGTATTCTGCCTGGATCTGAGTACAGCCAATGATGAAGCTGAGATATGTTTGTTCACAGAAACAAAAGAAGAACTTAATTGGCTATGGCATCGAAGAGTATCTCATCTAAACTTCAAAAATATAAATGCCTTGTCAAAGAGCAAAGTGGTTAGAGGTCTTCCTGAACTGACCTATACCAAAGACAAAGTTTGTTCAGCTTGTGTACTTGGAAAACAAACAAAGAGTCAATTCCCATCCAAAATGTTGCATTCAATTGATGAACCTTTATTTATGCTACATATGGATTTGTTTGGTCCAATTGGAATTGAGAGTAAAGGAGGAAAGAAATACACCCTGGTAATTGTTGATGAATTTACTAGATTCACTTGGGTTATATTCTTACGGGCTAAAAGTGATGCATCTGAGGAGATCATTAGTCTGATCAAAAGAGAACAGCGACAGAAAAACACTCTTGTTCGTCAGATGAGAAGTGACCATGGAACTGAGTTCAAAAACTCAGTCTTAATAGACTTTTGTGATCAATTAGGCATAGTTCAAAACTTTGCCTCAGTTCGAACTCCTCAACAAAATGGAGTAGTAGAGAGAAGAAAGAGAACTCTAATTGAAGCTGCCAGAACAATGTTGTGTTATGGAAACTTGAAGATAAAATTCTGGGCTGAAGCTATGAACACTGCATGTTTCACACAGAATAGATCCATCATCGTGAAGAGACATGGAAAAACAGCTTATGAATTGTACCACAACAAGATCCCTTCCATTCATTATTTCCATATCTTTGGAAGAAGATGCTATATTCTCAACCAAAGGGACTTGTTGTGTAAAATGTCTCCCAAAGCTGATGAAGGGTTGTTTGTTGGATACTCAAGCATCGCAAAAGCATTCAGAGTCTACAATGAAAGAAGAAAGGTTGTAGAAGAAAGCATTAATGTCACTTTTGATGACACTACTCAGTCTGACAAAGATGACTCATCATCACAGACTGACATAGCCACCATCAATCAACTTTGTGATGAATTACTTGTAACTTCATTTGAAGCTAACTCTCAGGTTGAAGATCAGAATGCTGAAAACACTCATCCAAATCAAGAAGCTGAAAGTGAACGTGATGAATCATCTTTCCAGAGTGTTCCAGCAATAGAAAATACAGAGTCAAATGAAACTGATGAAACTCAGTCTGACACCCTTCAGTCTGACCAAACTCAGCTCCAAACTACTCAGCCTGATGATACTCAGACTCAAGCAGACGAAATTTCTGACAATGTTCCAGGCAACATCAAGACTGTCAGAGGACATCCTATCTCGTCAGTTATTGGTTCATTAACCGAAGGTGTCAAAACAAGAAGAAAGAATGCCACAACAAATTTTTGTTTCTACACAAATTTCTTGAGTCTGATGGAACCAAAGAAGGTTGAGGAAGCCTTATTAGATGAAGACTGGGTTGATGGTATGCAAGAGGAGCTTGGAGAATTCATAAGAAACAATGTATGGACAAAGGTCCCACGTCCCCTGTATAAGACCATTATTGGACTTAAATGGATCTTTCGAAATAAATATGACAAAGATGGGGTGGTGATCAGGAATAAAGCTCGATTAGTTGCTCAAGGCTACAAACAAGATGAAGGCATTGATTACGATGAAACATTTGCTCCAGTGGCCAGAATAGAAGCAATCGTCTCTTCCTAGCATATGCATCATTTAAAGATTTCTTGGTGTATCAAATGGATGTGAAGAGTGCATTTCTGAATGGAGACTTGCAGGAGGAAGTCTATGTCAAACAGCCTCCAGGTTTTGTTGATCCTAATTTTCCTGATCATGTTTTTAAATTAAACAAAGCTTTATATGGTCTCAAACAAGCTCCTAGAGCTTGGTATGATACTCTGTCTGACTTTCTTCTTAAAAATGATTTTAAAAAAGGTTCCATTGATAAAAATTGTTTATCAAAAAGGAAAATGGCCATGTAATTTTGGTCCAAATATCTGTTGATGACATTATATTTGGTTCCACAAATGAAAAGTTGTGTACTTGGTTTTCAAAACTCATTGTAGTGAATATAGACTGAGTATGATGGGAGAACTTACGTTTTTTCTTGGTCTACAAGTAGAACAAAAGAAATATGGAATTTTTATAAACCAAAGTAAATATGTTCATGATTTAGTAAAGAAATTTGGTTTTGAAACAAGTTCTGAAATGAAAACACCAATGAGCATTTCTGATAAGTTGCATAAAGACTCATATGGCAAGTCAGTTTGTCAAGCTTCTTATAGAGGAATGATTGGCTCTTTACTTTATTTAACTGCCAGTAGACCTGATATCATGTTTTCCACATGTCTATGTGCACGTTATCAAGCTGACCCCAAGGAATCCCATCTTAAAGCTGTCAAAGAATTTTTAGATATCTTAAGGGTACACCAAATATTGGTCTATGGTACCCTAAAGATACTGGTTTTGAACTGATTGGCTACACATTTGCAGATTATGCAGGATGTAAACTGGACAGGAAAAGCACTTCAGGAGGATGTGTGGAGAAAGGAAAGGTCAGACTGGAGTTTGTAGCTACTAATGATCAATTGGCAGACATATTCACGAAACCTCTGAGTGAGGACAAGTTTTTCTATCTGTTAGGAGAACTAGGCATGTTAAATCCTTAATCTGTCAAAATCATAAATCTCAAGCTGACCTCTTAGTCAGCTTGTGCTTTTTCAGTCTGACTTGAAAGTCAGCTCCAGATATCTCAGTCTGACCAGATGCGCAGACTGGGTGTAATTTTAGTAAATATCTTTTGAATTTTTTTTAGTTTTTTTTTTAATTTTAGTAAATATCTTTTGAAATTTTCTTGTTTTCTCCAATATATTTTTAAATTTTTTTAGTTTTCTTTTCTAAAGTTTTTTTTTTTACTGCGTCAATGTAAAGTCAAGGGTCACAAGTGTCAATAGGACAAACCTTCATGGACTAAATTGCAAGTTTCCTAACTTAGTTCCTTAATTTTCGCTCTTATAGTTTATATTCAACTGAATTTCAAATTTTAACCTAATTGCTTTATTCTCTAATCTTCTGCTTGATTTTCTTTCTAATGGCGAATGCAAATATGATCCTTCATGTTACCTCGCGTATGATTCCTGGTGCCGATTTTCAACACAGAGTTCAAATCAAAGATAATAACAAGGTGACCACTGCTGACATTCCTGCCAATCGTCGAAACAGGGGTTTTGAGCAGTTGATTCAATACATGAAATCCCATCCTCTATATGGAGCTTACTTTTGTGACACAGTGATGTACCCGCTGGTGTTGTGTGAATGGTGGTATACCTGCACTGCCAATGACAAAAAGACTGCCTTCACTGGCACCTACAATCATGGCAGACAGACGATCACCATTACTGAAGAGACAATACGAGCAGCCTTACTCCTTCCCACCATTGAGGAAGCTGGTGAAGGTGGATTTCAGCCCAAACGGACCAAACAACAGGCTCGAGCTGAGGCCTTTCCTTTGATTGGTCAGCCTGAAATCCAAGGTGTTATTCAGTACAAATTTTTCACTGGGAAATGGAAGTATTTATTTTCTAGTATAACAAGGTGCTTGGGGGAAAAATCTGGAAGTTTGGATCAGATGAACGAATTTGAAACCTATCTGTTTCATTCTATGGTAACGGGTCGAAGAATCTCTTATTCTCAACTATATTTTGAAGAGATTCTTTCCCTTGCCTTGAAAACGAAAAGACCGAATGATGTTCCATTCATTCGTGTCCTATCACTATGTTTTAAGGAGGCCATGGGAGATGTGGCATATGAGCAGCTTGACCAAACCTTTTACGTATGTCCTCTTCCTAGGCTGACTCCAAAGATTTTTACATATATAAATATCACTGAGGCTGAGCCACGGTTAACCCCAGTTATGCCTCAGTGGATTGAAAATCCTTTTATCGATCATGAACTCACTGAGTCTGACGAGTCAGACTCAGATGATCAGCCTGAAAGAATTGACGAACAATTGGAGGTTCATATTCCAGCTGCCGATGCTGAGGTGGAACTGGGTAGGGCTGGGCACGATGAGGCTGACCAAGGTATGGATATCAATCTTTCTCTACCTCAGTATGAGAGTATCCCCTCTCAGTCTGAGCAGTCCACTCCTAAACTTGATGTCTTGGCTACTCAAGCGACCAATCTGATGAACTCTCCCAGTTCATTTGAAAAAGCACTCACATCAAGCTCCACAGTAAATCAAGCACTAATGGATTCACTTTTCCATGAGGCTGAGAGTTCTAAACTCCCCTCCAGTGCTGTAGATCAGACCAGTCTCCCTCTGCTAGAGCAAGAGATGGATCTGACTACCATGACTACCCAAAGCCCATCTAGAGTAGTTAATTTGGAGACACACGATGCTGCTGCCACACTGACACATGTGGTAAGCATTGAAGACGATATTCCCCTCCTGAATATCTGTGTACTTAGTATGGGACCATCCCCTTCAGTTTCAAAGCCAGTTTCAAAGGCTATTTTCACTAGCTCTATGCTAGTTCACGATCAGGTACCATCAAATCTTTTACACTCTTATGCACAAGTCGTCAATGCCTCACTCCCCAAACTGAGTGAGGTACAGACTTCCTTTTCTATGGCTCATGATCATTCTCCTACCACACAGGGAGGGAGTGAAGTTGTGTCATCTGTTTCAACACCCCCTGTTACTACAATTCCTCAGTCTGAGGTTGCCCTGACGGTCCATGTGTTGTTACAAGCTATTCAGGACACGTCAACTCAGTTTGATGTCAAGCTGAGTGCAATGCAGACTGAGTTGCAAGCCATGAAAAGACAAAATGCTGAGGAGATGCAGGATTTAAAGGGAATGGTTTTGACGCTGACTTCTGAGATCAGCATGATGAGAAAAGGGAAACAGGTTGCTGAGGGTGCTCAGACTCAGGGAGAGAAAACGAATACACCAACTGATGAGTCTGATCTCCCCAAGCAAGATTTAAAAAGAAAGAGGGATGAAGGGGAGAAGAAGTACTACAAGACCACAAGGTTCAACTTGAAAACTCGTCAGTCTGAAGTGTTTTATGAGACTGATTACAGTGACATGTCCAACAGTGAATCTGAGAAGGAAGATAAGAAGGAAAAGGGGAAAGTGAGAGCTGACAGTGATCCAGATCAGACTGAGGATGAAGCTGAACCCAATGTCCAGACTGAGCTTGAGACTGAAATCAAGAAGAAACAAGATGAAGCTGAGAAACTAGCAAAGCTTCAGAGATATGCTCATAACTCTGGAATGATTGTGGAGCAATACAAAGAGTATGTCAAAGGGCTGTATATGGAGAAATTTGATGAAAATCCACAAGATCAATCAATGAAAGCAGCTGAAGAGCTTGAAGCTGAGATGAAGGAAGAAGAGGATTTGGCTATTGAAGAGGAACAAATTAGGGTAGAGGCTGACAGATTAATGGCCAAACAGGTGCTTAGAGAAGAAGCCAGATTTAACTTTATAGAGACAAACTTCACTCTGAGAAAGCATAAGAATAAAATTTATAACCTGGAGTGTACTAATACTGGTGGATCTGACCTAATGCTTACATGCTATCATAAAGGAGGATCTTTCAGAATCGGGTTACATAGAATGCACACACTGGGTTTGGAGGAATGGAAAGAGATTGCCAGACTGAGCACATGAATAACTACATTGCTCACAGAACGGATATCAAAAGAGAAGCTGTTTCTAACATCAATGTAGCTCATATGTTGAAGCTGATGTCGGATGATGATTATAGGGCATTTTGCACTATCCTCAGGGTGAGAGCTGGTGCTAAATCTCTGGGTCTGGAAACAAGTCACATGGATCCTGTCCCCAAAACTGTTACATTTCAAGATAGGACCTATGTGAAAACAGAAAATCATGAGGGCTTGTGTTATGTTGATTTTGGGGGAGAAGAATGTTTCCAAGCCAAAGACAGATTGAACATGACCTCCATCTATCATTTCATTGCCTTGCTGGGCGAATGTGAATCTGAGCAATGTCTTCCCTTTCGAATGAAGCTGATTAGTTGGTTATTTAATAACCTTCGAAGAATTGAAGAAATAGGGACTTTGATGGATAAGGTGGATCTGATCAAGAAAGAGTATCAAATGCTCTACCATAAATCTGATGCTGAAATGGAGAAACTGCTCGCTTGGAAAACTGAGAGGCTGAAATGGGCACAAGAAGTGGGCAACCCTATACCATGGGAGACATCTTTGAAGAAGAAAAGATCAGTCAAGAAGAGGAAGTGATCTGTCTTTATGTATCTTTTTGGTCACAAACAATGTTAAGTAAACAAATGTAGTTTGTGTTTATTTTTGGTGCACAATTTGTAAAAGACTTTAATTCAAACAGATAGGGGGAGATTGTTGGGAAAATCAACGATTTAACCCAAGTTAATAAATCTGTTTATTAAAGTCTTAGTCTGAGTGATTTGAGTCTGAGTAACTCCGGGTCTGAGTGACTGAGTCTGAGTGACTAAGATCAACTAAGGCATTATGGAGCTGACTACTCAGCTTCATAAAGAGACGTAGTGCTTTAATTTAGGTATGTCAGTTAGATAAAATCTTCTATCTTTTTAGAAGATTTTCTAAGATTCATACTTATCAAGCTCACTATTATTGTGTATATATAGCGAGCTTGAACATTGTAATTGTTGCACCTTTCCAAGAAATATAACTGTGTGTTATTTTCATTTGTTGTTATTATATATTCCGCGATAATAATAATAGAAACTGAGTAATCAATCGATTAATAATAATTAACGTCTAAATACTTATTTGTGATTGATTAGCCATTGTTTGAGATCTTATTGAGACCTAACATATATACTTCTCAAGATGCAGTTCAAAGGAGATATTGGCTAAGTGTGGACATAGACCTCCAAGACTAAAGGATATATCCAAAGGTAAACAAAGGAAACAAAAGAAGTATCCTGATGTAGTTAAACCAGATGGTCCAAAGTGTCCATTTAGATGTCATGCTAGGACTATGAGGACAAAAGAGTCCTTTCAGGTTATTTCTTTGGTTGAAGTTCACACATGTGTTAGGAACTTTAAGTTTGGATCACTGATTAATTACAAGTGGATTGGTAAGCACTTTGGTGAGAAGATAAGGTCTAACCCAAGCATAAGATTGGTTGACATTGCTGATTTAGTCATGAAAAAGTATAAATGCACTGTGACCAGTAACCAATTCAGTAACCAATTCAGAAGGGCCAAGACTTATGCAATAGTTGAGTATGATAAGTCATTAGAGGATCACTATGGAATGCTAAGATCTTATGCTGATGAGTTGCTTACAAGTAATCCAGGATGAACAGTGAAAATAGGTGTTACAGTCAATCTAGATGAAAAGGTTTATTTTGATAGGATGTATAATTGTTTAAAAGGTTTGAAAATGGGATGGATTAGGGGTTGTAGGAGGATAATTTCACTAGATGGTTGTTTTTTGAGAAGCCCCAACCATGGTGAATTATTGACAGCAATTGGAAGAGATGGAAATAAGCACATCTTCCCAATTGCTTGGGTTGTTGTGAATGTGGAAAACAAGGAGAATTGGAGTTGGTTCATTCAATTGTTGGCTGAGGATCTGCAGATTGAAGGTGGTGCTAGTGTAACCTTAATGTCAGATCAACACAAGGTATGTGTTTTTATATTACCTCATGCTTACTAGTATATTACTACTAACCACATGTTTTTATATTACCACTAACCACATGTTTTATAATGCAAAGGGTTTGATGGAGGCTGTCAAGACTGTCATGCCATATGCAGAGCATAGGCAATATGCAAGGCACATCTATGAGAATTTTAGAAAGCAATTCAGTGGTGTGGAATTTAGAAGTCTTTTATGGTCAGCTTCTAAGTCATTATATCTTGTGCTATTTAAGAAGATCATGGACAAGATTCACCAAGCTAATCCAAGGGCAGTAACTTATTTACTTGAGAGGGATCCTAAAACATGGTCTATGACTTTCTTCACATTGTATAGAGGTTGTGAAGCAGTGGAGAATGGCTTCAGTGAGTGCTTCAATTCATTTATTGTGGCTTTAAGGAACAAACCAATCATCACCATGTTAGAGGCTATAAGAGTGATTGTGATGGAAAGGATGAACACAATGTGAAAGTTATGCTTGAAGTGGGATGGTGTAATATGTCCATCAATACAAAAGAAACTGGAATGGTGTAAGGATCAACATAGGTTCACTCTTCAATTTTGGTTTAACTTTTTGTAATAATGTTTATAGTATTTTAATATGTTCTTAATCATAGGTTTTGGCTTCCTATGTTCTTTGGAGGATTTGAATGGGAGGTTAGACAATGCAATAGGGGTTTTAAAGTTAATGAACAACATAAAACATGTAGTTGCAGGATGTGGCAGTTATCAGGCGTGCCTTGTCCACATGGTTGTTCATTTATACTTGCTTTACATAAAAACCCAGAGGATTTTGTGACAGATTGGTTTAAAAGGTCAATGTACTTGAATGCTTACACCACTTACTTGAAACGTGTTGGTGGGATGTCAACTTGGAGACCAAACAACATGAACAAGCCTCTTCCACCACTACCAAGGAAAATTCCAGGGAGACCCAAGAAGAAGAGGATTAGAGCTCAAAGTGAGGGGGAAGTACCACAAGAATTTCCACGGTTGGGACAGTTATTACTTGCCATAATTGTTGGGAAACTGGTCATAACAAAAAAGGATGTACAAATGACCCTAAAACACCACCTAAGAAGAACAACAATGTTGGTTCTGCTGCAAGCAGTGGTGCTAGTGATGAGGGTGCAAGTACTGGTCAGAGCATAGACTCAGGTGCAAGTATTGGTTCTACATCAAGCATGCAGGGAGTTGGTTCAAGTTGTGGTTCAACATCATCATATTGGGCAAGTGTTGATGCTTTGATGGGTGCTGGACCAGTTAAAGGTATTTTTGATGGTGGGTCAAATCCAGAACATTTCTTCTTAGGTTCATCACATGGGGCAAAGAAAGGTGTAGGGTTGGGTTTAACAAGTGCTCCAGGTGTCCCAAGGCTAAATGCAAAATATCATATAGGTATGTTTTTAATATCATGTTAGTTATAGTTGTGATTACTATTGTATAGTCTTTTAATAGATAAATATACTACTTAGGTCCTATTAAAAGACCTTTACCTTCATGGTGGGGAAATGGCTTGTGTATTGATCCAGTTACTGGTGAAAGCTTTGAAAGGAGAGGTAAGAATTTTGTTCCAGTCCATGTGTGGCCTTTACGTGTTCCATTGCCAGTCACTCAAGAAGAGGTATATGTTGCAGTACAAGGACAAGTTGATAATGAAACTGAAAAGAATGTGGATGTTCAAGGTCAGGTTGGGAATGAAACTAAAGAGAAGAATGTGGATGTTCAAGGTCAGGCTAAGAATGATAGTGAAGAGTTGGATTTGGGAAGCCAGGAACCCATATTTAGTCAGTATTCACAAGATGTATCACCAAAGAAGAAGAATAGATCATCAAAGAAAGTAGATGTGAATAAGAGAAAACCAAGTGAGTGAATCTTGAAAAGGAAGCTGTGAAAGCAAGTTGAGGGACCAGGAGATGCACAAGACAATGCAATTGACCTTTGAAAGTAATATGTACTTGACTTTGGTATTTAGGATGTTTGTAAACAATGTCTTTTGGTACTTGTGTGGTATTTAGGATTGTAACCTTTAGGATTGTATGCAGTTGGCTTTATAAGCCAATTAGCAATTTTGATGTAGATGAATGATGGTAACAAATGTTGTATTATATGTACTTGAATGATGGTATGTAGTTGGCTTTATAAGCCAATTAGCAGTTTTGGTATGTAACTTTTTTTACATTATAAAAAAAACAATACAACTTGCTAAAACTTCTTTACATAAAACCTTTTAAAACCTAATAAGAAATCCTATTCCAATTACTAAAAAATCAGCAACAAACAACAAAATCACAACCAATTTCTCATAAACTACAATCTTTGACTTTGCATAGGTCTACTCATGCATCATTTTGTTCATTTCCAATCTTGAATCTTTAAGCTCTTCATAAGCTGCATTTTCAATACTTGCCCTACGTCTTTGCAATTCAACATGAAGATCAAATAGGAGTTTCTTGTAGTAAGGATTACAAATTTTTCGTCAATAAACATATACAACTTGCATTTCCTTTCTTTATCTTGTTAATTGGAAAATTAAATTCAATTTTGTGTTGAATTTGTGTTCAATTTGGGGCAAAATTAAAAATTAGATGTGTTAATATATATATATATATATATATATATATATATATATATATATATATATATATATATATATATATATATATATAGGAGTAGGATCAAATAAAAAGTGTTAAATTTGTAAAAAATGTGAGAAGCATTGTGGAAGTGACATGTGGCAAACTTGGAAAAAAAAAATTAATAAAAAGATATTTAAAAAAATAATATTTTTTTTTTTAAAAAAAAAAAATTTGAAATTCTTTTTGATAACGTCATCTGTCACGTCATATGATGCACACACAAAATATGATGCATATTAATGATGCACAAAAAATATGATTCATATAAATGATGCACAAAAAAACACTATGATATTCGACTATGATTCACATATAAAATGTTCATCATATATGTGTATCATAAATGTAAATCATAAATGTGTATCATATTTTTTTTCGTACATAACTTTTTTCGAACAAAAAGAAAAAAAAAATTCTGGAAAAAATAAAATTTCGATTTTTTTTTATAAATATTTTTTTATTAAAATCATTATTTTTTTATTAAAAAAAAATAAAATAAAAAATAAAAAATAAAAAAATTCAAGGTTGCCACATGTTACTCGCACAATGTTTCTCACATTTTTTACAAATTTAACACTTTTTACATAAACCCTCCACTATATATATATATATATATATATATATATATATATATATATATATATATATATATATATATATATATATATATTAAAAAAGCGTATAATACAAATGATTATATGGTCGATTTATTATTTTTATAATGTGTCATCCTCTATCATAAGTGTCATATTTGTATGCAACGATCAAACACTTATGAAACCTTCAAATGCAATTATTAGAGGTTTATTGAATCCATTGAAATATTCACCCTTTCTACCGCGGATATCGAACATCCTTTACCAAAGTCATCATACTCTTACGGAAACTTTTGAATGAATTATTCAGGACACTAATCGAATTTTGTTAATAGCAAAACAGTAGAAAGAGAGCGTGAACCCATCAAAATACCATATTAAGATATAGTTAGATGACATGTTCAAAATACGAAACACTTTTATGATTTTAAATAAAAAAACGCGTTGTGAAAAAAGATCAAATGGTAAACTACTAAGACTAGTTGGAATAGTTCAACGCACTTTTGACTTTTGTATTTTGCCAAAGGAATATATTCCCTTGCCAATTGAAGATTATTACTAATTTTATTATTTCAAAGTTTTGACTACTAATTTGTGAATTTTTAAATTATCAAGCTTTCAGATAACATTAATAACACATAAACATCTTTCATAATGTATTCGATAGATTGCTAAACACCAAAGAGCTTCTAGCCTAGCGGTATGTGGGTGACCCATTGACTAGAAGGTCATGGGTTCAAGTCTCGGTGGAGACAATTTGGTGAATTGTAAATTTGGTGAATTGTATATAGTGTGTTTGTAGTATTTGCCTTTCCAAAAAAAAAAAAAAAGATTACTAAACGTTTACTAAATACTCCATATTTTTAATATAAATATAACATGGCGTTGAGATAGCTAGATCTACAAGAAAGACATATAGGGATAAGAAAATAGGACTAAGTGCATGATAATGTAACAAACTTCGTTCGATTTGTTATTATTTGTATCAAACTTTCAAAACTTCTATTGTATATTCAACTTTTATTTTTTTTCAAATGATGTAACAACCTGATTTTTTATTTTATAAATAATTAATATTTAAACCGGTTATATGTCTATAGTATTTATGAAAAAGTAAGAATTGAATAAACATAATAGAAAAATCGAGAAATATATAAATCTGTTATGGATAATTATGATATGGATGTCCATATGTTTAGAATATATGTGTTTATTTATTAGAAGATATCTTTGTTGAAGTTTATCTCTATTGTAACTATAAATACATACCTCTATATGAGATGAATAATACAATTCGCTATTCTTCTTTATCTTATATTCTTGTTCTTTTATTGTTCCTTCTATTGTTTCACAACACGTTATCAGCAATCTGAGTTACGTATTCTTTCCAAACACCATTATTTTTCCTCTTTGGCGCACATCGGAACAACTCGTCCTCTGCTCCGCATCTTAAGGTGTTTTCATTGAGGTAAAAAGTTCTACTCAAATGTATTTGGTATTATGGTAATATTATTATAGAATGAACTTGTGTAACTGTGGGGTATCAAATTCATTGAATTAATTGTACTCATTAAATTAAATAGATGGTCTACTATAAATCACTATAATATTTATTTGCTTACATAAAAATTACTGTTATAAATTACATCGTAAACGTTTTAGAAATTTTATGGAATTTTATTTTGAACTTAAATGCAAGATTTTGTTCATATTTTTATTTTTTTTGATCGAAGTGCTTTAAAAAAAAGTTATTAAATACGTAATGTCAACCAATTTGTTAGGATATTATTTGAAAATTGTGCTCTAATATTTATTGGTATTATTTAAAGATTGTGATCTAATCTTTATTTCGATTCTCATTATATTAAAGATAAAAAAGAAAAACGTTTATTGATTTCTGTAGATTACAAATGGTAACAATTTATTTAAGAGTTATACGTGGTTGACGTAACGTTAATAATACTAACATCTAGAAATTACTTCGCACTATTAGCCAGTGCCGGGTTAAGAAAAGAGTAACTAGTTATGTATTTGTTGATATGAAATATCTATGGTCATGATTTATGGGTAATTTCATGGTTATGAATTTTCTGTTAATTTGAATTTAATTGTTAAGAAGTAAAATAAGTTGTAGTTTACGAGTATAAATTCATGATGAACTAGTCTTATTTTTATGCTTATAAGACCTGTTTAGTTGTTTATCTATATGTATGTATATGTATTTTGTTGTTATGTTCTCTAAGGGATTTTGAAAACTGTGATGTAGGCTTTTAGTTTTTATTATTTTAAAATGTGATACATATTTATCCGATTGTTTATTGGTCAAGGGTCGGATATTTGTTTTGAATCATTCATATGTGGGCTATCGATTGCGTAAGTATGGATATTTAATATCAGGGTTAGCGACTGTAATGGACTTAATTTTATTTGTGCCTTAAACTTTTGGCTCTTTAGTTTTTAGCGAATTGGTATACGAAAATAGCCACCAATTATTTATATATATACTAGGCGTATTCCCGCGCGTTGCGCGGTGACAGTTTCTAAAGAGATTTGTCACGAACAATGATCAGAATCGGGAGTTCGAACAATATGAATCTGAAACTGAATTAGAACAATATTGATGTGATCACTCAAATAGCTAAGGGATTGACTACAAAAGTCAAACTTTTCAAATACATATGTAAAAATAAAAAGACATTCCTACGTACAGTATTAGATATTAGATTAGATACATATATAATTCAGCAAACTGCTGCATATTTTCAAGTAAGGTATAGAAAGAATATAACATGTTGTATCACTTGTCTAATCAACAACATGCACATGGACCCTATACCTGCAACAACGAAAACAGACATTACAAAAGGCAATAATTGGGTAGGTTAATACCATAATCCCTACATAAAACAACTCAAAAAACCAACCTTATCATAGAGTACTTGCAAAAGTCATTGAAAAGATCACAAAAAACAAACCATCGTTTACAACTAACTCTTTGTTGCACTCTCCACAACTCTTGTAGCACCAACCGGATTGAGTATATAGACGATCAACTGTTGCCAAAACAGTGAAAACATGACGACCAACTGTTGCCAAAATAGTGAAAACATGGTCAGTTACACATTTATAATAATATATAAAAGGTTTCCATCATTGTACATAAAAAACATGGTAGAAATTATTGTATATTAAATGTTTTCGTGGCGTACCCTTTTTCCGGCTTTTCAAATTTTTTAAACAAATTAGAAATTACCTCATCATCAGTTATAACCATCTCCAACCCAAGTAAGACATCACCGAATTTCGTATTTACTGCCTCCCACATTCTACAAATACTTACATGAACAACCCAATCTTCTCTAGTTGGGTCAAAGGCGCCAATCTTGGACTGAGACATGTTTTTTCGAAAGAGAGATTATTGTACGTGGTTATGTGGTTTGTTGATGCAAAAGAACTTATATAGAAAAACACAAAACCACCATTATACCTTACATTATGATAATTAAAACACATGGCAACCAAAGAGTCAGGTGTTTCAAATGTGTTATTAACTTAGGGTAACTGAACAGTTTAAATATCATTATACCTCACATTATGGTAATTAAAACACATGGCAACCAAAGAGTCAGGAGTTTCGTGTTATTAACTTAGGGTAACTAAACAGTCTAAAAAATCATTATATCTCACATTATGGTAATTAAAACACAGGGCAACCAAAGAGTCAGGAATATCATTATACCTCACATTATGGTAATTAAAACACAGGGCAACTAAAGAGTCAGAAGTTTCAAATGTGTTATTAACTTATGGTAACTGAACAGTTTACGTATCATTATACCTCTCATTATGGTAATTAAAACACATGGCAACTAAAGAGTCAGGAGTTTCAAATGCATACCATTCCACTATTTGGAATATCTCAAACATTAGCTATCCGACGACTCTCTATTATAAGTAAAATGCATACCATTCCACTATTTGGAATATCTCAAACATTAGCTATCCGACGACTCTCTATTATAAGTAATTATACCTCACATTATGGTAATTAAAACACAGGGCAACCAAAGAGTCAGGAGTTTCGTGTTATTAACTTAGGGTAACTAAACAGTCTAAAAAATCATTATATCTCACATTATGGTAATTAAAACACAGGGCAACCAAAGAGTCATGAATATCATTATACCTCACATTATGGTAATTAAAACACAGGGCAACTAAAAAGTCAGAAGTTTCAAATGTATTATTAACTTAGGGTAACTGAACAGTTTACGTATCATTATACCTCTCATTATGGTAATTAAAACACATGGCAACTAAAGAGTTAGGAGTTTCAAATGGATACCATTTCACTATTTGGAATATCTCAAACATTAGGGCAACCAAAGAGTCAGGAGTTTCAAATGAATAAGTATGACATTAATCACATTATGGTAATTAAAACATAGGGCAACCAAAGAGTCAGGAGTTTCAAATGCATAAGTATGCCATTAATCATATTATGGTAATTAAAACATTAGGCAACCAAAGAGTCAGGAGTTTCAAATGTATTATGGTAATTAAAAAATAGGGCAACCAAAGAGTCAGGAGTTTCAAATGCATAAGTATGCCATTAATCACATTATGGTAATTAAAACATGGGATAAACAAAGAGTCAGGAGTTTCAAATAAATACGATTCCACTATTTGGAATATCTCGAATATTAGCCATCCGACGATCCTCCATTATAAGTAAATATAGATATGGTCGATCATAGATTTTCTTGGTGGTTTTAGTGACATTAAAATCTGTTGATATATTAAATGATGTATATTTATTTATATGATGCGTACTATATTAACTTATGAGTTTTGGTTATCAGTGAGATTATACTATATATTTAATCACTATGATACTCATAATGTCAAACTATATATCATGTCTCGTAATATCGGACCCTTATGACACTCTTTAGTAATGTCATGATCTTGCATAATATGATTTTGGGACTTTTACACTTTTAGAAGTCTTATGTTTTGTTTTTAAAAGCAATGTTTTGATGAATATACATAACTTACTTATTAGTTGATTTATGTGTAATAGATAATTAAACATTGAAAAAAAAAAACTATTTATGTTAGTTTTGAATATTATTTGCTTGTGGCTAAGAAAAATGATGTGCTTGTAATGAAAGCTATTAACCCGTCGAACTGATTTTGTGCTATTCCTGAGGTAAATGTGAAAATTATTTGTAGTGATAGACGGGGTTTACGTAACCATTTTAGTTTCCATATGAATGTGACAGTATATCGGCCACTAGAAAGGGAAATATGAGAGATGATTAATTAAAAGAAAGAGACAAAGATGCCATATGAAACTTAATTTATCATTCAAATTATTAGTTGTTTGCTACATTACATTATGCATCTTGCGATAATTTAATCTTCATACTCACGTAAAATGAAAAAAGGGCAAAATGAACGAGATTAAGATGCATTATTTGAGGTACTTGCATCATCGTAAAAATTGTTATATATGCATGATCTGTTTTTTAGTACGCACGTTAATGAATATAAATGTTTCGGAGTACATGAAAAATCTTGTTTGGTGAATAACTGATTCTAAATATGTCTTTGAGATTATATCACTCGTATAAGTAATGTTTCTTGCTCGATAGTGTTATATGCTAATGTGAGTATTATATCGAACATTATGGAATATATTGATAGCTCGTGAAGAGTAAATATAAATTTGTTATGAGAAAAGGATTAAAATAATAATTCTCTTATATTATATGGCATAAAAACTCATGTGCAGTTTCAGGAAATATAGTCATAAACCAGAAGTTTATGGACGGTGTTTATTTGGACATAAACCTGAAGTTTATGGACCGTGGTTATATATGATCATAAACCAGAAGTTTATGGATCGTGGTTATTTAGTCATAATATGAATCTTGATTTTGTGGTCATAAACATGTATTTTTATGGACCTTGATTATTTTATGGATTGGCTGACCGGTTAGACCATCCGGAGTCAACGATAATGCGAAATGTGTTAAAGAACTAGAAGATTCTTCAAAATATATTCAAATTATGATTTAATATATATTGATATTATGATAAGAGAACCCTATTATCTTTGAGGAATATGAGATATGCTCATTATGTAGAAATATTGAGTTATGCTTCTTATGTAGCAATACTGAGAAAATCTTATTAAGCAAAAATTTTGTAGTGATATTTGCTTATGTCTATAATGACGAGTTTGTAATAGACAAATATGAACACGGACAACTGTCTTTGCTCCATTCCCTAGAGTGAATGTGACAACATATATTTGTCATGATTAATGTGAACGTCGTGGGTATCAACTTTCACAGGTGAGATTGCACACATGTGGTTATTTATCAGAAGTTTATGCACCGTGATTATTTGGCCATAAACCTGAAGTTTATGGACCATGATTATATAATTATAAACCAGAAGTTTATAAACCTTGATTATTTAATTGATTGGCTTGACCGGTTACCATCTCGGGTCAAAGATGCGAAATATATAGAAGAACTAGAAAAATCTTCATGATTTTATGTATTGTTTACTCTCAAGAGAAGTTAACTAATTGCCAACTAATTAGGGACTTAATCCCATAATTATGTAAATTACAAAAGGGGTATTAATATGTTATACACCCATATCATGGAGCATTTAGAGTTTTAAAATCGATGCATCGTCTAAATGTTCATCAAGTCGCAACCTGAAGTTTGCATGATTAGTGACTCAGCTAATGAGACAGCGAGCACATTATTAAAGATTATCATATTCTTTTTGGCAATAGTGGTGAATATACTTCACAATTTTTTTTATATAAATGATTATTGGAATAAGTGTTGACATTGGTATGTCTTACGCAAATTGCTTTTTTTGAAACGATTATCAAGCGTCTTCAGTTGATTGCAAAGCCAATAACCATGAGAGTAAAACACAGATTTTGTTTGGGGCCATGTATTTACATGAAAAAAACACTATTTCGCATCAAGCCAATATTTGTAATGATTACCCCCCATTATGATTAATTTTTGGTCAGAAGTAATTCCCATAATATATTTTGATTATGCATATATGTTTAAGTTGCTCCACCAAAACGCATAAATATGGGACGTACAAGAATGTTGGGATTATGTTTTTGGTATGAATCCACATAATTACAATTTAATATGCCATCAAGGGGGAGATTGGTTTATGGCATGATTAATGATTGCAATAAAATAGTTATCCCAACATTAGGGGGAGAGAATGTGCAGCTAAAATTGAGAAAGATTGCAATGAATTACCGATCCTCACACTACACAATATGAACTGGAAGTTCATGAGATAATTCATTTGTCATATTTAGTAATCGCCAGATTGATTTACTGACCAAAGAGAGTGACCATGTCACGTATATTAGCTGCCAATGCTCCGACTAAAATGTGTCCTCGAAGGACATCATGTGATTGATAATAAATCTACGGCACGCCTGAAGCGTGGTAGAGTAATTGATTTCAAATAAAAATCCTCGAAATAAATAAAGGAGCAATGAGTTAAGATGGTTAAATCGAGGTAATAAAGACCCCGAAAGATACTCCTGAAGAGTATAGACATGATGGTTCCAGAAGAACCTTAGGTATCTATTCTATAAAGAGAGCTCAATATGTTATATCATGTATAGGAAAATATGGAATCAAAAATAAAAATGAAATCGACGTCGTGAATAATTTTTATATAATATAGCGCTAGATATTTTGAATATTAAAGAGGATCGTGAAAGCATACCTGCCTAGAAGTGCAGAGATAGAATTGATTGGCCAATATGGAAAAGACGCAACTATAAATGAAAATTGAAGTCTCTCGGAGTAAGAGATATATTGGACTTAAAGTCCATACACATGAAGGTGTATTATTAAGCAGTCTTTGGTTGAGGTGATATTATTTGATATAAGGCAAGATGTATATATACTGATTATTTTCAAAGACTCGCTTTTGATTATTATTAAGTGGTGGATGCAACTATTTGTATTGATAAGTCTGGCAATATAAAAGATACTTGATTCGCGTCTAATTAATATTGTAAGAGCTCACTTGGTATTGAGATTTCTTGAAGGATATAAAATGCGTGAAGCATGTCTCACGATATAAATGCATGAAGCATATAAGAAAAGTTCTCGAGAACACTATTTGATTAAATGAAAAAGTCCTTATATCGACTGAAGTAATGATGATATATGTGATACAGTCGCCATGATAATTTATATTGATATAGCTATGAAATGATTATGTTTGTGCACACAGTTAATAAAGAGATCCGGATCTATATATGTTATAATTATGATGTATGACTACATCTAGAATTCGTGATGAGATTCTAAAGGCGATTGAATAGTCATGTAAGTAATGTTAAAGGAAATACTTTTAAAAGACATAAGTTTTATCTTGAGTTATACCATGTGAAGGATGAAATCCTTACACAATAACAACAATCATGTATTGGGCACTTAAATGGTTAAGAGGTAACTTTATATTGATATGACCCCTTTTGACAACCAAAAATGATTATGATATTAGTGGTCCTGAAGTATCATATTTGATTGATATTGAATGATTGAGTTGCTTATATGAGATGTTATTACTTACGAAATGTTATCTCCGAGATATGGTTGATATCTCATCATTATGGGAAATGTAGTTGATTATCATATTAGTCGCTCACAAACTATATATGTATTATGAAGAGATGACATTTGATTGTGTCAACTCAAAGAGCTTAAGTGATGTGATCATCAGGGGGAAAAACACGTGTTGCACTCTTTTTCCCTTGACCGTGGTTTTGTCCCATTGGGTTTTCCTGGCAAGGTTTTTAATGAGGCAACATCCCTCAAGCGTATTGAAAAATTATGTACTCTTTTTCCTCACTAGATTTTTGTCCCACTGGGTTTTATCTGGTAAGGTTTTAACGAGGCATAATCTTTTAAAGGACATCCAAGGGGGAGTGTTATGGATAATTATGATATGGATGTCCATATCTTTAGAATATATTTGTTTATTTATTAGAAGATATATTTGTTGAAGTTTATCTCTATTGTAACTATAAATACATACCTCTATATGAGATGAATAATACAATTCTCTATTCTTCTTTATCTTATATTCTTGTTCTTTTATTGTTCCTTCTATTGTTTCACAACAAAATCAACAATTTAAGTAAATATTTTGTTTAATATATACATTAATCTTTAGAAGTTAATTAATAATCATCATCAACCATCGTAACATAGCTCGTATTTCAACATATAATATACATGTTAGGCAATCATCTAGTAATATTGAGAGATTTGTTATATGTTAAGAGAAATATAATTCACTTCTATTTTTTTGATCGACCAATTAATTAATAAAATAAATAACAATATTGTTTAGGACCGTTTAAATAAACTAAAAATCGGAAAAAAGAAAATTTTTTTTGAACCAAAACCGATTTGGACTAAACCGGCACAATCAAGAATTAGCGTCTGGTCCATGGTCCTTGAAACACAACTATCACCTGTTTTCGGTCGGATTAGTGTTCAAACCTTTGCTCCGTGAGAGACCGAGTTTGCAAATACTTGTTATTTGTTGTGGAAACATCTTTTTATATAACTTATTTTAATTTAATTTGTTTAATAATTAATTATCTTAAAAATGCTAAATGTATTAAATGAATAAATTCTTATAACGAGGATTAAATTATCTTTCTATATAGCACCCACTCGATATATTTTTTGGCGGAAAAAAATTCGGATTTTTTTAATGTGTTTTAAAATTTTATATTATAAAATCATATTTTTATCTTATGTAATATTAGTAGCATAACATACAATCTTATAAGTCGAAAACACTTATTTTATTAGTTTATTAAAATTTTACATAAACTCATAAACTTATTATATAAGTCGAAACAAAGAGCACTCGGTTAGTTTAAGTAGTTGATGAACCTGCCACCGGATAGACCCATAAATATTTGTTTTAGCCCATTATACATATGCGTTTCACTACACGTTTCAAAATAGGGCCCAAAAAAATAAAATTGTGTCTGCCTTTATTGTTTACTAACACGAAACATAAAAGTGTGATATGGAAAATTATGAATCTTAAAATTGGGCCGGCCTTTGCCATTATCATTACTGTAATATTTATATTCTTTTTCTCTGTTCTAAAGGGAGTTCATTTTCTAGAGTTTACTTTTTAAAGTTCTTAATTAATAATTAATCGAAGAAAAAATGACAAGAAATTATAATTGTTGTGGAACAATACAAATAACTAGATTATTGTCCCTTTATAGCGCGGACAAAGATAAAAATTAAATCGGAAATTTTTATGTTTATATAGATTTTAAGTTATTTTGAGAAAACCATGTTATATACGTATAATAACATACGTTTATACACAAGTTGTTTATAGTTATAATAATATATACACTTTTACCTTTATACACATGTTTTGATATTTTCTATTAGGAGATTTTAGAATAACAATAAGATAAATCATAGTCAAAATTGAACGATTTTATAGGTAATTTAAAATTATGTTTTTTATTTCAATAAAGATGGAATTATAAAGAGAATATAATTTTATGTCTTAAGAGGGTGCAAAATAAAATAAAAAAAAGTCTTTAATTACATCATCAATCTAATCTAATGGTTGAAATTAAAGAAATTAATTCATCCAATGGGCCTTACTTCGTCATGTGGCATTTAAGGCCTCTCTTTTATTATATATTAAAGATTAAAGATAAGAGGAGAACAAGAAAGATAGAGAAAAAAAATGGATAAATTGAATATTATTCATCTCATATAAGAGATATATTTATAGTTAAAATATGGAGTATCCTTCAAGAAACAAAGCTAATAATGAGATACAAATATCTTTATTTAATATTGTAAAGATATGGGCAACTATACCATAATTATTCATAACACTCCCTCTTGGGTGTACTTGTAATAGATTATGCCTCGTTAACACCTTACTAGATAAAACTCAGCGAGACAAAAATCTAGTGAGGAAAAAGAGTACATAACTTTTCAATACGTTCGCATCATTAAAAACCTTCCTAGGAAACCCAATGGGACAAAACCATAGACAAGGCATTTTTTTCCCTGATGATCACATCATTTGAGCTCTTTGAGTTGACACAACAAATTTCGTCACTTCAAAAAATGCAACACGTATGATAACATCTTAAATTTAATAACATCTTATGTATGGCCAATAAGCTTAATTGCTTTGTTGTCAATTAAATCTCGTACTTCAGGATCAGTAATCCTCATTATCTTTTGGAGTTTGATTTGTGTCATATCATTATTAATTAACCTCACAACCATAAAAATGCTCAATGAATATGATTTTATCATAGATATTCAACAATTTGATGTTAGTGTGTAAGGATTTCATCCTTCGCATGATCCATGTATGACTCAAGACAAAACTTATGTCTTTTAAAGGTATTTCATATCACATTACTTATATGATTATTCAATCGCTTTAGAATCTCATCACGAGTTCCAAATGTATTAAAGCATACATCATAATTATAACATATTTAGATCCGAATCTCCTTATAAATTGTGTGCACAAATATAATCATTTCATAACTATATCAACATAAATCATCATGGCGATTATATCACATATGTCATCATTACTTTAACTGATATAAATACTTTTTATTTTATCAAATAGTGTTCTCGAGAACTTTTCTTATATGCTTCACGCATTTAAATCGTGAGCCATGCTTCATGCATTTCATATCTTTTTGGAATCTTACTACCAAGTAAGCTTTTACAATATTCATTAGACGCGAATTAAATATCTTTTATATTGCCAAACTTATAAGATATCATTACTAATCGTTGGATCCACCACTTTACAGTATATCTCATTGTAATCAAACGTGAGTCTTTGTAGAAATCATTTTATATCAATATTGCCTTATATCATACAATCTTAATTCAACCAAAGACCGTTTTATAATACACCTTCATATGTATGGACTACAAGTCCTAATATCTCTTATTTCGAGAGGCTTCAATTCTCATTGAGTTCTTGCCTCTTACCATTTTGGCCAATCAATTTTATCTCTCAACTTCTGGACAGGTATGCTAACACGATCCTCATTAATATAAATAATATCTAGCGCTATATTAAAATCATCGTCGACATTAATTTCATTTTATTTTGATTCCATATTTTCCTAGACATGATATAACATATTGAGATCTCTTTATATTTCGGTACCTTAGGTTCTTCTTGAACCATCATGTCTAGTTACTCTTCAAGAGTATCTTTCGGGATCTTTATTACCTCGATTTAACCATCTTAAATCATTTCTCCTTTATTTATTTCGAGGAATTTAATTTGTAATCAATTACTCTACCACGCTTCAGGCGTACCATAGATTTATTATCAACCACATGATGTCCTTTAAGGACACATTTTAATCGGAGCATTAGCAGCTAATATACGTAACATGGTCACTCTCTTTGGTTAGAAAATTTATCTGGCGATTACTAAATATGGAAAATGAATTATCACATGAACTTCTGGTTCATATTGTTTAGTATGAGGATCGGTAATTCATTGCAATCTTTCTTAGTTTTAGCTACACATTCTATCCCCCTAATGTTGGGATAACTAATTTATTACAATCAGTAAATCATGCCATAAACCAATCTCCCCTTGATGACATATTAAATTGTAATTATATGTGGATTCATACAAAACATATATTCCCAACATTTTTTTACGTCCCATATTTATGCGTTGTGGTGGAGCAACTTAAACATATAAGCATAATCAAAATATATTATGGGAATTACTTCTGACAAAAAATCAATCATAATGGGGGGTAATCATCACAAATATTGGCTTGATGTGAATTAGTGCTATTTAATGTAAATACGTGGCTCTAAACAAAATCTATGTCTTTTACTCTCATGATTGTTGGCTTTGCAATCAACTGAAGACGTTTGATAAGCGTTTCAACAAAAGCAATTTGCGTAAGACATACCAATGTCAACACTTATTCAATAATCATTTATAAATTTGTGAATTATATTCACCACTATTGCCAAAACAAGTATTATAATATGTAGCAATGTGCTCATTATCTCATTAGTTGAGTCACTAATTACGCAAACTTCAGGTTGCTACTTTAATGAACATTTAGACGGTGCATCGATTTTAAAACTCTAAATGCTTCATGATATGGGTGTATAGGCCTATTCATACCCCTTTTATAGTTTCCAGAATAATGAAATTCAATCCCTACTTTAGTTGGAAATTAATTAACTTCTATATATATTGCATCATTGACCCGAGATGGTAACCGGTCCAATCACTTAAATAATCAAGGTCTATAAACTTGTGGTTTATGACTAAATAACCACGGTCCATAAACTTCAAGTTTATAATCAAATAATCAAGGTGCATAAACTTCAGGTTTATGACCAAATAATCACCGCCCATAAACTTCTAGTTTATGATCATGTGTGCTTCAATTACACATGAGTTTTTTATGCCATATAATACAAGAGAAATTAGTAAAATATCATTTTAATCCTTTTCTCTTACGATAAATATATATTTACTCTTCATAAGTTTTCAACTTATTACGTAATATTCGATATAATACTCACATTGACATATAACACAATCGAGTAAGAAACATTACTTTGGATAATAAAAAAAACAAATTTAGATCATGCATATATAACAATTTTTACGATGATGCAAGTACCTCATATAATGCATCTTAATCCCATTCACTTTGCCCTTTTCCCATTTCGTGAATACGAATATTAGATTATCGCAAGATGCATAATGTAATATAGAAAACAACTAATAATTTGAATGATAAATTAAGTTTTATACGACATCTTTGTCTTTTCTTTAATTAATCATCTCTCATCTTTCCATTTCTAGCGGCCTGTATATTGTCGTATTCATATAGCAACTATAATACTTACGTAAACCTCGTTTATCACTACAAATATATTGTCAAATTTACTTCAAGAAGTGGAGCAAAATCAATATGACGAGATTCATAGTTTTTTATTACAAGCTCATCATTTTCTTAGCCACAAGAAAACGTAATTTCAAAACTATATTTAATTACATATCTTAATATCGCTACTTCATAAGCATATTTCAACATCTTAAAGATGAGACGTAAGTATTTCAAAGACATGGTAATTTAGTTATCTAATCTTAACAACTTATCGTTCATGTTCCAAACCTTATAATGTTTTACTAACATTCTTTTAAAACATTTTATTAAACTGTAAAAACATTATATATTCGACAATCTATACTGTTAATACGTTAAAATACCAAATTTGTGTTATCAGCGAGATTCAGCCGATGGCTGAAAGGCTGTAACCAGATTCAATGTTTTGACATTTTAGCGACATTTAGGTATGTTTATGTTGTAAAACTTACATTTGTATGTTAGATGTAAACATGCAAGTGATAAATATCAAAGTTATTTACAAATACTCTCATTTTTAAGCATATGATATCCATATACTAGTTCAAAAATCATGATTTCTCCATATCAACATTATGATTTATTAGTTATAATAAAGAAAAATGTTAACAAAATTCTTATAATACTCACAAAAATTGAAGCTTGTAAACTTGTTTGATCTTGATTATTAACTCAAAGAAATCCAATTTCCTTAGCAAAATCTCTTTCCCTTACTCCTTGCTCTAGTTTAACCCCATATTTTCAAGGTATTGTTCCAAGTTTGTGTTGTATGTGTGTGTTTTGAGTTTGTGATGTTGTAAATGAGTTAGGGGTGTTTTGCATGAGTTTATGGTGACTCAATCCAGGTCTTCCTATGTCACACCCCGCTATAGCGGAAACACGGAATGTGAGAGCTGGAATATCATTACACGGTCATAAGCAAATATAAACGATTCAAGTCATTCCAAATTAAAATAAAGTAGTTCAAGTTTCAACATTCAAAGACAACCAAGTAGTTCATGATTTAACTTAAAGTACAAATACAAGTTTCAATTAAAATTCCCAAAATAGAAAGGTCTTTTCCCAATGAGCGCCTCAGGTAACCATAACGACCCTTCCTTGCCATGCATTCCATATACTTACATTAATTTCCTGAAACATAAGATAAAGTGTCAACTACATAAAGTAGTGAGTGGGTTACAGTATAGAGTTTCGATAAAGTTTCCAAAAATAGAAAGTTGCAAAATATATGATGACGTCATAAGTAAAAGTAACGGAGCGACGTTTGAACATATATGTAAATAGTAAAGGTTTGAACGTACACAAGTAAGTTAAATAAATAAAACTCGTATATTTAAAGTTGTAGCGGAATCCGAGGGCTAAAAAGCTATATGCTTAGGGAGTATGTGTTTAACTAAATAGTAACTCGTATTAAGCACTTGGCATAACATAAGTAGTAAGTATACACTAAACCGATTGCGTGGTCCTGATCTAGCCCAAAAATGTTTAATTGAGTGTACATCTGAACTTAGTAATATGTACTTGGGACGCTAACCCTGAGTAAGGAGTGACCGCTCCTAAGTATCGATACCCATATGACTAACGGCTGTTGTTAATAATGTATAAAAGTTCCTGAACCAAAACGGGCAAATGAACAAAGTTTCCAAAAGTAGTAATAAGTTCTTCCGGGCTTATATTTTCATCAAGGATTGGTCGCTAACAAGTATCCTAAATTTAGTTAACCCGCTAAGGCATCACCACATATACGCATAATAGTTCACAAGTTCCAAGTTTCCCAAAGTTCAAGGTTTCATAAGAGTTTCAATAAGGTTTCGTACAAGTTTCCAAAGTTTACAAGTTTCGCGAGTTTAAATGTATCAGGTTCCCAAAGTTACGTACAAGTTTCCAAAAGTTTCAAGTAATTCGCAAATAGTGTTAAAAGTTACAAAGCATGTGACCTTATGTTTCCCCCAAATAATGTTTAAAAGTACAAAGTAAAACAAAGTGGGGTTGTAACTCACGGTTTGCGAAGGTAATAAGGTATGAACTAGCACAAAAGAAGCGGAACGCGTCGGGAATCACAAACGACCTAGAACACCGGATGTTGTACAAGTTTTATTAGTATAATTGTGTTATGTTAAGTTCCAATTTAACATTTTAATTTCTCATTTTCTTATACATAGATTCTGTTCCAAAAAGTTTATTACGGAAATTTTATAAGGTTTATGTGTTTGTGTACGTTTCCTAGTCCGATAAGTCCAATTATGTTCAAAAAGTGTCAAAGTGTATAAGTCTCGAAGTTATTATGTTACTGAATTAGAAATGTATTTTACGGTGAAATTTGGGCAGCGCTTCCGCGCAATAAAATTTATGTCTATTTTCAAAACACTTTCCCGCTTTAAAATGTACAATATTATCATTACGGACGATAATACACATGTTTCCATTCAAAAAGCTTTTCCAACCACTTTATATATCAAAAACAGGAGCTTTTCAAGATATGTATATTATGTGACAAATTATTTTAGCTTATTTTTATGTTTACGGCCTTTAAAACGATAAAAGTGACAAACATCGATATTCAGGCGGCGGCTGGGCTTTAGCCGCCGGCTGGAATCCTTCAGCCGCCGGCCAAAAGCCTTCGGCCAGTTTCAACATTACGTTATTTTCCGATTTTAAGCTTGTTTAACCGTTAGATTCTACATGCAAGCTGATATGACTCGAATATATATATTTTTAAAGTAAACTCACTGTTTTCTTTCAGATTTATATGTTAAACATATGGATCTTTCATAAAAACTCGTTTTTTAACCAAGAAAACGTTTTAGATCTTTATAAAAACATATTTCCAGGTTTTAGATCTTACATGCAAGAGAGTAAAGTAAAAGAGTTCTACCGAAGGGAAAGGCAAAGAGACGATTATATGGTCGATTTATTGATGTTTATGGACTGTTTTTATGGTGGAAGTTTCTGTATTTGTTTGGGTGTTCTTGAGAAAATGGAGAGAGTTTGAGAGAGAAGTAGAGATGTGTGTGTTTTGTGTTTTGTTTGAATGAATTTGAAAATAGGAGTGAACCAAAAGGGTGTTTATTGGCCTTGGGAGCCTCAAATGGCAGTAAATTATGCCCAGTCCCGAGCCAAAATGGTTGGTCCAATGACATTTCATGCAAAAATGAGTCATCGTCCAGCTGGACAGCGGGATTCAGCCGCCGGCTGGGTTGAAAAATCCAGCTTTTTGTCGTTTTAAGTTTTCCGTTATAACTAGTTAAGGACTAGAATCTTTTTAGTTTCCGTTATGAACTTAGTCAAGTTCTTGTATTGTTTATTTGGTGTTAGGATGTATAGTTTGATCCCGACATTGGTTCCGACAATAAAAGACACAATAAGTATGAACGCGAACAATATGAACACGATAAAGAGTAACTAGAGATTTGAACCGATTAAGTAACTGAGAATCACCTGAAATTTAGACGGTTGTCACATCATCCCCGGGTTGAGAGGAATTTCGTCCCGAAATTTGACTCGTCCAATCAGGTAGAAGTATCTTTGAACAAATGCGGATACTTTTGACGTATATGGTCTTCACGTTCCCATGTGAATTCGTGACCACGTCTGGAGTTCCAACGAACCTTGACAATAGGAACACGACTTTGTATGAGTTGTTTGACCTCTCGGTCTACAACTTCAAGCGTCTCCTCTATGAAATTGAGTTTGTTGTCGATCTTGACCTCGTCGAGCGGGATGACGATGGTCTCATCAGATAAGCACTTTTTCAAGTATGAGACATGGAACACATTATGAACATTGGAAAGAACTGGCGGGAGTTGGAGTCGATAAGCTACTGGACCAATACGCTCGATGACCTCAAACGGTCCGGTGTACCTGGGGCTTAGCTTACCGCGTTTTCCGAAGCGAACTACCCCTTTCCATGGCGATACTTTAAGAAGCACACGATCGCCGACCTGGAACTCGAGGGGTTTTCTTCGGTTATCGGCGTAGCTCTTCTGCCGAGTACGGGACGTCTTCAGTCGCTCTCTGATGGTGGTGATCTTGTCGATGGTTTCTTGAACAATGTCGAGCCTTGTGAGCTGTCGATCACCGGCTTCTAGCCAACAAAGCGGCGATCGGCACTTGCGTCCATATAAGGCCTCGAACGGAGCACACTTAATGCTAGCGTGGTAGCTGTTGTTGTACGAAAACTCGACCAATGGAAGATGAGTATCCCAACTTCCTCCAAAGTCAACTACGCATGCTCTAAGCATATCCTCAAGCGTTTGGATCGTCCTTTCGCTTTGACCGTCGGTCTGAGGGTGGTAAGTTGTGCTAAGATCTAGTCGCGTCCCGATAGATTTCTGAAGCGCGTTCCAAAAACGAGACGTGAACCGACTATCCATGTCAGAAATGATTGAGAGAGGTGTCCCGTGGCGAGAGATGATCTCGTTGATGTAGATTTGCGCGAATTTCTCCATCGAGTGGGTTTCTCGCACTGGCAGAAAGTGAGCAGACTTTGTCAAACGGTCCACAATTACCCAAATTGTGTCGTTACCCTTTGCCGTCCGGGGTAACTTGGTAATGAAATCCATGGAGATTTGTTCCCACTTCCACATAGGAATCTCCGGTTGCTGCAGAAGTCCTGAAGGTTTCTGATATTCCGCCTTGACCTTGGAGCAAGTGAGACACTTGGCCACGTACAAGGCGATATCTTTCTTCATGCCCGACCACCAGTAATACTCCTTAAGGTCCTTGTACAACTTATCTGAACCGGGGTGGATGGAGTATCGGGAACAGTGGCCTTCATCCAGAATTAGCTTTCGAAGATCCCCGGACTTCGGAATCCATGCTCGACCCTTGAAGCAATGAATCCCGTCGGATTTGCGTTCGAACTCCTTCTCATGATTGTGCAAGGTCTCTCCCTTTAGGTTCTCGGGCTTCAACGCTTCTCGCTGAACCTCGGCGATTTGCGTTTGAAGGTTAGTTTGAATCTGGATACCCAATGCTCTAACTCGAGATGGTTTCACCCTTTCCTTCCGACTAAGGGTGTCTGCTACTACGTTTGCTTTACCCGGGTGGTACTTGATCTCGCAATCGTAGTCACTCAGCAGTTCGATCCATCTCCTCTGTCTCATGTTGAGCATCTTCTGGTCGAGGATGTGTTGAAGACTCTTGTGATCCGTGAAAACCGTGCACTTAGTCCCATACAAGTAATGTCTCCAGATCTTTAGTGCAAAGACGACTGCTCCCAGCTCTAGGTCGTGGGTAGTGTAGTTCTGCTCGTGAACCTTGAGTTGTCTTGAAGCGTAGGCGATAACTTTGTCTTTCTGCATAAGAACGCACCCAAGTCCTTGATGGGATGCATCGCAGAATACAACGAAGTTATCCGTACCATCTGGTAGCGACAAAATCGGTGCGTGAAAAAGTTGGTGCTTGAGTTTCTGGAAGGATTCCTCTTGCTTCGTACCCCAAACAAAATCCTTATCCTTCTGAGTGAGCTCGGTGAGTGGCTTAGCGATCTTCGAGAAATTCTCGATGAACCTCCGATAATAGCCGGCCAACCCTAGGAATTGACGAATTTCTGTAGGAGTCGTCGGGGCTTGCCATTTCTCGATCGCTTCTATCTTAGCCGGATCCACATGGATCCCATCTTGGTTGACCACATGACCAAGGAAATGTACTTCCCGGAGCCAGAATTCACACTTAGAGAATTTGGCGTACAGTTTCTGTTCTCGGAGGAGTTCTAAGATGAGTTTCAAGTGTTTCGCGTGATCCTCCTTGTTTCTCGAGTAGATAAGAATGTCATCAATGAACACGATCACGAATTTGTCCAGGTAAGGTCTACACACTCGGTTCATTGAGTCCATGAACACTGCTGGTGCGTTGGTTAGACCGAATGGCATAACGAGGAATTCGTAATGACCGTAACGGGTACGAAAAGCGGTTTTTGGAATGTCGGTCTCACTGACACGAACCTGATGATAACCCGAACGGAGGTCGATTTTCGAGAAATAAGTTGCACCCTGCAACTGGTCGAAAAGGTCAACGATCCTCGGGAGTGGGTATCGGTTCTTGACGGTCAGTTTGTTCAGTTCGCGGTAGTCGATGCACATACGAAACGATCCGTCTTTCTTTTTAACGAAGAGTATAGGGGCTCCCCAGGGGGACGAGCTAGGACGAATGAGACCATGATCTAAGAGTTCCTGAAGCTGTTTAGACAGCTCTTGCATCTCCGGTGGGGCTAGACGGTAAGGTGTCCTAGCGACCGGTGCTGCACCAGGAATGAGGTCTATCCGGAATTCCACTTGTCGGTGCGGAGGTAGCCCAGGCAAATCTTTGGGAAAGACTTTAGGGTGATCCTTGACTACTGGGATATCTTGAATACGGATCTCCTTGGGTTTACGTTCAACAACGTGAGCAAGAAATGTGTCACAGTCCTTCTCGAGGTACTTGCGCATTTTTATGGACGACACGAGACGGAGTGATCGTCCGGGTTTGTCTCCTTGAACAACTAAAGTTTCAGTGTCAGAAAGGGGGATGCGGATGAGTTTGTCAAAACAGACGATCTCGGCTCGGAAACGAGAGAGCCAATCCATTCCGACGATGACATCAAAGCTTTTCAGCTCGATAGGGATTAAATAAATAGGGAAAGTTTTATCGGACAGGCATATGGAACATCCTATGATTATATCCTTAGCTTCGAACTCCTGACCGTTGCCGTACTCTATGGTGAAGCTATCCTTAAGAACCTTAGATCCTAAGTTAATGAGGGGTCTAAATTCTAAGGACACAAAGCTTCTTTCGGCACGAGAATCGAACAAAACGGATGCATAATGATTATTAACAGGGAACGTACCGTTCACCGCGTTTGGGTCCTGTCGAGCCTCTTCAGCTGTGAGTGCGAATACACGTCCTCGACCTCGCCCGCCTTGGTTAGGTTGAGCGTTTCGGAGTCTTGGGCAAGCATTCCGGAGGTGCTGGTCACTTCCGCACTCGAAGCACACCGGTTTCGGACCTGGAGCTGCCAACTTGTCCGGGAACTAATTAGCAAAGTGCCCTTCCTTCTGGCACCTAAGACACACGGGACAGTTACCGTGGTGGTGGAAATTGCACTTGTTGCACTTGGGGTTCGTCCCCGTGTATCAGTTTCCAGCTGGTGGGGGTGGCGGTGGTGCTATGGCTGCTATGGCATGGTTGCGGGTGGTCTTCTTCTTCTTGTTCCGGTCACTTCGCCTCGGAGTCTGATCGGACTTCCTTTTCTCACCCGACTCCTTCTTGGATGAGGTAGAAGTGGTGAGTAGGTTGCTCGTGAGGCGGTGAGCTAGGATGATGGCACTCTGGAGGGTCTGGGGTTCCTTGGTGAGAACCATTCCCCTGATCTCGGGAACAAGACCAGAGATGTACAGGTCGATCTTGCTTTCCTCGGGAGTTACTAACCTTGGGACCAGTCGGGCCAACTCGTGGAATCGGGCAGTGTACCCTTCGATGTCGTTTCCGACCATCTGGTGATCCCAGAGCTTAGCCTCGAGCTTTTTGATTTCCCCTTTGGGGCAGTACTCCACGATCAGGAGGTTCTTGAATTGTTCCCAGGTGAGAGCATTGGCGGTCTCACGTCCCCTATTGCGGACCACATTGTTCCACCAAGTCAGTGCTTTCCCGTGGAATACGCAGGAAGCGTATTGTACTTTCATAGCTTCAGCACATCCACTGATGTGCAGCACCGACTCGATGCTCTCAAACCACGATACCAGCCCTACGGCACCAGTTGTGCCATGGAACTCCTTAGGCTTGCAGGCCATGAAGCTCTTATAAGTGCAGGCTGGTGGGTTCGGGGGTTGTTGTTGGTTCTGGTTCTGGTGGTTGTTCTATTGTTGTTGATGCTGTTGCTGTTGCTGCTGTTGCTGTTGCTGCTGTTGTTGTTGCTGCTGTTGCTGTTGCTGTTGGTGGTTGTTGACGTTAGCATTGATTCCCGCAGTGATCTGGGCGATCATGTTGGGCATCGCTGCTTGCAACTGTTCGGCCACTTGCTCAGCGATGATTGCGGCGTTGGTACGGGGTGCCATGATTCTACAACAGATAACAGATTCAGTTTAGAACGCACGATCAGAATATGATAAGAATTTAATTCAATGAACAGTTTAACAATCACGCAAGAGTAAGGTAATAGAACAGATAGTACACGCATGACAAATTTCAAGAGATTCACACGACAAGGATTCGTACGCAAGAAAATGATTCAACACAGTACATGATTCACAAGACAAGGTAATAATAGATAGTAATAAATGGAACTTCATTCATTAATAAGTTGGGTACGAGGTTCAAAATAGGGAAGTACAGTACAATACAATAAGGAAATAATGGAAAATGGCTCGTAGCTGTGTACATGGAAAATTACAACTCGGCCTACAGTACATAATAAAAGAAAGAACTAACGGCGTCTCTCGAAGAACATCTTGGCAGCAATAACCGCCAACAAGGTCCCCATGACCAAGCAAACTCCTACCAAAGGTTGCACCGTACGGGTCGTGGCCTGAACCACAGAGAGGTGACGCAACGCTTGTTCCGACAACCTCTGCGCGGCGTCGGAGACCCCGCAAAGGAGCAGCCCTTGTTGCTGGGCTTCCTCTGAAAGTCCCCTAACCTCGCGGTGGAGGTGCAGGAAGGCGGCAGGAGGGGGTAGCTGTGGGGTGTGCGGCATCCTCTGCCTTGCTGCTTCAGCGTCTCGAGCCCGCTGCATCTCTTCTCGTTCGAGCTGTCGCTCCCACGAGTAGTGATCCATCATCGAGGTGCGTAGGGCCTCGGGAGGTGGGTGTCCGAATGGGAGATGGGGTGGCGCAGGCCTGGACGGGCCGTCCTGCTGCGCTGCCATCCTATCGGGGAACCGACCCGGAAGGATTACCTGCTTACGTGCCGTCGTAACGACACGCGGTCCACGGCGTTGTGGTGGCGCGGCAACGGGGGCCGGTGGAGGTGGTAAGACCGACCTCGGGCTTGACCCGATGCTCCTGGACACAGCCATGGAGGTATCCTCCGTAGGGTCCGTGGTCTGGTGTCGGAGACTTTCCGAGGCGGTATGGCCCTCGGAAGGCTCGTGAGAAGACGCCGCTCTCTGCTGGGATCAGGACTGGGAACGCGAGGGGGATCGTGAACGTGAGGACTGAGACATGACGGATATGCGACGTAAAAAGTTTCGTAAGTATATGAATCAAGATAATGCTAAAGGAAAATAAGTAAGGAATGCAGGTAAGGTTCGATCACGTGAGGTTGGGAATAGCAAGACCGGGAATTTTTCGACTCAAAACCGTTTATTTTTAGAATTTACGTTTTGTCCTTGCATAAGTCATTTTAAACTAGGCAGGGGTGATCAGGCCATGCGTAGTTAAAAACAATCATGCAATCGCAAAATTAATTCTCTAAAGTTTTGAACCCATAATGATTTTCCGAAAAGCCTTGGTTATAGTTTGGTTTCAAAAACTTTTTAGAAATTTCTAAAACCGTTTTCACTATAACTTGTGCTCTGATACCAAGTCTGTCACACCCCGCTATAGCGGAAACACGGAATGTGAGAGCTGGAATATCATTACACGGTCATAAGCAAATATAAACGATTCAAGTCATTCCAATTAAAATAAAGTAGTTCAAGTTTCAACATTCAAAGACAACCAAGTAGTTCATGATTTAACTTAAAGTACAAATACAAGTTTCAATTAAAATTCCCAAAAGAGAAAGGTCTTTTCCCAATGAGCGCCTCACGTAACCATAACGACCCTTCCTTGCCATGCATTACATATACTTACATTAATTTCCTGAAACATAAGATAAAGTGTCAACTACATAAAGTAGTGAGTGAGTTACAGTTTAGAGTTTCGATAAAGTTTACAAAAATAGAAAGTTGCAAAATATATGATGACGTCATAAGTAAAAGTAACGGAGCGACGTTTGAACATATATGTAAATAGTAAAGGTTTGAACGTACACAAGTAAGTTAAATAAATAAAACTCGTATATTTAAAGTTGTAGCGGAATCCGAGCGCTAAAAAGCTATATGCGTAGGGAGTATGTGTTTAACTAAATAGTAACTCGTATCAATCACTTGGCATAACATAAGTAGTATGTATACACTAAACCGATTGCGTGGTCCTGATCTAGCCCAAAAATGTTTAATTGAGTGTACATCTGAACTTAGTAATATGTACTTGGGACGCTAACCCTGAGTAAGGAGTGACCGCTCCTAAGTATCGATACCCATATGACTAACGGCTGTTGCTAATAATGTATAAAAGTTCCTGAACCAAAACGGGCAAATGAACAAAGTTTCCAAAAGTAGTAATAAGTTCTTACGGGCTTATATTTTCATCAAGGATTGGTCGCTAACAAGTATCCTAAATTTAGTTAACCCGCTAAGGCATCAACACATATACGCATAATAGTTCACAAGTTCCAAGTTTCCCAAAGTTCAAGGTTTCATAAGAGTTTCAATAAGGTTTCGTACAAGTTTCCAAAGTTTACAAGTTTCGCGAGTTTAAATGTATCAGGTTCCCAAAGTTACGTACAAGTTTCCAAAAGTTTCAAGTAATTCGCAAATAGTGTTAAAAGTTACAAAGCATGTGACCTTATGTTTCCCCCAAATAATGTTTAAAAGTACAAAGTAAAACAAAGTGGGGTTGTAACTCACGGTTTGCGAAGGTAATAAGGTATGAACTAGCACAAAAGAAGCGGAACGCGTCGGGAATCACAAACGACCTAGAACACCGGAAGTTGTACAAGTTTTGTTAGTATAATTGTGTTATGTTAAGTTCCAATTTAACATTTTAATTTCTCATTTTCTTATACATAGATTCTGTTCCAAAAAGTTTATTACGGAAATTTTATAAGGTTTATGTGTTCGTGTACGTTTCCTAGTCCGATAAGTCCAATTATGTTCAAAAAGTGTCAAAGTTCCAAGTCAAAGTGTATAAGTCTCGAAGTTATTATGTTACTGAATTAGAAATGTATTTTACGGTGAAATTTGGGCAGCGCTTTCGCGCAATAAAATTTATGTCCATTTTCAAAACACTTTCCCGCTTTAAAATGTACAATATAATCATTACCAACGATAATACACATGTTTCCATTCAAAAAGCTTTTCCAACCACTTTATATATCAAAAACAGGAGCTTTTCAAGATATGTATATTCTGTGACAAATTATTTTAGCTTATTTTTATGTTTACGGCCTTTAAAACGATAAAAGTGACAAACAACGATATTCAGGCGACGGCTGGAGGTATTCAGCCGCCGGCTGGGCTTTAGCCGTCGGCTGGAATCCTTCAGCCGCTGGCCAAAAGCCTTCGGCCAGTTTCAACATTACGTTATTTTCCGATTTTAAGCTTGTTTAACCGTTAGATTCTACATGCAAGCTGATATGACTCGAATATATATATTTTTAAAGTAACTCACTGTTTTCTTTTAGATTTACATGTTAAACATATGGATCTTTCATAAAAACTCGTTTTTTAACCAAGAAAACGTTTTAGATCTTTATAAAAACATATTTCCAGGTTTTAGATCTTACATGCAAGTGATTATTTTAGTAAAAGAGTAAAGTAAAAGAGTTCTACCGAAGGGAAAGGCAAAGAGACGATTTGGATGAGTTTCTAGCTCCAAATCTTCTTGGAAACCCGATTTAAACCTTTCCTTTAGATACCCTTTACTCCTAGAATGTTTTTGATGGATTATATGGTCGATTTATTGATGTTTATGGACTGTTTTTATGGTGGAAGTTTCTGTATTTGCTTGGGTGTTCTTGAGAAAATGGAGAGAGTTTGAGAGAGAAGTAGAGATGTGTGTGTTTTGTGTTTTGTTTGAATGAATTTGAAAATAGGAGTGAACCAAAAGGGTGTTTACTGGCCTTGGGAGGCGCAAATGGCAGTAAATTATGCCCAGTCCCGAGCCAAAATGGTTGGTCCAATGACATTTCATGCAAAAATGAGTCATCGTCCAGCTGGACAGCGGGATTCAGCCGCCGGCTGAATATATTCAGCCGCCGGCTGGATTGAAAAATTCAGCTTTTTGACGTTTTAAGTTTTCCGTTATAACTAGTTAAGGACTAGAATCTTTTTAGTTTCCGTTATGAACTTAGTCAAGTTCTTGTATTGTTTATTTGGTGTTAGGATTTATAGTTTGATTCTGACATTGGTTCCGACAATAAAAGACACAATAAGTATGAACCCGAACAATATGAACACGATAAAGAGTAACTAGAGATTTGAACCGATTAAATAACTGAGAATCACCTAAAATTTAGACGGTTGTCACATCCTAGCCTCAAGACACCTGTTGGGACAGGTGTTAGCTTTTTAACATGTTTTTGGTGACTCGACAAGTTAGTGGAACAAAGTTGGTAGCTGAATCTGACCTTTCAGCCGCTGGATGAAATTATTCAGCCGCTGTCTGGACCTCAGCCGCCGTCTGAAATTATTCAATCGCCGACTGAATTGCTGATCTAGCTAAAGTTTGTTTTAAATTTGGGTTATTGTTAAGCATTTGCGTTGTTTAGAGTTTACGATTTTTTTGCAATGAACTTAGACAAGTTCATTATATGTTTTCTTGGTATTATGGTTCGTTTATTGATTCGATTCCGATTCCGAGACACACACGTTTAAAGTTTATGTAACGTAAACCTACGTTAAAATTTTTGCATGAGTTACATAGAGCTTAGCTTAACGATTTATGTTTACGTAACTACGTAACACATAAAATTAGTTATATCGAGTATCACATATAAGTAATCGAGGTTAATAGTTAGCTGACTTAACATGCATTTAAGACAGCTGTCACAACGCATAACCAATAAATAGTATATGATAATTACTTATGACCAACACCAAATAAAATGGGGGGTAATCATGATAATTGTTGGATTGATGCGAATTAATGTTATTTCATGTAAACACAGGGCCCCAAATAAAAACTATATGTTTATCTCTCATGATCATTGGCTTTGCAATCAACCGAAGACGCTTGATTAGCGTTTCAACAAAAGCAATTTCTGTAAGACATGCTCAATGTCAACACATAATTCCAATAATCATTTATAAAATTGTGAAGTATATTCACAACTATTTCCAAAAACGAATATGTTAATCTGGAATAATGTGCTCGTTGTCTCATTAGTTTGGTCACTAATTACGCAAACTTCAGGCTGCAACTTGATGACTATTTAGACGATACATCGATTTAAAACACTAAATAGTCCATATAATAGATGTATAGGCCTATATATACCAATAACTTACCCTTTCGTACCGCACATATAATTGAACCTCAATATATGATTAGTCTCTAGATCTTAATTGACTTATTATATATGTCAACTGAAATATGAAACAATCCGGGCCACAAACACATTCTTCAATGATGTTTAACAAAATCTTATAGCCTTAGCCCTTTGGTGAACTATAACATGCTTTAGGAATCATAACAACTTTTAATATTTAATCTCTGCTTCGACTAATCCAAATAAACAAATAGACCCCTTGTATAATAATTTAAACTTTATTTCTACTAAATCCATCATTTAACCTTTTAATCACGTATTTGAGAAATAATTTATGAATAAGTCTTACTCTAAATTATAGCCAAACATATACTTTAAATTATTGAAAACAATAATAAATAACTCTTTTTATAATTTTATTTGAAAATTGTTATAACAATAACATGTAGACAAAGATTAAAACAACAAAAGTGACCAACATGCATAAAATCAAGTAAATAATTTTACACACATTCATGATATTAAACAAAGTTTTACCCATGGATTCATAAAATCTCAATATCAAACAAAAGCATATAGTTATTTAAAAGTATCATGAGATTTAAATTAATACTTATTTATATTATTTATTAAACATAACAAACAAGACATCAATACTTAAAGAAGAAAAATAGGTTACTAACAAACATAAAAAAAACGATATTATATTTCTACTTACAATAGATGTATGTTTCACTAATAAACCATTAAATCAATTATGAAAATCATAAGTGCGAATATCAAACTATGAATTATGTAAGTAATTAAAACAAAGATTTAATAAATAAATCGCGATTTTTTGTTTATGAAAGTAAAATCTCAATGGTACAAATTGAGCAAAAGTATTTCATATAAAACATCTAACAAATTTTTATTTAACATAGTAATAATTTTAATTATGCTAGTAGAACCTGCGGAAGGTAAAGTAAATATCAGCCACATAATAAAAGTAAAGTAAATTATTGCTAGACCCGTAAACTTGTCAAAACAATAAAATAAAAAATAAGTATATAAAAAAATTAAGATTGTATTGGAAATCATCCCTCGATAGTTGAAAGTAAAAACTTACGGATGAAATTTTTTAAATCTAACAGCTTAGAGCGTGCTGATAACGTATTATAAAACAATAAAGAGTAGAATAAGAATGAATATTATTAACTCTATTAATAGATTATATTTATAGGTATAAATATAAAGTAGCCTTCAAGAAAAGATCTTTAAAGATTTCTTCGAGTAGGCTCCAAGAAAGATCATATATAGTATTAAGAAATATAATATTGACATCTATATTATAAATAATTCATAACACATAATAGGCTAGTAGTGGAAGTGTGGAAGTGTGTGTGATTGAACATTTGTAACTCACCAAGTTTATGATGATTAATGAGAATAAATGTTTAGTGAACCGAGTGTTATTTACATTTTTAAACTTAGATTCAAAACTAGTGCGAGATTAACTGTTAATCAATATGAAGTGTATTAATCATTGGTTAAATCATGTCAAAATCAATTTTATGCAATAGGTTCTAAAATTTCAAATATTAAAAAATCTAAAAAAGATTGAACTTATATTTATAAATCTAAAAATAAATAATGTAAATTTATAATTATATATTTATTTATGCTTATTATCTAATTAATTAATTTTCAAAAAAACAAATAAAAAAAATAATTATAAAGAATAAAATATTATTTAATTAATTATAAATACATATACAAAAAAACCAACATAAGTAAACATATATAGATGAATATAAATAAACGAAGTTGATAAACGTAAATAAACAAACAAGACATTTATTCATATTCGTTCATTTATATTAATGAATATTTAACTTAATAAACGAAAACGAAAAATGATATTATCCTTGAAAGTGACATTAAAATCCCTATGTCCATCTACTTTGTTGTGGAAACATATAGAAACAGATACATACATACCCAACTGTTGCAATCTCTTTGTTCTTGTTCTGAGATTTCAAAGGAAATCCAAATGGGTTTATGGGACTCCTTTCTCAATTGGCTCCGCAGGTGATCCTCTACTTTGTATTCTTATTAACCCGAATTATAGTTTCAAATTAAACATCACCTGTATCATACACCCTAAGTTTAGGCTGATCGTAGTTGGGAACTATAAACTATTTTATGGTATTTGTCTATTTCATGCATATATATTTGAAAAATTTTACATAGAAAATGGGAAAAAGATTAATTCGACTAATCCCGATTAAACCCTAGTCCTATTTCACCAACTACGATCGCCTAGGGGTCTTCTACAACATTGCCTGTGTGTATGTAACTCATTTTTTTCAGGGTCTTTTTCTAGACTGACTTTTTGTGTTTTACTCATACTCATTGATAAGTTGCTATTAGATAAAATAACATAAATGACTAGTGTTGTGACATTTGTGTTTAAACTTAACCTTGAGGTTCTTACCATGTTTAGATATCAGTTTGTTCTTTAAGCAGGAAATGGAACTTTCACTTGTAGGCCTTCAAGATGCCGGAAAGACGTCTCTTGTAAATTCCATTGCTGTAGGTGTTTTTTATATTTCATTTCCTTGTAGTTTCATCTCATCCAAAATTATTTAATTCATCTTATTATTCATCAGACAGGCGCCTACACTGAGGACATGATTCCAACTGTAAGTACTTTTTGACATATAATACTTACTTTTACATACTATCTTATCTAAACACCTTCAAAATCAGGTCGGTTTTAATATGAAAAAAGTCACTAAAGGAAACGTGACAATAAAGCTTTGGGACCTTGGTGGCCAACGGAGGTTTCGCACCATGTGGGAAAGATACTGTCGCGGAGTCACCGCCATTCTGTAATTATCTCAACCACTTCCAATCTTTTCCACTATAATAAAATCTGATTATCTGATATTCAACAATCAGATGCGAATAATAGTTTTTGAATTTTTTTTTTTGTAAAATGGAATGCAGGTATGTGGTTGATGCTGCTGACTGGGATAGCATTCCGATAACCAAAACAGAGCTACATGACCTCTTGATGAAGCCGTCTCTTAATGGAATTCCTTTGCTTGTTTTAGGAAACAAGATTGACAAGTCACAAGCTCTAACAAAACAAGCCTTGGTGGATCAGCTGTAAGTCATTTGACTCTCAAAAGTCAAACTTCGAGTTGGCAGTTTTCACCGAATTGTTTTTTTTTTTTTTTTCTTAAACATGTCAAAAATTGCTTTATTGAGAAATTTAGATTTAGGTAATAATTGATTAATTTAAAACGAAATATTCGTAACAAGAAAGTATAACATACGGACAAACGAGTGGTTACGGGTCAATTTCTTAATTTGTTGTTTCTGTGCAGAGGTCTTGACACGATTAAGGATAGGGAAGTCTGCTGCTACATGGTCTCTTGCAAAGAATCCGTCAACATAGATATGGTCATTGATTGGCTTATCAAACACTCGAAAACAGCAACATGATCAATTGATTACAAATAAGATCTGCACGCTTGTTTTTATGGATGTCGGCATCTTTTTTTAGTGTTCCATCCATTAGCATTTCTTTGAGTAGTACTGTATATGTATAATATGTATATTGAGGATTCTTGATTCCTTACATCATCACTGAGACTGGTTTATGAGGTCTGAACTTCTGGTTAATGTACTCGTATGGTTTGTAAAAGTATCTAGAAGTATTCTATGTCTCGGGTGCTTGAAACGTTCAAAAATACTCATTAAGTTTTATACCTTGTTTTAATGTTTTAGCAACTTGAAAAAGTTCAATTAGTGATCAAAATTCTAAATCTGGGACTGTCATATTGCCTTTTTGATTCCGAATATGTTGATAAATTTAACAAATGCAGGGCATAGTGAAAGCTGTTATTACTATGTCTGTTTTCAGTAAGTTCTTGCAACCAAATTTGATGCAATATAACTAATCCTAAACTGTGACAACGCAAATCGAATTTTTCATTCCGAGACACTAATCTTAGTATTTCTCAACTTTATGTGGGTAGTGACTAGTAAGTCACTAAAATAAGCACCTGAACTGGTGATGTTTGAGTCACCATATCCATTGCCTCGTTAGGTTACTCCCATTTCATTTGTAACCATGGTTCGATATGTATTTCCTGACAACCATAAAGGAAGGTTTTATTCAGTAAGACATCAATGTCGATAACATTTGTCTCTATGATGTTTTTTCATTTTTATTCCATAATGTAATGTGCTATGTTTTTCATATTTATGGTACCTTCAATTTACAGAATTCGATCATTCGATGTGCTCGGTAGGCAAGCAAAACTATTTGTTATTGCTTTTCATTTTGATGAGATATACACTTCAGTGCATATTTGATCATTGTTTTCCCACTTCATAATTGTATCAAATGTAATCTTGTTAACTACATGTTTTTGGCTTAGCGGAATTATGGTTGTTTTAAAAAAGCTTAGTAAAAACAAGGATTACTTAACTTAAACTCTAGAGAGATCTCGTGTATAGTTTTATTGTAACATCTCCCCTACGCTACGCCGACTAGTTTCCGATTACTAGCAGATGGTGACATAGAGGATAAGCTGAAACCAAACTTTATGAATTCAACCTATTTTTTCTTTTTGTTGGTCATAGTTGTTCATTTAGTTAAAGCATAGAGAAAAGGAAAAAAATGTTCCAATCGCTTAAACCGAGTGCTACATCTCCACAAAAAACAGTAGTTTTTTGAGTTGAAGTATCTGATCAACAATCGGAGTGTTGGATAGATCAAATTCAAAGTTTATCGTCTAATTTAACATGTTTGAATTTCCTCCACATATCAAACAAACAATTACTAGGGTGATTTCGATAAAAGATCCTAATGATATTATTATTAGTTTTGGCTAGTTTATATGGTAAGTCTTAAGGATAACACCAACTTTTCCCTTCTTCAGTATGCAAACGATGCATTCTTTTGGAGATGTCCGAATTGCATTTTACATGTTATAGGTGATCAGAAAGTGTACGATCGGAGGATCCTTTTCCCACAATTCAGACTTGGTCAAAGCTATGGATTTCGTCAAGGATTAAGGCCAAGAAGTTGAGTTGGGACAATTAGCTTTCGATTGCAAATAGTAGTATTGTTAATCGTTGTTGGAGATGTAAGGGTGTCTTGTTAGATGGGATCTTTTTGATATTGTTTGTATGTTCTCTTTTGGCCTCTACTCATCTTGAGGAGGGTTTGCTTGTTAATAAAATTTCGGCCTTGTAAACAAAAAAAGTTCAAACGAGGGTGCACTAGGCACTTTCTTATTCGTAATTGAGGTTGATTTGATTTCCCATCAATCTCAAATAAGACATAATCATATTTAATGGCGAATGACATTTTAATCACAAGCACCAAAACATCACCAGGCAATACCAGACGGCGACCGATAGTGAAATTATGTTAAGGTTCTTTCAAGCGATTTGTGAATTTCTTCTACATATCTACGAACAAGATGGTAGAATCATGCTAAGGTTCTTTCAAGCGATTTTTCTTGTTTACCAACATATTCCCTGTTATATTTAAGAACTTGGTTTTAGATGTATAACTTTTTATGATGATCTTACTTTTGTTTTTACCACATTTTAAACAAGAGAAACAAATTAAAAACTAGACGACCGTGTGTCATAGCATACTGAAAAAAGAGAGAAAAACAAATGTGGTTGGTGTATCTTACATGTCTTTGTAAACATGTGTTGGTAAAGTGTTTGTAAGTGCATTAAATTGTTTGTAAGTTCAACACTCATCTTTAAACAATATTGGTATAAGGAAATATTTAATTATGCCAACACGGCAACGCCTACAAAAAGCAACCACATAGGTTGGGTGTATTAAATTTGTATCGTGAGACCCAATTGCCATTTAACTTGATAAATTCGTTATAGTTTATCCCAAGTTAAAATATTTTTGACTCCCCTGATGATATCGATTTGTTTTAAAATGCAACTAAAAAAATACTATTACTAATATATCGGATTAAACCAAATAGCTTTTCATGATATGTGTGGTCGTGTGGATATATAGTATTTTTCAATTTTAAGGTCGAAGATGCACGTTTCGTTAGAGACCAATATGAATATCGTGTATAATAAATTGTTGTTTCAAAACTTAAAAAATACTAGTATATTTTGCCCATATGATGCACGGGTTTTAATTTTGACTTCTATTTTGATTTTTATTTATACAATGTTGAGTTTAGTTTAATAGTCTTTTGATCTTTCAGATGAGGTTGTCTTATTAATTTTGATCATACATTTTAAATTTCATAAACACCCAAAATAATATTTATCAAAATTGCTAAACATTTTGTTAATATATGACACAATTTTAACTCGATATTATTCTTTTTATGTTTGTATACACATTTTTGTTTGATTGCACACTAAGTCTAAAATCAACCAATACTCTTAAACAAATTCATAACCACTCTTTTTTTTTTCTTACATTTTTTACTCTAAACAATTAACGTGTGATTAAAGATAAATTCAGATGAAACTATTATTATATTCAATAAAAAAGAAAATAATACATTTCATCTATATACATTAAATAATTGAATAAAAAACTTAGAGTAAATTACACCGTTGGTCCCTATATTTGTACCCAAATCACTAGTTTGAGGCTTTTTTTTAAAATAATTACGCCATTAGTCCCCATTGTTGTAATTCTGTTACGTCGGTGATCCAAAATACTAACGTCCATTTATTTTTAACGATTTTTTCAGCATATGACTTGCACACGAGGGTATTTTTGTCATTTCTAACTTACACTTTGGAAAACGCAAACATAAAAAAAAAAAAAATTGGACTCTGGATACATATTAATTTATCATCAAGATCCAAAAAAATTTCTATCATCATCATCCTCATCAAAACTTCAAAATTGAAAACACACAAACATAAAAATTCAAAACCCCCAAAATCTATCATTAAGATCCAAAACATAAACAAATATATCATCATTTCCCATATATCATCATTCTTTTAAGTATTAAGATCCAAAACCCCTAAAATCCAAACACATTACACTACCCCCCTCAATCAATCACCACCACCATACCAATCCCAAACTGCTGCTATGTTACATGATGGGGTCGTTTGGGTCATTCGGGTTATTCAGATCTTTTCTCCGACGACTTAAATATCGGAATACAAGGGCAAAAGGATCCGAACTTGAACCAAGAAACGAAATACCCGCTTCGTTTCCGGCGAAAAGAAGCCGGAAAAGACACGGTAGCGGTGGTGGTAGTACGGTAAGTAGTGGCGTTTAGTCGAAAAAATCGGCGGAGATGGAAACTTCGGGTAGTTCAGTACAGGTATACATATCTTTAGCCGAAATCATACAAAAATAATCAAATATTAAAAGTTGGATGAACACCTTACAATGTTCACATCAAATGTATATAGCAGGAGCGACTCTTGCGGCGATGAATTCGTTTTTTTTTTTCGTTCCTTTGGATTACAAGTATATGTAAAAACGTAAATGTAAAATGGATTGATTGATGAGTGTTTTTGAGGAAATTGATGAGTGTTTTTGTTCGAATCCTTCAAGCCCTTTTTGGTTTTCGCTTCAGAGAAGTCTGGATATGAACAGATTAAAAGTGTAAGTTAAAAGAAAATAGTTAAAGGTGAAATGACAAAAATACCCTCGTGTGCAAGTCATGTGGTGGAAAAATCGTTAAAAATAAACGGACGTTAGTATTTTGGATCACCGGCGTAACAGAATTACAACAATAGGGACTAATGGCGTAATTATTTCAAAAAAAGCCTCGAACTATTGATTTGGGTACAAATATAAGGACCAACGGTGTAATTTACTCAAAAACTTATGTACATCTACACAAAGTTTACAACAATATGTGTTACTTTTCTCAATTATTGAAAGCAAATCGATGATTATAACCAAATAGAATTATGATAAAATTTCGATAAACAAACCACGTCTTGAAACACATTTTTGCCACCACCTTCTCTGACTTCCATATTCTTTTCTTTTCGTTTTCGTTTTTTCAAGATCATTTTGATAGTTTAAGTTCATAATACTTTTCTTTTTTTTATTAAGAAAATATGGTATTCTTTTAGATGTTTTGCTTTTAATAAGTTTTGCCAGTTTATAGTGTTTTGTTTCTAACATTTATACTTAGATTTTTGATAGAATTAAATTATTTAGTTAATCGAATTTTATACTATAACTATTATCTAGAGTTAAATAGATTTATTTTTAATCATTTAATTTAAAACAATAATTTATGAGAAAAACTTTTCAATATTTTATATTTTTAAACTTAAAATTTATGACAAAACCTTTTAGGCTTTTATATTCTTAAACTTAGTATATTAATAATATAATATTTATTACCTAAATTTGTTTCATGGACTCAATTTTTAAATATTATAGATAAAACCTTTTAATCTTTCATACTCCTAACCTTATAATATTAATTATATGATATTTATCACCTAAATTTATTTCATAGACTCAATTTTAAAGTATTATAGACATAATAAAACCTTTTAATATTTCATATTCCTAAACTTAATATATTGATTATATGATATTTATTACCTAAATTATTTAATTGACTCAACTTTTAAGTATTATAGATATAATAAAACCTTTTAATCTTTCATACTCCTAAACTTAATGTTTTAATTATATGATAATTTATTTCAATGACTCAATTTTTAAATATTATAAATATCACATAATATCTTTTTCATGTTACATAAATCTTTTGTACAATGTAAGTTTATCATTGATGGATTTAAATGTTAATTTAATTCATTTAAGAGATTATGGTCCTTCTAAAGTACATAGTGAAGAGACAATATTTTGACAAAAATAGTGAGACACTTAAAGCATGTTTCATCTAAATCAAGAACATTATTGTTGTTATTTAATCTAAAATCTTTGCTGGCGAACAAAATCGACAACTGTGTAGAGAAATACTACAGCTGCAATGCCACCTTCTAATATTCATTAAACCCATATGGGCATTGAGCTGGGAAAGTACAAGCATCTTATTTTTTTTAATCTTTCTACTTGTGTTTTTTCTTAATATAAAATTGAAACACTTTATTAAATAGATATGTTTATCAATTTTATTTTAGTTGACCGACACATTTGAGAGGGGAACATGAGAATTCAATTCTTATTCGTTTTAGGTAATTTGATTAATAATTTCATTTATTTCTATTCATAGTTTTAGAAAATGAAGTCTTACAGCTGATTTAGTGAAACACAATTTTAAGAAGATTTTTATCTTTTTAGTGCAAACTTGATTCATTGAAGTTTATAATTTCACTATTTCCTTTTGTACATCGTTTATCAATTTATCAGATACATAAAATTTAAAATAACTTTATTTTCCTATATCTTATGCATCAAGATGACCGAAAACACTTCAATGAACATATATAATAATAAGAGACGCCATTGTAAATAAATGAATTTGTATGCAACATGTATTATTTTCTACCGTTTCTTATAATATTTGAGTTCTTATTTGATATATCCATAGTGATCAGTGGCAAACAATAGGCTTGTGGAGGGCTAGACCCGAGTATCCATCAAGTTGCCTAACTATGTGTTTTTGTAGTCTACAAATTTTCAGAGATTCTTGTATATGCTACTTTAAGAAGGTTTATAAAAAAAAAATCTTTATTTTGGATATCCCTCAAATTTGGTCCTGGATCCGATCATGCTTGTGATACAATATACAAAGTTAAAAATGTATGAAATTGTTTATAATTCTGGTTAAGCTCTTATTTACAAAGTTAAAGATAGAATGAAAGATAGTCATCATTGTTTACTTGAGTACCAATGTAGCTCAACATAATGGATTTAGGGCAAAATCTAATTTATCATGTGTCATCTTATACCGGTTTGCGCTGAATATTAACAATGCTAATGGTTGAGTTAAACACCGGTTTAAGGTGAAACTTTATCGAGCTACTTATTTATGGTAGATAAATTCAGTTAGACCTGCATCTGAATGGTTGCTACCTAATAGACTTACTTCGTTAAACAACCAACAATGGAAAAGTGATAACCTCATCGTTCAAAAAACAATAATCAAATTTCATCCCAAGAGGAGAATAACCAAATGAGTTTGTGATGTGGCTCATATGGAAGCCAAGCAAACCACCAGACTAGAAAGAGGGTCAAAGAAAGATTTTGAGTGCGACGCAGTCGGAGAGGGGTGCGCCCCATCGGGAAGTCAGACACGATTAGACACGATTGATGTTGGAAAGAAGTCATGACTGCGACGCAGTAGAGGCCGTGTGCGGCGCAGTAGCTGATCGTTTTAGAAGGACTATTTATGTTTACTTTTCAAAGTTCAAGGATTATTCTGTTTATGTTTTTAGGTTTTCTATTTAGTGTTTGTGTAAGCTTTATAAGACGGCTGCTAATATTTTTCTTAAGAATTTTATGATCAAAACTGTTTGATACGCTTATCAATTGTTTGATATTTATCATTATACGGTATTCTTCGGAATCAACGGATAGTGATTGTTGTGGTTTATTCCGTTTATTCTTGGTTGAATCAACAGATTAATCAGGTAACTTTTATTTCTTCCGACCGCACTACATCAGTTGGTATTCAGAGACGAACGATCGGATCATGCCTCTACGTCAGGGGATTAATATTTTGCGCCGTTTGAACGCTGAACTACAACACCAGGTAGAAGTTTTGACCGCGCGTTGTTTGAACGATAAACTGCAACATCACGTAAAAGTTTTGACCGCGCGTTTGAATAAGTTTGTTAATCTACCACATCATCCTGATGATGTAATTGTTACGGATGATAACCTTATTTGGGAAGAATCGTTGCCAGTTTATGATACTGATAACGAAGAAAAAGATGTTATTGAGGAAGAATTATATCCAATTTATGATACGGATACCGATGAAAAAGACAAGTCTGAAGATGAGGTATTTTTGTATGGTGATCGTGTCATGATAGAATGCGTATCAGGTATTAATTTGCTAAATATTATTTATCAGGATCCGCATGATTTGATTAGGTTGAAAAAAGATGATGTGATCAATAAATATAATATGTTTAGTTTTTTTATTAGTAAAATTGATTTGATTGAGAATATGAATTTCGTACACAAGGTCACAAAATTGGGTATGAAAACAATCGAGATTCGAGGTCTGGTATTTTTGAAAAGTGGACAGTTGATGCAATGAATACAACTTTGGATGCTAAGAGTATTAAAGGCAAGTGAACTCAAGGACGAGTTTTATCAAAAGGGAGAGAATGATGTGGCTCATATGGAAGCCAAGCAAACCACGAGACGAGAAAGAGGGTCAAAGAAGGATTTTGAGTGCGACGCAGTCGGAGAGGGGTGCGCCGCAGCGGGAAGTCAGACACGATTGTTGTTGGAAAGAAGTCATGACTGCGACGCAGTAGAAGCCGTGTGCGCCGCAGTTGCTTATCGTTTTAGAAGGACTATTTTTGTTTACTTTTCAAAGTTCAAGGATTATTCTGTTTATGTTTTTAGGTTTTCTATTTAGTGTTTGTGTAAGCTTCATAAGACGGCGGCTAATATTTTTCTTAATAATTTTATGATCAAAACTCTTTGATACGCTTATCAATTGTTTGATTTTTATCATTATACGGTATTCTTCGGAATCAACGGATACTGATTATTGTGGTTTATTCCAGTTATTCTTGATTGAATCAATAAATTAATCAGATATCTTTTATTTCTTCCAACCATGATACATCAGTTTGTGACCCTTGCTAGAAAAAAAAGACATTTGAAATTCATGTTCAACAAAATTTCCATAAAATTAAACGCCGCAAAGTCTAAAACATCTCATTCGGCAAATCATGGTTTGACTCCGGGGACCACATGTGGAAAAAACACGATCATTGCATATATCAATTTATTTTTTCAATGAATTATTATGTATTTTTACAGTTAAAATAATAATATGTAATCAAACTATTTTATAATACTTCTTCTGCCCTATATTAAACATCACAAAGAAAAAAACTTTAACTTAAGATAGATGTCATTTATGTGTTTAAATATATCATCAACGTACATAAATTATGCAGCGGTGACCTAACTTGACGTCTAGTTATGTAAAATGAAAAAATTAAAATGGTTGTAGTTTTATTTATAAGTGACGTTATTTGTATTCATAAAGTTAATATTATGAGAAATGTATAAATGACACTAAACATTATATAAAATATATCAAAATGTTATGAAATAATAAAGAAGACAAAGAACAATAGTGAAAAGACAATAAACAATTATGTTTTATTCATCTCATATAGAGGTATATTTATTGTTACAATTTTGGACTATCCTCCAAAAAATAAATCTTCTAATAATATACAGATATATTCTAAAGATATGGACATCCACACTATAATTATTCATAACACTCCCTCTTTGGTGTCATTTAAAAGATTATGTCTCGTTAAAACCTTGCTAGATAAAACCCACTAGGACAAAAATCTACTGAGGAAAAAGGTACATAACTGTTCAATACGTTTGAGGGTGTTGCTTCATTAAAAACCTTGTCAGGAAAACCCAATGGGACAAAACCACGGTCAAGGGAAAAAGAGTGCAACACGTATTTCTCCCCCTGTTGATCACAACACTTAAGCTTCTTGAGTTGATAATATCAAATGTCATCTCTGCACAACACATATATGGTTTGTGAGCGACTAATATCTTGGAAATAACATCTCGAAAGTAATAACATCTCATATAAGCAACTCAATGCTTCATTATCAATCAAATATGGTACTTCAGAACCACTAATATCATAATCATTTTTTATTGTCAAAAGGATCATATCAATATAAAGTTACCTCTTAACCATTTAAGTGCTCAATGCATAATTATTGTTAGTGTGCAAGGATTTCATCTTTCACATGGTAAATATCAAAGTTGTGAATAACGCAAGGCGTGACGTGGCGGCATGGTCAAGCCACAAGACATGACGAGACATGACGAGACATGGCGAGACATGACGTTTTTCAAGGTTTGACAATACCGCAAAGATTTAATATATTTTATAATTTTATATATGATTTTTTTTATATGTTTTTACTATTTCTAAGTTATATAACTATGAAAAATCGTTGTTTTCATTTTTAATATACATCTAATCTAAGATATAGTTACCAATATACAATTAAATGATCTTTATAGTCATTTTAAACTATTAATAGTTTCTTTTTTTTCTTTTTTTTTTTTTAATTTCCGTAACGCGTTACAAAAAACTCGCGGACGCCACGCCTAACAAAGACGCCTTGCATGTTTTTCGTGAAGGCACGTCACGCCTTGACGCAATGGCGCGCCTTGGCGCCACCATGACGCGCTTTTTAGAACCTTGGTAAATATATAAATCAAGATAAAACTTATGTCTTTTAAAGGTATTTCCTTTCACATTACTTAAATGACTATTCAATCGCCTGTAGAATCTCATCAAAAATTCCAGATGTAGTCATACATCATAATAATAACATATATAGATCCGAATCTCTTTGTAAACTGTATGCACAAACATAATTATTCGTAGCTATATCAATATAAATTATCATGGCGACTGTATCACATATATCATCATTAATTCAGTCGATATAAGGACTTTTTCATTTAATCAAATAGTGTTCTCGAGAACTTTTCTTATATGCTTCATGCATTTATATCGTGGGACATGCTTCACACATTTTATATCCTTATAGAAATCTCAATACCAAGTGAGCTCTTATAATATTAATTAGACGCGAATTAAGTCTCTTTTATATTGCCAGACTTATCAATACAAATCAGTGTTCTAAATAACCCGCCATGAAACCGCCATGTCTCGCCATTTCTCAAGGCTTGGAGTAGCCGCCTTGGCGCCGCCGTTTCTCAAGGCTTGGAGTAGCCGACACGAAATGATGGATAACTTCTTTGTAAAGTTTGGTTACTATATTTTACATTAGTTGTATATTGATATATGAAATTATTAACTTTTTATAATTTATTGGTGTTGATATAACTTAATAATAGTAAAAATATATATAAAAGTATATATAAAATTATAAAATATATTAATTTTTTGCCGCTTTTTCACGCCTTGAAAAACGCCATGTCTCGCCATTTATTGCAAAGCTTGAGGCTTGCTCATGCCGCCACGTCACGCCTTACGTTATCTATAACCTTGATACAAATAGTTGCATCCAATACTTAATAATAATCAAACGCGAGTCTTTGCAAATAATCATTATATATACATCTTGTCTTATATCAAATAATCTCAGTTCAACCAAAGAGTGCTTTATAATACACCTTCATGTGTATGGACTTCAAGTCCAATATATCTCTTACTCCGAGGGACTTCAGTTCTCATTTAATACTTGCGTCTTTTCCATATTAGCAAATCAATTCTATCTCTGCATTTCTGGGCAGGTATGCTTACACGATCCTTTTTAATATTCAAAATATCTAGCACTATATTATATAAATATTTTTCACGACGTCGATTTCATTTTTATTTTAATTCTATATTTTCCTAGACATGATATAACATATTGAGATGTCTTTATAGAATAAGTACCTTAGGTTCTTCTGAAACCATCATGTCTATACTCTTCAGGGGTATATCAGGGGTCTTTATTACCTCGATTTAACCATCTTAAGTCCTTGCTCCTTTCTTTATTTCAAGGATTTTATTTGGAATCAATTATTCTACCACGCTTCAGGTGTGTCGTAGATTTATTACTAATATCATGTTGTCTTTTTAGGACACATCTTAATCGGAGCATTAGCAGCTATTACATGTGACATGGTCACTCCAGTACCAGTTTCTGGAAATTACTAAATATGGAAAATGAATTATTCCATGAACTTCTGGTTCATATTTTTTAGTGTTAGGATCGGTAATTCATTGCAATATTTCTCAATTTTAGCTGCTCATTCTCTCCCCCTAATGTTGGGATAACTAATTTACTGCAATCATTAATCATGCCATAAACAAATCTCCCCTTGATGGCATATTAAATTGTAATTATATGTGGATTCATACCAAACATATATTCCCAACAATTTTTACGTCCCATATTTATGCGTTGTGGTGGAGCAATTTAAAAAGCATAATCAAAATATTTTATGTGAAGTATTTATGACCAAAAATCAATCATAATGGGGGGTAATCATAACAATTATTGGTTTGATGTTAATTAGTGTTCTTTCATGTAAATACATGACCCCAAACAAAATCTTTATGTTTTACTCTCATGATTATTGGCTTTGCAATCAACTGAATTGCTTGATAAGCGTTTTAACAAAAGCAATTTGCGTAAGACATACCAATGTCAACACTTATTCCAATAATCATTTATAAAAAAATTCTGAAGTATATTCACCACTATTGCCAAAAAGAATATGATAATCTGGAATAATGTGCTAAATGTCTAATTAGCTGAGTCACTAATCATGCAAACTTCAGGTTGCGACTTGATGAACATTTAGACGATGCATCAGTTTTAAAACTCAAAATGCTCCATTATTTTGGTGTATAAGCATATTCATACCCCTTTTATAATTTCCAGAATTATGAGATTCAATTCCTACTTTAGTTGACAATAAGTTAACTTCTCTTGAGAGCAAACAACACATAAAAATCATGAAGAATCTTCTAGTTATTCTATATATTTTGCATCTTTGACCCGAGATGATAACCGGTCAAACCAATCAATTAAATCATCAAAATCTATAAATTTTGGCTTATGACTAATTAACCACGGTCCATAAACTTCAGGTTTATGACCAAAATATCATTATCCATAAACTTCCAGTTTATAACCATATGTGCTTCAATTGCACCTAAGGTATTTTAGAGCATCCGTCACACCCCGCTATAGCGGAAACACGAAATGTGAGAGCTGGAATATCATTACACGGTTATAATAAAAGTAAACGGTTCAAGTCATTGCATTAAATAAAATAGTTCAAGATTCAAAAACAACCAGGCAGTTTAAATGTTTAATCAAAGTACAAATACAAGTTCAAAATAAATTCCTCAAATAAAAGGTCTTTCCCAAGGTTCGCCTCACGTGGCTGTATTGACCCTTCCTTGCCATGCATCTCGACACTTACACTAATTTCCTGACACATAAGATAAAGTGTCAACTACATTGAGTAGTGAGTGAGTTACAGTTTAGAGTTTCTCGATAAAGGTTTCCAAAAATAGAAATATATGTAATTACGTCATAAGTAAAAAGGAACGGAGCGACGCTAGAACATATATATAAATAGTAAGAAGTTTCATACACATGCAAGTAAAACAAATAAAACTCGTATAAGTAAGGTCGAAGCGGAATCCGTCGCTAAAAAGTATATGCGTAGGTTATATGTGCTTAACTAAATTAGTAACTCATATCAATCACTTGGCATAATATAAATAGTAAGAATACACTAAACCGATTGACTGGTCAGGATCTAGCCCCAAAATGTTTCACTGAGTTTCCAACTGAATCTTAGTACTATGTACTTGGGTCGCTAACCCTGAGCAAGGAGTGACCTCTCCTAAGTATCGATACCCATAATACTAACGGCTATTGCTAATAGTGTGTAAAGTTTCTGAACCAAAAACGGGGCAACTGAGTTCTGTTTCTGAAAATAGCAGTAAGCACTTACGGGTTTATATTTTCATCAAGGATTGGTTTCTCTAACAAGTATCCTAAATTTAGTTAACCAATTAAGGAGTAACAACACATATACGCATAATAGTTTCACAAGTTTCCAAGTTTCCAAAGTTTCCAAGTTTCCTAAAGTTTCAAGTTTCGTACAAGTTTCCAAAGTTTACGAGTTTCATAAGTTTCGAAAATGTTTCAAAGTTTCCCAAGTGTCAATAAAGTTTCATAGTTTCAAAAGTACCAAGTTTCAAATAGTTTCAACAAGTTACAATAACATACATCTTATGTTTCCCCCAAATAAGTAATTTAAATTAGTAAAAACCAAGTGGGGTTGTAACTCACTGTTTGCGAAGAAAAGATACGGACAAGTACGGATGGAGCGGAACACGTCGGGAATCAAAGATAACCTAAAACACCGGAATGTTGTATAAGTTTATTAGTATAATTTAAGTTATGTTAAGTTCCAATTTAACCTTTTAAATCCCAATTTCTTTACTTTAGATTATGTCCCAAAAGAGTATTATGGAAAAGTTATATGATTAAAGGTGTTCGTGTACGTTTTGTAGTCCGATAAGTCCAATTAAGTCCAAAAAGTGTCAATGTTCCAAGTCGATATGTATAAGTTATAGGAACCTGAAGTTACTGAAGTTAAACATATTTTACGGTGAAATTTGGGCAGCGCTTCCGCGCTATAAAAATTATGTCCAATTTCAAAACACTTTCCCGCTCTAAAACATGTAATTTAACGATTACAAACAATAATACACAAGTTTTAGGTTCTCAACTCATTAAAACTGTTTTATTTACAAAATCAGTGGGTTCTCAGAATACATAATCTGTAATAAAGTTATTTGAGCTTATTTTCATGTTTAAAGTTCTCAAAACGACAAATTTTACGAACAACAGGATCCAGACGGCGGCTGGAGACACTCAGCCGCCGGCTGGACCTTAGCCGTCGGCTGAGTGCCTTCAGCCGCCGGCCAGAGGCCTTCGGCCAGTTTCTAGATTTTGTTATTTTTCGATTTTTAGCTTGTTTTAGTGTTAGATTCGAACATGCAAACTGTCATTTATCAAATATATGAGTTTTTAAGCAAATGTTACAGTTTCTTTGGGATTTATATGTTAAAAATGTAGATCTATTGTAAAAACTCGTTTTTAAGCAAGAAAACGTTTTAGACCTTTATAAAAACACTTTTTCAGTTTATAGATCTTACATGCAATCGAGTATTTAAGTAAAAAGAGTAAAATGAAAGGGTTATACCGAAGGAAAACTGTAGGTGACGGTTTGGATGAGATTTGGCTTCAAAATGGATGAAAAACTTCTTCAAAACCCGATTTAAAGTCTCCTCTTTGTTACCCCTTTACTCTAGAATAATTTTGATGATTTGGATGGTTGATTTATGTATTTTAAGGACTGATTATGGTGCAATGTTTCTGTTTTTGGGTTTGAGTTCTTGAGGGAGAAGAGAGAGTTTTAGAGACGTGTGTGTGATTTGATTCAAAAATGAAGGTGAAATGAAATGAAGGGGAAAAGTGGGAGTAATTACTGGCCTAGGGAAGTGTTTTGGCAGTAATTTCCCAACCAATCCCGTAATTAAAAGGTTGGTCCAATCGAAATGAATGCAAAAATGAGTCACCATCCACTGGACAGCGGATTTCAGCCGCCGGCTGGCCATATCCAGCCGCCGGCTGGGCTTCAGCCGTCGGCTGGAAGGCTTTTTTTCCAGCTCGGTGACGTTTTAAGTTTTCCGTTATAGTTAGTTAAGGACTAGAATCTTATTAGTTTCCGTTATGAACTTAATCAAGTTCTTGTATAGTTCATTTGGTGTTAGGATTTATAGATTGATTCCGACTTTGGTTCCGACAAAATAATGACACGACAATTATGAACTCGAACAATATGAACACGATAAAAGAGTAACTAGAGATTCGAACCGATATAGTAACTGAGAATCACCTGAATTTTTGACGGTTGTCACATCATCCCCGGGTTGAAAGAAATTTCGTCCCGAAATTTGACTCGTCCCATCAGGTAGAAGTATCTTTGAACAAATGCGGATACTTTTGACGTATTTGGTCTTCACGTTCCCATGTGGATTCGTGACCACGTCGGGAGTTCCAACGAACCTTGACAATAGGAACACGGCTTTGTCTAAGTTGCTTGACCTCTCGGTCTACAAGTTCAAGTGGTTCCTCGATGAAGTTGAGCTTGTTGTCGATCTTGACCTCGTCGAGCGGGATGACGATGGTCTCATCAGATAAGCACTTTTTCAAGTGCGAGACATGGAACACGTTATGAACATTGGAAAGAACTTGCGGAAGTTGGAGTCGGTAAGCTACTGGGCCAACACGCTCGATGACTTCAAATGGTCCTGTGTACCTCGGGCTTAGCTTTCCGCGTTTCCCGAAGCGAACTACCCCTTTCCATGGCGATACTTTAAGAAGCACCCGATCGCCCACTTGGAACTCGAGGGGTTTCCTTCGGTTGTCGGCGTAGCTTTTCTGCCGAGTACGGGACGTCTTCAGTCGCTCCCTGATAGTAGTGATCTTGTCGATGGTTTCTTTAACGATTTCGAGCCTTGTGAGTTGTCGATCACCGACTTCTAGCCAACAAAGCGGCGACCGGCACTTACGTCCATATAAGGCCTCGAACGGAGCACACTTGATGCTAGCGTGGTAGCTGTTGTTGTAAAAAAACTCGACCAAAGGAAGGTGAGTATGCCAACTTCCTCCGAAGTCAACTACGCATGCTCTAAGCATATCTTCAAGTGTTTGGATCGTCCTCTCACTTTGACCGTCGGTCTGAGGGTGGTAAGCTAGGCGAAGGTCTAGTCGCGTCCCGAGAGATCTCTGAAGCGCGTTCAAAAAGCGGGACGTGAACCGACTATCCCTGTCAGAGATGATGGAGAGAGGTGTCCCGTGGCGAGAGATGATCTCGTAGATATAGATTTGAGCGAATTTCTCCATTGAGTGAGTTTCTCGTACCGGCAAGAAATGAGCAGACTTCGTCAATCGGTCCACAATTTCCCAAATTGTGTCGTTACCCTTTGCCGTCCGGGGTAACTTGGTAATAAAATCCATGGAGATTTGTTCCCATTTCCACATAGGAATCTCCGGTTGCTGCAATAGTCTTGATGGCTTCTGATATTCCGCCTTGACCTTGGAGCAAGTAAGACACTTTGCTACGTACAAGGCGATATCCTTTTTCATGCCCGACCACCAATAATACTCCCTAAGGTCCTTGTACAACTTGTCGGATCCAGGGTGAATGGAGTATCGGGAACGGTGGCCTTCATCCAAGATTAGCTTTCGAAGGTCTTCGGACTTCGGAATCCATGCTCGGCCCTTGAAGTAATGGATTCAATCGGATTTGAGTTCGAACTCCGTCTCATGATTGTGCAATGTTTCGCCCTTTAAGTTCTCGGGTTTCAACGCTTCCCGATGAGCCTCAGCGATTTGCGTTTGAAGATTTGTTTGGATTTGGATACCTAATGCTCTAACCCGAGATGGTCTCACCCTTTCCTTCCGACTCAGGGCGTCTGCTACTACGTTTGCCTTACCCGGGTGGTACTTGATCTCGCAATCGTAGTCACTCAGCAGTTCGATCCATCTCCTTTGTCTCATGTTGAGCATCTTCTGGTCTAGAATGTGTTGAAGGCTTTTATGATCCGTGAAAACCGTGCACTTGGTCCCATACAAATAATGTCTCCATATCTTCAGTGCGAACACGACGGCTCCCAGATCTAGGTCGTGAGTAGTGTAGTTCTGTTCGTGCACCTTGAGTTGCCTTGAAGCGTAGGCGATGACTTTATCCTTCTGCATCAGGACACACCCAAGTCCTTGATGGGATGCATCGCAAAATACAACGAAGTTATCCGTACCCTCCGGTAGTGACAAAATCGGTGCGTGACAGAGCTGGTGCTAAGTTTCTGGAAGGATTCCTCTTGCTTCGTACCCCAAACAAAATCCTTGTCCTTCTGAGTGAGCTCGGTGAGTGGCTTAGCGATCTTCGAGAAATTCTCGATGAACCTTCGATAGTAGCCGGCCAACCCTAGGAATTGACGAATTTCCGTAGGTGTCGTCGGGGCTTGCCATTTCTCGATCGCTTCTATCGTAGCCGGATCTACATGGATCCCTTCTTGGTTGACCACATGACCAAGGAAATGTACTTCCCGAAGCCAAAATTCACACTTAGAGAATTTGGCGTACAGTTTCTGATCTCGGAGGAGTTCCAGAATGAGTTTCAGGTGTTTCGCGTGATCCTCTTTGTTTCTCGAGTAAATAAGGATGTCATCAATGAACACGATCACGAATTTGTCCAGATAAGGTCTACACACCCTGTTCATCAAGTCCATGAACACTGCTGGTGCGTTGGTTAAACCAAATGGCATGACCAGGAATTCGTAATGACCGTAACGAGTACGAAAAGCGGTTTTAGGAATGTCGGTCTCACTGACACGAACCTGATGATAACCCGAACGGAGGTCGATTTTCGAGAAATAAGTTGCACCCTGCAACTGGTCGAAAAGGTCATCGATCCTCGGGAGTGGGTATCGGTTCTTGACGGTCAGTTTGTTCAGTTCGCGGTAGTCGATGCACATACGAAAGGACCCGTCTTTCTTTTTGATGCAGAGTATTGGGGCTCCCCAGGGGGACGAGCTTGGACGAATAAGACCATGATCCAAGAGTTCCTGAAGCTGTTTCGACAGCTCTTGCATTTCCGATGGGGCTAGACGATACGGTGTCCTAGCGACCGGTGCTACACCAGGAACGAGGTCTATCCGGAATTCCACTTGTCGATGCGGAGGTAGCCCGGGTAAATCTTCGGGAAAGATTTCAGGGTGATCCTTGACTACGGGAATATCTTGAATACGGATCTCCTTGGGTTTACGTTCGTCAACGTGAGCGAGGAATGCGTCATAGTCCTTCTCGAGGAACTTGCGCATTTTCACGGACGATACGATACGAAGTGGTCGTCCGGGTTTGTCTCCTTGAACAACTAGAGTTTCGGTGTCAGAAAGAGGGATGCGAATGAGCTTGTCAAAACAGACAATCTCGGCTCGGAAACGAGAGAGCCAGTCCATTCCGACGATCACATCAAAGCTTTTCAGGTCGATTGGAATTAAGTCAATAGGGAAGGTTTTATCGGACAGGCATATGGAACATCCTACGATTATATCCTTGGCTTCGAACTCCTGACCGTTAGCGTACTCTATGGTGAAGCTATCCTTAAGAACTTTAGAACCTAAGTTTATGAGGGGTCTAAATTCTAAGGATACAAAGCTTCTCTCAGTTCCTGAATCCAACAAAACTGATGCATAATGGTTATTAACAGGAAACGTACAGTTCACCGCATTCGGCTCCTGTCGAGCCTCTTCAGCCGTGAGTGCGAATGCACGACCTCGTCCTCGCCCGCCTTGTGACAACCGTCTAAATTTCAGGTGATTCTCAGTTACTTAATCGGTTCGAATCTCTAGTTACTCTTTTATCATGTTCATATTGTTCGGGTTCATTATTGTTGTGTCTCTAATTTTCGGAACCAAAGTCGGAATCAAATTATAAATCCTAACACCAAATAAACAATACAAGAACTTGACTAAGTTCATAACGGAAACTAAAAAGATTCTAGTCCTTAACTATTTATAACGGAAAACTTAAAACGTCAAAAAGCTGGATTTTCAATCCAGCCGGCGGCTGGATTAAGTCAGCCGGCGGCTGAATCCCGCTGTCCAGCTGGACGATGACTCATTTTTGCATGTAAAGTTATTGGCCAACTCGGGATTGGGGCAGAAATTACTGCCATTGAGACCCCCAAGGCCAGTCCTTCCCCCCTAATCCAACTCACATTTTCATTTTCAAACACAATTCAATTAACACACACACACTCCATTACTCTCTCTCAAAATCTCTCTCACAATTCCTCCCAAGAACAAAACAAATCCAGAAACTTTGTACCTCAAAACAGTCCATAAACACACAAAAATCGACCATCATACATACACAAATCGTTCCAAGAGTAAAGGGTAGCAAAAGGAAAGGTTTAAATCGGGTTTCCAAGAGGTTTTTCATCACTTTTGAAGCTAGGAACTCATCCAAATCGTCTCTTTGTTTTTCCTTCGGGAAAACCCCTTCTTTTTACTGTTTTTACTTAAATAATCGGTTGCATGTAAAATCTATAAACTGAAAATGGGTTTTCATAAAGAACTAAAACGTTTTCTTGCTCAAAAACGAGTTTTTATGATAGATCTACATTTTTAACATATAAATCTAAAAGAAAACATCGATTTTACTTTAAAAACACATACATTTGATTTATAACAGTTTGCATGTCGAATCTAACCGTTAAACAAGCTAAAAATCGGAAAATAAAGCAAACTTGAAACTGGCCAAAGGCTTTTGGCCCGCGGCTGAAGGTTTTCAGCCGACGGCTAAAGTCCAGCCGGCGGCTGAGTACATCCAGCCGCCGCCTGAATACTGTTGTTTGTCACATTTATCGTTTTAAAAGCTCTAAACGTAAGAATAAGCTAAACCAAGTTATCACAGAATATATATATATATATATATATATATATATATATATATATATCTTGAAAAGCTACTATTTTGACTTATAAACTGTTTGGAAAGGCTTTTGAAATTGAGACATGTGTATTAACGTTCATATTGGTTATATTGTGTATTTTAAAGCGGGAAAGTGTTTTGAAAATGGACTAAATTTTTATAGCGCGGAAGCGCTGCCCAAATTTCACCGTAAAATACATGTCAAATTCAGTAACTTAGCATTTCGGAACTTATACACTTTGACTTGGAACTTTGACACTTTTTGGGACATAATCGGACTTATCGGACTATAAAACGTACACGAACACACTTAATCATATAACTTTCCGTAATAATCTTTTTGGGACAGAATCTAAAATATCAGAAAGTAGGATTTAAAATGTTAAATTGGAACTTAACATAAGTTAAATCATACTAATAAAACTTATATAACTTCCGGTGTTTTAGGTTGTCTTTGATTCCCGACGCATTCCGTTCCGTCCGTGCTAGTTCATTCTTTCTTCGCAAACAGTGAGTTACAACCCCACTTTGTTTTACTTTTGTACTTTTAAACATTATTTGGGGTAAACATAAGATATTATGCTTGTAACTTGAAACTATTTGCGAATTGTTGAAACATTGGAAACTTAGTACTTTTGAAACCTTATTGAAACTTTAGAAACTTGAAACATTTTAAAACTTATGAAACTCGTAAACTTTGGAAACTTGTACGAAACTTGAAACTCTTTGGAAACCTTTGAAACTTTGGGAAACTTGGAAACTTGTGAAACTATTATGCGTATATGTGTTGATGCCTTAGCCGGTTAACTAAATTTAGGATACTTGTTAGCGACCAATCCTTGATGAAAATATAAACCCGTAAGAACTTACTACTATTTTTGGAATTGCCAAACTTTATACACTATTAGCAATAGCCGTTAGTTATATGGGTATCGATACTTAGGAGCGGTCACTCCTTACTCAGGGTTAGCGACCCAAGTACATATTACTAAGATTCAGTTGGAAACTTCACAAACATTTTTGGGCTAGTTCAGGACCACACAATCGGTTTAGTGTATACTTACTATTTATATTATGCCAAGTGATTGATACGAGTTACTACTTTAGTTA
>CAJVGC010000065.1:23059141-23098660 GCA_910822075.1 Senecio squalidus | reverse complement strand
GTGTTTCCAAGAGGTTTTTCATCACTTTTGAAGCTAGGAACTCATCCAAATCGTCTCTTTGTTTTTCCTTCGGTAAAACCCCTTCTTTTTACTGTTTTTACTTAAATAATCGGTTGCATGTAAAATCTATAAACTGAAAATGGGTTTTCATAAAGAACTAAAACGTTTTCTTGCTCAAAAACGAGTTTTTATGATAGATCTACATTTTTAACATATATATCTAAAAGAAAACAACGATTTTACTTTAAAAACACATACATTTGATTTATAACAGTTTGCATGTCGAATCTAACCGTTAAACAAGCTAAAAATCGGAAAATAAAGCAATCTTGAAACTGGCCGAAGGCTTTTGGCCGGCGGCTGAAGGTCAGCCGGCGGCTGAGTACATCCAGCCGCCGCCTGAATATTGCTGTTTGTCACATTTATCGTTTTAAAAGCTCTAAACGTAAGAATAAGCTAAACTAACTTATCACAGAATATATATATATATCTTGAAAAGCTACTGTTTTGACATATAAACTGTTTGGAAAGGCTTTTGAAATTGAGACATGTGTATTAACGTTCATATTGGTTATATTGTGTATTTTAAAGCGGGAAAGTGTTTTGAAAATGGACTAAATTTTTATAGCGCGGAAGCGCTGCCCAAATTTCACCGTAAAATACATGTCAAATTCAGTAACTTAGCATTTCGGAACTTATACACTTTGACTTGGAACTTTGACACTTTTTGGGACATAATCGGACTTATCGGACTATAAAACGTACACGAACACACTTAATCATATAACTTTCCGTAATAATATTTTTGGGACAGAATCTAAAATAAAAGAAATTAGGATTTAAAATGTTAAATTGGAACTTAACATAACTTAAATCATACTAATAAAACTTATATAACTTCCGGTGTTTTAGGTTGTCTTTGATTCCCGACGCATTCCGTTCCGTCCGTGCTAGTTCATTCTTTCTTCGCAAACAGTGAGTTACAACCCCACTTTTTTTTACTTTTGTACTTAAAAACATTATTTGGGGGAAACATAAGATATTATGCTTGTAACTTAAACCTATTTGCGAATTGTTGAAACATTGGAAACTTAGTACTTTTGAAACCTTATTGAAACCTTATTGAAACTTTAGAAACTTGAAACATTTTAAAACTTATGAAACTCGTAAACTTTGGAAACTTGTACGAAACTTGAAACTCTTTGGAAACCTTTGAAACTTTGGGAAACTTGTGAAACTATTATGCGTATATGTGTTGATGCCTTAGCCGGTTAACTAAATTTAGGATACTTGTTAGCGACCAATCCTTGATGAAAATATAAACCCGTAAGAACTTACTACTATTTTTGGAATTGCCCCGTTTTGGTTCAGGAAACTTTATACACTATTAGCAATAGCCGTTAGTTATATGGGAATCGATACTTAGGAGCGGTCACTCCTTACTCAGGGTTAGCGACCCAAGTACATATTACTAAGATTCAGTTGAAAACTTCACAAACATTTTTGGGCTAGTTCAGGACCACACAATCGGTTTAGTGTATACTTACTATTTATATTATGCCAAGTGATTGATACGGGTTACTAATTTAGTTAAGCACATACTCCCTACGCATATACCTTTTTAGCGCCTGGATTCCGCTACAACTTTATTTATACGAGTTTTATTTGTTTTACTTGCGTGTGTACAAAACCCTTTTACTATTTACTTATACGTTCTAACGTCGTTCCGTTCCTTTTACTTATGACGTCACTATCCTTTTCTGTGTACTTTCTATTTTTTTTTGGAAACTTTTGTCGAAACTCTAAACTGTAACTCACTCACTACTTTATGTAGTTGACACTTTATCTTATGTTTCAGGAAATTAGTGTAAGTGTTGGAATGCATGGCAAAGAAGGGTCACTATGGTTACGTGAGGCGCACTTTGGGAAAAGACCTTTCTATTTTGGGAATTTTATTTTGAAACTTTGTATTTGTACTCGAATTTAACTTATGAACTGCTTGGTTGATTTAAACTTTGAACTATGTTTTATTTAAATGAAATGACTTGAATCGTTTAAATTTTCTTATGACCGTGTAATGATATTCCAGCTCTCACATTCCGTGTTTCCGCTATAGCGGGGTGTGACACGCCTTGATTCGGTTGGGCGTTCCGGAGTCTTGGACAAGCGTTCCGGAAGTGCTGGTCACTTCCGCACTCGAAGCACACCGGCTTCTGACCTGGAGCTGCCAACCTGTCCGGGCAATACTTAGCAAAATGCCCTTCCTTCTGGCATCTCATACACACGGGGCAGTTACCGAGGTGGTGGAAATTGCACTTATTGCACTTGGGGTTCGTCCCCGTGTACCGAGTTCCAGCTGGTGGTGGTGGAGGTGGCGGTGCTACAGCTGCTATGGCGAGGTTTCGGGTGGTCTTCTTCTTCTTATTCCTGTCACTCCGCCTTGGGGTCTGGTCGAATTTCCTTTTCTCACCCGACTCTTTCTTGGATGAGGTAGGAGCGGTGAGCAGGTTACTTGTGAGGTGGTGGGCAAGGATGGTAGCACTATGAAGGGTCTGGGGTTCCGCTGCAATGACCATTCCTCTGATTTCAGGGACAAGACCGGTGACATAGCGGTCGATCTTGTTCTCCTCAGGAGTAACTAACCTCGGGACCAGCCGAGCCAACTCATGGAATCAGGCGGTGTACCCTTCGATGTCGTTTCCGACCATCGTTTGATCCCAGAGCTCGACTTCGAGCTTTTTGATTTCCCCTTTGGGGCAGTACTCCTCTATCAAGAGGTTCTTGAATTGTTCCTAGGTGAGAGCATAGGCGGTCTCGCGTCCTCTGTTGCGGACCTCACTGTTCCACAAAGTCAGTGCCTTACCGTGCAGCACGCAGGAGGCGTACTGCACCTTATCAGCTTCGCCACATCTGCTGTTGTGCAGCACCGACTCGATGCTCTCAAACCAGGACACCAGTCCTACGGCACCAGTCGTGCCATGGAACTCCTTAGGCTTACAAGCCATGAAGCTCTTATAGGTGCAAGCAGGTGGGTTAGGGTGGTGCTTCTGATTGTTGTTCTGATGATTCTGGTTATGGTTTTAGTTGTTGCTGTTGCTGCTGCTGCTGTTGCTGTTGCTGCTGTTGGTTGTGATTGTTGACATTAGCATTGATCCCAGCAGTGATCTGGGCGAGCATGTTAGGCATCGCTGCGTTCAACTGAGCAGCGACTTGTTCAGCAATGAGACTGGCGTTTGAACGAGGTGCCATGATTCTACAACAGACAACATATTCAGTTTAGAAACGCACAATTAGAGTATGATAAGAATATAATGAACAAGTTAACAATCACGTAAGAGTAATGTAATAGAACAGATAGCACACGCACGACAAGGATCCAAGAGATTCACACGCAAGAGGGTAATTAAACCATAGAACAAGATTCACAAGACAATAATAATAATAGATAGAAACTTCATTCATTAATAATCATAAAGTTGAGTACAAGGTTCAAATAGAAAATGGAGTACAGTACAATACGGAAATAAATGGAAATGGCTCGAAGCTGTGTACATTGAAAAATTACAACTCGGCTTACAGTACAATACAAAAGGAAGAATATGACTAATGACGCCTCTCTAGGAACATCTTGGCCATCATGACCGCGATCAAGGTTCCCATCACCAGACACACCCCTACGAGCTGCTGCACAGTTCGTGCCGTGGCTCGAGTCGATGCGATGATTCGCATCGCCTGCTCAGACAAGTGGTGTGCCGCATCAGTGACTTCGCTGATGAGGAGTCCCTGTTGCTGGTTCTCCTCTGCGAGTGCTCGAACCTCGCGGTGCAGGTGCAGGAATGCGGCCGGTGGGGGTGGCTGGAGAGTAGGTGGCATCATAGGTCGGGAGGTTCCGACCTCCTGAGCACGTCGCCGCTCCTCAAGAAACTGACGTTCCCACGCATAGCGTTCCATTACTGGAGTAAGCAGGGCGGGGTCGTAAGGTTCCACAAAGGACCGAGGAGGTGCGGGTCGGAACAGACCCGGTTGTTGGCGCGCGGTCAACCTAGCGTGAAGCCCTTGGGGCTGCGGTGGTACTGCAACAGGTGCTAGTGGAAGCACAGACCTCGGGCTGGATCCGTGGCTGCTGCTGATCGTCATCGATGGGTCCTCTGTCGGGTCAGTCGTCTGATGACGCTGACTATCGGATGCCGTGTGACCCTCAGAAGGCTCGTTCGATGGGGAAACGGCTCGCGAGAGGGATCGTGAATGAGATCGTGAACGCGAAGACTGAGACATGACGGATCTGCGACGTAAAGAGTTTCGTAAGTACAGGAACAAGATAATGTTAAAGGAAATATGTAAGGAAATGCAGGTAAGGGTCAATCACGTGAGGTTGGGAATCATCACAAATATTGGTTTGATGTTAATTAGTGTTCTTTCATGTAAATACATGACCCCAAACAAAATCTTTATGTTTTACTCTCATGATTATTGGCTTTGCAATCAAATGAATTGCTTGATAAGCGTTTCAACAAAAGCAATTTGCGTAAGACATACCAATGTCAACACTTATTCCAATAATCATTTATAAAAAAATTCTGAAGTATATTCACCACTATTGCCAAAAAGAATATGATAATCTGGAATAATGTGCTAAATGTCTAATTAGCTGAGTCACTAATCATGCAAACTTCAGGTTGCGACTTGATGAACATTTAGACGATGCATCAGTTTTAAAACTCAAAATGCTCCATTATTTTGGTGTATAAGCATATTCATACCAGACGATGCATCAGTTTTAAAACTCAAAATGCTCCATTATTTTGGTGTATAAGCATATTCATACCCTTTTTATAATTTCCAGAATAATGAGATTCAATTCCTACTTTAGTTGACAATAAGTTAACTTCTTTTGAGAGCAAACAACACATAAAAATCATGAAGAATCTTCTAGTTATTCTATATATTTTGCATCTTTGACCCGAGATGATAACCGGTCAAGCCAATCAATTAAATCATCAAAATCTATAAATTTTGAATTATGACTAATTAACCACGGTCCATAAACTTCAGGTTTATGACCAAAATATCATTATCCATAAACTTCCAGTTTATAACCATATGTGCTTCAATTGCACCTAAGGTATTTTAGAGCATCTGTCACACCCCGCTATAGCGGAAACACGGAATGTGAGAGCTGGAATATCATTACACGGTTATAATAAAAGTAAACGGTTCAAGTCATTGCATTAAATAAAATAGTTCAAGATTCAAAAACAACCAGGCAGTTTAAATGTTTAATCCAAGTACAAATACAAGTTCAAAATAAATTCCCAAAATAAAATGTCTTTCCCAAGGTTCGCCTCACGTGGCTGTATTGACCCTTCCTTGCCATGCATCTCGACACTTACACTAATTTCCTGAAACATAAGATAAAGTGTCAACTACATTGAGTAGTGAGTGAGTTACAGTTTAGAGTTTCTCGATAAAGGTTTCCAAAAATAGAAATATATGTAATTACGTCATAAGTAAAAAGGAACGGAGCGACGCTAGAACCTATATATAAATAGTAAGAAGTTTCGTACACATGCAAGTAAAACAAATAAAACTCGTATAAGTAAGGTTGAAGCGGAATCCGTCGCTAAAAAGTATATGCGTAGGTTATATGTGCTTAACTAAATTAGTAACTCGTATCAATCACTTGGCATAATATAAATAGTAAGAATACACTAAACCGATTGACTGGTCAGGATCTAGCCCCAAAATGTTTCACTGAGTTTCCAACTGAATCTTAGTACTATGTACTTGGGTCGCTAACCCTGAGCAAGGAGTGACCTCTCCTAAGTATCGATACCCATAATACTAACGGCTATTGCTGATAGTGTGTAAAGTTTCTGAACCAAAAACGGGGCAACTGAGTTCTGTTTCTAAAAATAGCAGTAAGCACTTACGGGTTTATATTTTCATCAAGGATTGGTTTCTCTAACAAGTACCCTAAATTTAGTTAACCAATTAAGGAGTAACAACACATATACGCATAATAGTTTCACAAGTTTCCAAAGTTTCCAAGTTTCCAAAAGTTTCAAGTTTCGTACAAGTTTCCAAAGTTTACGAGTTTCATAAGTTTCGAAAATGTTTCAGAGTTTCCCAAGTGTCAATAAAGTTTCATAGTTTCAAAAGTACCAAGTTTCAAATAGTTTCAACAAGTTACAATAACATACATCTTATGTTTCCCCCAAATAAGTAATTTAAATTAGTAAAAACCAAGTGGGGTTGTAACTCACTGTTTGCGAACAAAAGATACGGACAAGTACGGATGGAGCGGAACACGTCTGGAATCAAAGATAACCTAAAACACCGGAATGTTGTATAAGTTTATTAGTATAATTTAAGTTATGTTAAGTTCCAATTTAACCTTTTAAATCCCAATTTCTTAATTTAGATTCTGTCCCAAAAGAGTATTACGGAAAAGTTATATGATTAAAGGTGTTCGTGTACGTTTTATAGTCCGATAAGTCCAATTAAGTCCAAAAAGTGTCAATGTTCAAAGTCGATATGTGTAAGTTATAGGAACCTGAAGTTACTGAAGTTAAACATATTTTACGGTAAAATTTGGGCAGCGCTTTCGCGCTATAAAAGTTATGTCCAATTTCAAAACACTTTCCCGCTCTAAAACATGTAATTTAACGATTACAAACAATAATACACAAGTTTTAGGTTCTCAACTCATTCAAACTGTTTTATTTACAAAATCAGTGGGTTCTCAGAATACATAATCTGTAATAAAGTTATTTGAGCTTATTTTCATGTTTAAAGTTCTCAAAACGACAAATTTTACGAACATCGGGATCCAGACGGCGGCTGGAGACACTCAGCCGCCGGCTGGACCTTAGCCGTCGGCTGAGTGCTTTCAGCCGCCGGCCAGAGGCCTTCGGCCAGTTTCTAGATTTTGTTATTTTTCGATTTTTAGCTTGTTTTAGTGTTAGATTTGAACATGCAAACTGTCATTTATCAAATATATGAGTTTTTAAGCAAATTTTACAGTTTCTTTCGGATTTATATGTTAAAAATGTAGATCTATTGTAAAAACTCGTTTTTAAGCAAGAAAACGTTTTAGACCTTTATAAAAACACTTTTTCAATTTATAGATCTTACATGCAATCAAGTATTTAAGTAAAAAGAGTAAAATGAAAGGGTTATACCGAAGGAAAACTGTAGGTGACGGTTTGGATGAGATTTGGCTTCAAAATGGATGAAAAACTTCTTCAAAACCCGATTTAAAGTCTCCTCTTTGTTACCCCTTTACTCTAGAACGATTTTGATGAGTTTGGATGGTTGATTTATGTGTTTTAAGGACTGATTATGGTGCAATGTTTCTGTTTTTGGGTTTGAGTTCTTGAGGGAGAAGAGAGAGTTTTAGAGATGTGTGTGTGATTTGATTCAAAAATGAAGGTGAAATGAAATGAAGGGGAAAAGTGGGAGTAATTACTGGCCTAGGGAAGTGTTTTGGAAGTAATTTCCCAACCAATCCTGTAATTAAAAGGTTGGTCCAATGGAACTGCATGCAAAAATGAGTCACCATCCACTGGACAGCGGCTTTCAGCCGCCGGTTGGGCTTCAGCCGCTGGCTGACAGCCTTCAGCCGTCGGCTGGAAGGCTTATTTCCCAGCTCGGTGACGTTTTAAGTTTGCCGTTATAGTTAGTTAAGGACCAGAATCTTATTAGTTTCCGTTATGAACTTAATCAAGTTCTTGTATAGTTCATTTGGTGTTAGGATTTATAGATTGATTCCGACTTTGGTTCTGACAAAATAATGACACGACAATTATGAACTCGAACAATATGAACACGATAAAAGAGTAACTAGAGATTCGAACCGATATAGTAACTGAGAATCACCTGAATTTTTGACGGTTGTCACAGCATCTAACTTATATTTTATCCTTAGCTTGATTTATTCAATTAGACAAACATTATTTTAGAGGTATCTTATCTGTAAGACTATATATGAATAACATTTAAAATTAAGCAATGCATTTAACAATGTCGAAATCACATAATCATATTATGCAAGATCCAACATTATCATATATCGTCATAAAGGTATGATTTATCGTATATTGTCATAGTACGAGTGTCACACCCCGCTAAAGCGGAAACACAGGATGTGAAGAGCAATAGCATTCGATACACAAGATATAGATAAACGCCAAATTATATTAAAGAAAAACATAACATCCAAGGTTTACAAATGTTTAAAACAAGGTTTACATATCCGAAATACAAAATGGGGTGTTCATAACCAAACCACCCAAACCCTTCCCGTTCTTGAAGTCATTCGCCCAAAAGCATAGAGTCATCAGCTAGCTTACTCGTTACCTGAATATACGATTCAGGTGTTAACTACGGGAGACGTAGTTAGTGAGCTACAAGTTTAGATAAAAGCATTAGAGTTTCGACGCACAAAAAGTGGCGTAAAGTATAGTTTTCAAATAGTGTCGCATAACCATGCATAGAGTAGTAGTGTTCAATTAGTTATCACATAAACATATGTAAAGTGTAGTAATTGTGTTTATAGGCATTGGCCACATAGCGCGACTATGTGACAATCCTAGTATTGCCCAATGATCGTTGCTAAGCCTATAGCCTACCCTATTAGTATTATGCACCATCGTTATAGGTCGTTGTGGTGAGGGTCAATTTACCCTAATAGCGCTATCCATATCTACTAACGGTCCTTTCCAAAGGGATTAGTATCAACTAATGTCCTTGGTAGTGTCGGGAGTTTTAATGGTTTTTTACGTCCATGTTGTACAAAGTCCGCAACATGACGATCGATTGTTTTAGTCATTGGCAAATATATAGCTTTCGTATCCTCGGCATTGTTTGCAAAACCCTCAACAATGCCGGAAAAATAGTCATTCGTTTTAGTATTCAAAATATATAAGCATCTCGTAATAGCATTCAAGTATACAAGTGTTTTCGTAATAGCATTGAGTATCAAATCGTTTTCGTTTAGCATTCAAGTAATAAAGCTTTTTTCAGCGTAAATATATGTTTAAGCCTAAGACTCGCATTTCACCCCAAAGTATTAAAAGCGTTTAAAAGAGTAGGGGTTTGTAACTCACTGGTTGCGAAGATATTCGTAAGCGGGAACGGTCGGAAAGTGTGCCGGGAATCACCGAAAGCCTAGTAATACCAAGTTTTGTTCAAGTGTTATTATGTTATTGTATAATATAGTAGATAATCTTTAATTAAACTTTAAGTGTCAAGGTCCAATTGTCCAAGAATAGTCTGAAAGGGTATCGTTTTGTTTTAGTCCGAAAGTCCAATGTTTACCGTTATTGTTATTATGATACATACCTTTTGGTCGCTGAAGTGGTTTGGATTTTCTAATGAAATTTGGGCAGCGCTTCCGCGCCCAAATTTCATGTCCAAAATCCAAAGTCACTTTCCCGCTCACAATTGCATATATCACGTAATCAATTCAAACGAGTTCATTTTAGTCTAAATAGTCCAATATAAGTTACCAATATGTTTATTTTTATCAAACTCAGTCATATATAATAAGTCTCGAGAAACCCGTGGTGTATACACGCTTAAAACGGCCAAAACGACGATTTTCGGGAAAATGCAGCAGGGGGTGTGCCGTCCTGGACATCAGGAACGACGCACAAGGGCCAAAAAGCCCCGCTGCGTCGTCCTGGTCTCCATGTGCGGCGCACAGGCTGGTTAAATTCGTGATTTCTTGATTTTTCTTGCAAAAACGTCTAATGCAACCATAGATCTCGACATGCAATCGGTTTAAACTTCATAGTATGTCTTTTTAACATTTTATTCATAACTTTTAATCACAAAATCAAAGATCTAAGCATTATTTAACATAAACCCGTTTTTGATTAAAAATGGTTATAAAACTTTATCAAAACTTGTTTTTATAGTTTAGATCATACATGCAATCAGTGAAAATAGTAAATATAGATAGGAAAATGATTTCTACCGGATGAAAGTGTTTGGATGATGGTTTAGACAAGTTTTGAGCTCCAAAATCGGTAGATAGAATAGCTTGAAACCGAAATAGCTTTGATCCCCTTGCTTCCTCTTGATGTTAGAACGATTTTTGATGGTTGAAAAGTGGATTTATGTTGCTGAACTTTCTGTACTTGTGGTGTTTTTGAGGGAGGAGTAGAGAGAAAATGAAGAGAAAATGGGGTGTGTGTGTTTTGGAGTTTGTGTTTGTGTTTTATAAAAATGAAAATGAAAAGAAAAGGTAGAGAGTGACTAATAATGGTCTATGGTCTGCCAAAATGCAGTACTTGAGTGGTAAAAATCGGGTTTAGTTGATTTAGTTTTCATAAAACCGAGAAAAGTTTAAAAATTTAAAGATTTTGGAAATCTGCCCGATCTGTGCGTCGCACAGGTCCAATTTTTGGTATTTTCTGATTTTTTTTCGCTTTTTACGTTTTGCTTCGTTGGACTTTTTCGTTAACTGAAAGTTCTTGATCATGATACGTTATGAACTTAGGAAAGTTCCTTAGGTGTTTTCTTGGTATTAGGACTTAAATAACTTGATTCCGGAGTTGATTTATGATTCCGATCCCGATCCGCGCTTAAAGGCTTAAATGAAGTAAACTTTCGTTTAAGAGTTTTGTGTGAGTTACATCGATCTTAGCTTAAGAGTTATGTCTACGTAACCACGTAACACATAAAGTTAGTTATATCGGGAATAAAATAAACACTTAGAAGTTATAAGTTAGCGTTCTCGACCTTAGTTTAGACGGGTGTCACATTCTTCCCACGTTGAACGAATTTTTTCCAGAAATTTCAACTTGTGGTATTCGTTGTGGGAGAAGTGAAGAGATGAGGATATTTAAGCATCATTTGATCCTCTCGTTCCCAGGTGTATTCGGGGCCTCGTTTTGCATGCCATCGCACCCTCACTATAGGGATTCGACTGTGCCTTAGTTTCTTAGTTTCGCGATCTATGATTTCAATCGGTTCCTCGACAAATTGAAGCTTCTCGTCTAGTTGTACTTCTTCTAAAGGTGTGATAAGTGTTTCGTCCGATAGGCACTTTTTCAATCTCGAAACATTAAAAGTTTTATGCATGTTACCGAGCTCTTGTGGTAGTTCTAACCGATACGCGACCGGACCTATCCTTTCGAGTATCTCAAACGGTCCTACATATCTCGGACTAAGCTTTCCATGTTTTCCGCGGCGTATTGCACCTTTCCAAGGTGACACTTTTAGAAGTACTTTGTCGCCGACTTGAAATTCTAGGTCCTCTCTACGCATATCAGCATAACTCTTTTGACGACTTCTCGCAGTCTTAAGTCTTTCCTTAATCGTTGTGATCTTATCAATCGTTTCTTGCACTACATCCATGCTAATTAGTTGTCGATCTCCTGGTTCCAACCAACACAGTGGAGATCGGCATTTCCTTCCGTATAGAGCTTCAAAGGGCGCACATTTTATGCTAGCATGGTAGTTGTTATTGTAAGAGAACTCTATTAGTGGTAAGTGGTTATCCCAACTTCATCCGAAGTCGATAACGCATGCTCTCAGCATGTCCTCTAGGGTTTGTATTGTGCGCTCGCTTTGACCATCGGTCTGCGGATGGTAAGTCGTGCTTAAGTCCAATCCTGTGCCAAACGACTCTTGGAATGCTTTCCAAAATCTGGAAGTGAAGCGAGTATCTCTGTCCGAGATAATTGACGTGGGTATCCCGTGACGAGTCACTACCTCGTTGATGTATATTTGGACAAGTTTTTCCACGTTAAAACTTTCCTTGATGGGAATAAAGTGTGCTGATTTCGTTAGCCGATCCACTATAACCCAGATCATGTCGTTACCCTTTGATGTTCGAGGTAATTTTGTGACGAAGTCCATTGTGATTTGTTCCCATTTCCATTCGGGAATTTCAGGTTGTTGTAGTAACCCGGATGGCTTTTGGTATTCGGCCTTCACTTTCGCACAAGTGAGGCATTTCTCTACGTATAAAGCAACATCTCGTTTCATCCCAGGCCACCAGTAATGTTCCTTGAGATCCTTATACATCTTGCTTGACCCTGGATGAATGGAATATCGTGTTCGGTGTGCTTCATCCATAATGGCCTTCCTTAATTCGTTAGTCGTAGGAATCCAGGCTCGTTCGTTAAAATAATAAACATCATCGCTCTTCCTTACAAAATCCTTGTCGTGTTTGTGCAAGGTTTCGACCTTTATGTTATCTGCTTTCAAAGCCTCATGCTGAGCACTTGCTATACGCGTCCTCAAGTCGGGTTTAAGGTAGATTCCTAATGCACGTACTCGAGTAGTCTGTTGCCTTTCTTTACTACTCAAGGCATCTGCTACGACGTTTGCTTTGCCAGGGTGATACTTAATATCGCAGTCGTAGTCGCTAAGGAGTTCCAACCATCTCCTTTGCCTCATATTGAGTAGCTTCTGATCTAGTATGTGTTGCAGACTCCTATGGTCCGTGAATACCGTGCACTTGGTTCCGTAGAGATAATGTCTCCAGATTTTAAGGGCAAAAACTATCGCTCCTAACTCTAGGTCGTGAGTAGCGTAATTGACTTCGTGTTTCTTAAGTTGTCGCGATGCGTAAGCTATGACCTTATTTCGTTGCATCAATACACATCCTAATCCTAGGTTAGATGCGTCACAATATATTACGAAATCTTCGTTTCCCTCAGGAAGAGTTAGAATCGGAGCATTGCACAGTTTCGTTTTTAGGATATTGAAGGCTTGTTCTTGAGCATCTCCCCAGTTGAACTTCTCGTTCTTTTGCGTTAACTTTGTTAGGGGTTTAGCTATCTTAGAGAAATCCTGAATGAATCGCCGATAATATCCAGCCAGTCCTAAATATTGGCGGATTTCTGTCGGACTTTTGAGAGTTTCCCAATTCTTTATTGCCTCGATCTTTGATGGATCAACGTGAATTCCGGATCCATTAACTACGCGACCGAGAAATTTGACTTCACGCAGCCAGAATTCGCACTTAGAAAACTTTGCGTAGAGTTGTTGTTCCTTGAGTAATTCTAATAACAGTTTTAAGTGCTCTGCGTGATCTTCTTTGGTACGCGAGTAGATGAAAATGTCGTCGATGAATACAATCACGAACTTGTCTAGATACGGTCGACATACCCTATTCATCAAATCCATGAATACCGTCGGTGCATTTGTGAGTCCAAACGGCATTACCAGGAACTCGTAGTGTCCGTATCTAGTGCGGAATGCGGTTTTCGGTATATCATCTTCAGAAACCAACACTTGATGATACCCGGATCTTAATTCAATCTTTGAAAAGTAGGTTGCGCCTTGGATTTGGTCGAAAAGGTCGTCGATTCGTGGAAGAGGATATCGGTTCTTGACGATTAGTTTATTCAATTCTCGGTAGTCGATACACATGCGAAACGATCCATCCTTCTTCTTTACGAATAGAAGCGGCGCTCCCCATGGTGATGAGCTTGGTCGGATAAATCCTTTATCCAATAATTCCTGAACTTGGTTGGATGATTCCTGCATCTCAGTCGGAGCTAGTCGATATGGCGTCCTTGCCACCGGTGCCGCTCCAGGAATTACCTCGATTCTAAACTCAACTTGCCTCTGAGGTGGTAGTCCAGGTAGTTCTTCGGGAAACACTTCCGGATAGTCTCTAACTATCGGTACATCCTTAAGGTCTGTTGCTTTTGCCTGTTTGTCTTTTATGTTTACTAATAATGCAAAGCAGCCCTTATTCAAGTACTTGCGGATTTTCATCACCGATATAAGTTTCGAAGTTTGTCCCGACCTATCTCCTTGTACTATCAATTCCTTTCCATCTCCTAATGGCATCCGTACTGTTTTATCTAAACAAAATATCCTCGCGTCTCGGATGGTCAACCAGTCCATTCCTATTACTACGTCAAAGCTCTTAAGTTCGATAGGAATCAAATCTATTTCGAAAGAGTGGTTAGCTAGGGTTATTGTGCAATTCTTAATTACGTCGCTAGCTTGGTATTCCTGCCCATTCACGTATTAAACCGTAAACTTTTCACCTAGGGGTTCGGTTTCTAATACTATCAAAGGCCTAAACTCTAAGGACACAAAACTTTTGTCCGCGCCTGAGTCAAACAGTCCTGAGGCATAATAGTTGTTAAGGAGAAACGTACCTGCTATCACCCGGGGGTCGTTTCTTGCCTCTTCAGCACCAATCACGAAGGCTCTGCCACAGCCTTGTCCCCCATCGTTTCCCCTCTGATTGTTCTGATTTTGGTTTTGCGGTGCGGTTCTGGTTTGGGTTTCGGGCAGGGTTTATCCTAGGACAAGCATTTCGGTAGTGTTCCCTACTACCGCACTCGTAACATTCTCCCGGGCGAGGCCTATCATTCTGCTGTGGCCTCCCGGCTTGTCGCGGTCCTTCATTCTGCTGCCTTCCCGCCTGCTGCGGTCCAACGTTCATTGCCTTGCAATGTCGAGTCCAGTGACCGAGCCGGTTGCAGTTGGTGCACGACCGGCAGTCACCTCCGTGGTGATAACCGCACCTATCACATTTTGGCGCCTTTCCCTGATAGCCGGTATTCTCTGTCGTGGCTACTCCATATTTTCTCACTGTCTTGGCCTTCTTGTTGAAACGCTCCCTTCTGTTCCCCGACGTGTCCTCAACCTTGCGCTTTCCCTTAGCGTCCTTCACACCCGCCTTTGACACTCCTCCGTTCCTTATCCAGTCCTGGGTTAAGCGGCTTGCCAAGCTCACTGCCTGCTGCATCGTGGCTGGCTCGGTGGCCATGCCCCTTATCTCGGGTGAGAGTCCCCAAATGAAGTGATCAATTCGCTTGTCTTCGGGGGTTACTAGTGCAGGTACTAGATTTGCGAGTTCATGAAATCGCGCGACGTAGGTGTTGATGTCAGTTCCCACCATGGAGTGATTACAGAGTTCGTTCTTGAGCTTCTTCAAGATCTCCTTGGGACAATACTCAATTACCAGCAGTTCCTTGAACTTTGCCCATGGCATGTTATATGCAGCATCCAGACCTTGGACCTGAAGCTGGCTGTTCCACCAGGTTAGTGCTCGTCCCTGAAGCATGCAGGAAGTGAATTCCACCTTCTTGTTTTCAGCACACTGGCTGATCCTTAGCACAACTTCCATATTATCGATCCAGCGCGATAGTCCAATGGCGCCCTCAGTGCCGTGGAATTCCTTTGGCGTACAAGATATGAAGGTCTTGTAGCTACAACCTTGGTTGTTCCTCTGGTTATTCTCCTGATTGTTGTTTCCTTGATTGTTATTTTCCTGATTGTTGTTTTGTTGGTTGTTGTTTCCTTGGTTGTTGTCCTGTTCATTGTTATTGTTGTTCCCCCCCCCCCCCCCCCCGGTCCTCCCTGGTGGATACCCGCGTTGATTCGGGCTATGAGGCCAGGTATTGCCTCATTCAGTTGGGTATTAATCCTTTGGACAATGTGCTCATCGTTGTGATGGGCCATTTTCCTACACAAGAGAGAAATCGGGTTTAGGGTTTTGATACTTTTCACTTTATATCCAAATAATGAGAATTAACAAGAACAACAACAATGGTAATTATAATCCGTCCATTTTATATATCGCTCAAAATTTGATGTTCTTACAAAATCCAACATCATCGACTATTGTCGTACATTACCAACCACATAAAGTACTACGCTTACAATCCTTCATAAACTACATGTTCTGCTTACAACCCAAAAGACATCTTACAACAACCTCTAAACCTTAAATACAACCAATACAACCATAAGGAATACTAGTATTATGCTAATCAGCATCAAGTTGCGTGCTGCTCGAATTGCCTTTCGTGCCATTGCCTTTGTGCGTAGCACCTCGGTGTACAATCCACGTATATGATGAGAGTGATCTCTCACGACTTGTGTGTATCCGCGGAGGTCGACAGACATGTTACATAGTGCTTGGATCTCTTCGGGAGTCAATCCGCGCACAGGAGGTGGTTGTGGTGTAGTTATCTGAGGTCTCGGGTGACGATTCGGTGGGTGTAGTGCGCGACGTGTTGGTAATCATTGCAATATTTCTCAATTTTAGCGTGAGGATCGGTAATTCATTGCAATATTTCTCAATTTTAGCTGCTCATTCTATCCCCCTAATGTTGGGATAACTAATTTACTGCAATCATTAATAATGCCATAAACAAATCTCCCCTTGATGGCATATTAAATTGTAATTATATGTGGATTCATACCAAACATATATTCCCAACAATTTTTACGTCCCATATGTATGCGTTGTGGTGGAGCAATTCAAACATATAAGCATAATCAAAATATTTTATGTGAAGTATTTATGACCAAAAATCAATCATAATGGGGGTTAATCATCACAAATATTGGTTTGATGCTAATTAGTGTTCTTTCATGTAAATACATGACCCCAAACAAAATCTTTATGTTTTACTCTCATGATTATTGGCTTTGCAATCAACTGAATTGTTTGATAAGCGTTTCAACAAAAGCAATTTGCGTAAGACATACCAATGTCAACACTTATTCCAATAATCATTTATAAAAAATTCTGAAGTATATTCACCACTATTGCCAAAAAGAATATGATAATCTGGAATAATGTGCTCAATGTCTAATTAGCTGAGTCACTAATCATGGAAACTTCAGGTTGCGACTTGATGAACATTTAGACGATGCATCAATTTTAAAACTCTAAATGCTCCATTATTTTGGTGTATAAGCATATTCATACCCCTTTTATAATTTCCAGAATTATGAGATTCAATTCCTACTTTAGTTGACAATAAGTTAACTTCTCTTGAGAGCAAACAACACATAAAAATCATGAAGAATCTTCTAGTTATTCTATATATTTTGCATCTTTGACCCGAGATGATAACCGGTCAAGCCAATCAATTAAATCATCAAAATCTATAAATTTTGGCTTATGACTAATTAACCACGGTCCATAAACTTCAGGTTTATGACAAAAATATCATTATCCATAAACTTCCAGTTTATAACCATATGTGCTTCAATTGCATAAGGTATTTTAGAGCATATAACTTATATTTTATCCTTAGCTTGATTTATTCAATTAGACAAACATTATTTTAGAGGTATCTTATCTGTAAGACTATATATGAATAACATTTAACATTAAGCAATGCATTTAACAATGTCGAAATCACAAAATCATATTATGCAAGATCCAACATTATCATATATCGTCATAAAGGTATGATTTATCGTATATTGTCATAGTACGAGTGTCACACCCCGCTAAAGCGGAAACGCAGGATGTGAAAAGCAATAGCATTCGATACACAAGATATAGATAAAAGCCAAATTATATTAAAGAAAAACATAACATCCGAGGTTTACAAATGTTTAAAACAAGGTTTACATATCCAAAATACAAAATGGGGTGTTTATAACCAAACCACCCAAACCCTTCCCGTTCTTGAAGTCATTCGCCCAAAAGCATAGAGTCATCAGCTAGCTTACTCGTTACCTGAATATACGATTCAGGTGTTAACTACGGGAGACGTAGTTAGTGAGCTACAAGTTTAGATAAAAGCATTAGAGTTTCGACGCACAAAAAGTGGCGTAAAGTATAGTTTTCAAATAGTGTCGCATAACCATGCATAGAGTAGTAGTGTTCAATTAGTTATCACATAAACATATGTAAAGTGTAGTAATTGTGTTTATAGGCATTGACCACATAGCGCGACTATGTGACAATCCTAGTATTGCCCAATGATCGTTGCTAAGCCTATAGCCTACCCTATTAGTATTATGCACCATCGTTATAGGTCGTTGTGGTGAGGGTCAATTTACCCTAATAGCGCTATCCATATCTACTAACCGTCCTTTCCAAAGGGATTAATAGCAACTAATGTCCATGGTAGTGTCGGGAATTTTATGGTTTCTCACGTCCATGTTGTACAAAGTCCGCAACATGACGATCGATTGTTGTAGTCATTGGCAAATATATAGCTTTCGTATCCTCGACATTGTTGGCAAAACCCTCAACAATGCCGGCAAAATAGTCATTCGTTTTAGTATTCAAGATATATAAGCATCTCGTAATAGCATTCAAGTATACAAGTGTTTTCGTAATAGCATTGAGTATCAAATCGTTTTCGTTTAGCATTCAAGTAATAAAGCGTTTTTCATCTTAAATATATGTTTAAGCCTAAGACTCGCATTTCACCCCAAAAGTATTAAAAGCGTTTAAAAGAGTAGGGGTTTGTAACTCACTGGTTGCGAAGATAATCGTAAGCGGGAACGGTCGGAAAGTGTGCCGGGAATCACCAAAAGCCTAGTAATACCAAGTTTTGTTCAAGTGTTATTATGTTATTGTATAATATAGTAGATAATCTTTAATTAAACTTTAAGTGTCAAGGTCCAATTGTCCAAAAATAGTCCGAAAGGTTATCGTTTTGTTTTAGTCCGAAAGTCTAATGTTTACCGTTATTGTTATTATGATACATACCTTTTGGTCGCTGAAGTGGTTTGGATTTTCTAATGAAATTTGGGCAGCGCTTTTGCGTCCAAATTTCATATCCAAAATCCAAAGTCACTTTCCCGCTCACAATTGCATATATCACGTAATCAATTCAAACGAGTTCATTTTAGTCTAAATAGTCCAATATAAGTTACCAGTATGTTTATTTTTATCAAACTCAGTCATATATAATACGTCTCGAGAAAATCAGTGGTGTATACAAGCTTAAAACGGCCAAAACGACGATTTTTGGGAAAATGCAGCAGGGGGTGTGCCGTCCTGGACATCAGGAACGACGCACAAGGGCCAAAAAGCCCCGCTGCGTTGTCCTGGTCTCCATGTGCGGCGCACAGGCTGGTTAAATTCGTGATTTCTTGATTTTTCTTGCAAAAACGTCTAATGCAACCATAGATCTCGACATGCAATCGGTTTAAACTTCATAATATGTCTTTTTAACAGTTTATTCATAACTTTTAATCACAAAATCAAAGATCTAAGCATTATTTAACATAAACCCGTTTTTGATTAAAAATGGTTATAAAACTTTATCAAAACTTGTTTATATAGTTTAGATCATACATGCAATCAGTGAAAATAGTAAATATAGATAGGAAAATGATTTCTACCGGATGAAAGTGTTTGGATGATGGTTTAGACAAGTTTTGAGCTCCAAAAATCGGTAGAATAGCTTGAAACCGAAATAGCTTTGATCCCCTTGCTTCCTCTTGATGTTAGAACGATTTTTGATGGTTGAAAAGTGGATTTATGTGGCTGAACTTTCTGTATTTGTGGTGTTTTTGAGAGAGGAGTAGAGAGAAAATGAAGAGAAAATGGGGTGTGTGTGTTTTGGAGTGTGTGTTTGTGTTTTATAAAAATGAAAATGAAAAGAAAAGGTAGAGAGTGACTAATAATGGTCTATGGTCTGCCAAAATGCAGTACTTGAATGGTAAAAATCGGGTTTAGTTGATTTAGTTTTTATAAAACCGAGACAAGTTTAAAAATTTAAAGATTTTGGAAATCTGCCCGATCTGTGCGTCGCACAGGGTGTGTGTGCGGCGCACGGGTCCAATTTTTGGTATTTTCTGATTTTTTTTTTTCGCTTTTTACGTTTTGCTTCGTTGGACCTTTTCGTTAACTGAAAGTTCTTGATTATGATACGTTATGAACTTAGGAAAGTTTCTTAGGTGTTTTCTTGATATTAGGACTTACATAACTTGATTCCGGAGTTGATTTATGATTCCAATCCCGATCCGCGCTTAAAGGCTTAAATGAAGTAAACTTTCGTTTAAGACTTTTGTGTGAGTTACATCGAGCTTAGCTTAAGAGTTATGTCTACGTAACCACGTAACACATAAAGTTAGTTATATTGGGAATAAAAATAAACACTTAGAAGTTATAAGTTAGCGTTCTCGACCTTAGTTTAGACGGTTGTCACAACAAGACATATTAAATATAGTTTAACATCACGAGGATCAAAATTGTGATTAAATGCATAGTATTATCCCACTAATAATAAAACTCACAAATGAATAAAGTACGCATATTGAAAATCATAACAAACTTGATAAACATATATCACAGTTATATGTATCATATTACAACTATCTTGATGATTTACTAATAGTAAGTTTCAAATTATAATCTAAATTGATAAAAACATATCTCAAATATATAAGTGTCAAGTTCAAAACACGATCACAAATTATATATTACTCGATTTGTAATTTTACATATATTAAAAGCAACAATTATAATATACATAATGATTTATAGCCAATATGTAAATTACCGCATATTTATTAACTTAAACTTTACTAAGCAAAAGATCAATGTTTCATGTCTAATACAATATTTCTAGCATATAAATAAATACAAGCTAGGAACATAACTCTGCATACTTCTTAAAACAAATAAATAAAAAAATTCATCCGTTTTTTTTTTATGGCCAACAATCCACATCCAAAAACTACTTCATTAATACTCCATTAAATAGAAGGACGTAAGTAAATTATACATGATTAAAACGAATGCCAAATATATTTATTATTAAAGTTTTTGTTTTAATCTTAATATTAAGGGGTAAATAATTAAGAGGTACAATTTTATTCATTCCAACTTTACTCAATGACATAGCCAAGTTTTTAAACAAATAAGTAAGAAATCCGAGTTCTAACAAGGAGTTACATGATAATGGACATTCACATTACTCTATTCAAAATATATAATCAGTTTTTGAACAAATTTTCTAAACAAACATAAGTGTTACAAGGAATTTTGCAAAACAGTTCATAAGTAAATACTATAGTCAACAATCATAGGTAAGTCAAAATATATAAAATTTATTGAAAACAATTCACATGCCTTAGTAAAATAATTTATATAATGCATATCTAAGACTATTAATTATTACGACGGCATATAATAATATTTTGATGCATATAAACTTAATTAAGGTCAAATATATCATTAAAATTTTACTAAATCTCCAGAGATCGTTGACATCAAAATAATTTTATAAAGTAATATGAAAATAGATTTATTACCTCAAAACTATCGCCGATCAAAACTTTGGAGTCAAATCAGAACTATCGCCTAACATAACTAGCATAAACTTGGATTTAGAGCATGTTGATAACGTGTTGTGAAATAATAAAGAAGACAAAAAACAATAGCGAAAAGAGAATGGAGAATTATGTTTTATTCATCTCATATAGATGTATATTTATAGTTACAATATGAGGTATCCTCTAACAAACAAATATTCTAATAGTATACAAATATATTCTAAAGATATGGACATCCACACTATAATTATTCATAACACAAAATATACTTTTGTTCATAATTCCATCGAAAAACTTTATTTGTGAACCAATAACATTATCACTTACTAAATTTTGAATTATATGTAATGACAATTCAACTTGTATTAACTATCATAACAATAATTTTTGGTATTTAAGACTATAAGTTAACATTAAAGGATATATAAATTACAAACTAGACGATGTAGATTAACTCAAACAAAATAGATGATTGAGATTTCATTTACTTTAACTTAAAAAAAAAAAAAAAAATTAAATGACCAATATGCTTTATATAATAGTCGTCACACCCCACCTTTGGCAGGAATAAAATTATTTCCACCAAACAGAAAGTTACTTTTTCCTGTACCCCATCTTTGACGAAAACGTAATGTGTGATCGATTGACGATCGTCATAACACTATAGCATAGTAATAGAGAAATATTATTAAATGATAGAATAAAATCGAAAGATGTGTCAAGACATCGCCTCACATAAGCAGAAACATATATATTGGTGAGTGATAAAATCCAAAACAACCAACACGAAATAACAAGGTTTAGATTATGAATTAACAACCCTCAAAACCGGGTAGGGACATTATTCAAGAGTGCGAAATCTAAAAGATGAAAATGCAATCCCACGCCCAGCTAAGGTCTTCTATTAAGTCCAGTCAGTCAACAAACGCCTAAGCAGTACCATTGCCTGAAAGTGAAAACTAAAAAGGTCAACATAAAGTTGAGCGAGTTCGCAGTTTAAATAATATACCACATATCGTTTCAAAATAATAAGTATTGCAAAATATAGTGTAAGTAAGCAAACTATGTAAGCTCACACAAGTAATATGTTCAAAAACAGATAACAATGGCATTCATGTACATGTAGCATCATGTAACCCAACAGATTACATATTAGTATGAGTATGTCAATTTACCCGTGGTACATTGATCGTATTGCATATAACCAAACTAGTTATACGTTGAGTGTATGTCAAGGTCATCACAGACTCTTGATCGTATGTCAAATTCCCTTCCGTACTTTGATCGCATTGCATATAATCTAACTGATTATACGTTTGAGTGTGTCAAGGTCATCACGGACTCTTGATCGTATGGTTTTCCCAAACCTTTTGTATTGTGTTGTACAAGCCATTTAAAATGTTATCTTTTAGAAATCGTTTGTATTGCAACTTTTCGGAAAAACTTGTTTGTAAAATAAATCATATCTATTCAAAATGATTCACATCAAATGTTTGTTTGTTTTCACTTTCCCCCAAAATATTTATATAAAACATGTAATACGTATGGGACGAACTCACCTTGATTCTTGATTACGCTAGAAAAAAAATGCACACAATGCACACTACGAGTACGAGCTTCCTAAATTAGAAAGACATGTATACGAGAATTAGATTGACTCTACAAATTAATCCTAGGACAATTACTGAACTAGGAAGTCCCAAAAATTATTTCGTGGTCTAACCAGATGTGAAAGTATTTAATGCAACCCGTTATTCACAAATGGGTCGAGAAATACGAAAATTATGGACAAGTTTTCCTTGACTAATTTTTATAAAATACTTCAATACATTAAAAACTTATGAAAAAATTAATATATTTAAATAACCCATTGAATATGTACCATAAAAATTTGCATAGTCAAATACTTAATATTCCAAGAATTAAAAATCGGTGAAGGCGTAACATCATAACAAAAACGTTTCAGATTATACCCCTGCTTACCAAAATCCAGTTTCAGAGAGTTTGGTATTAAATCAGATCATGAGCATTACATTTTTAGAAACTAGATTCCGAGGGCTACAAGATGGACAAAATACTCGATTAATTTGGATAATTTAAGACCAAGATATGTTCCGTGCAAAACTGACCAACAATCTGCCCAACAACCAATAATGAAATACATAATGTAACACTTTACGTAAAAACGTTTTTTAACATATTATAAATACCATTTTGATCAACAATTCCTCAAACCTTAGTTTTAGACACCATGTTACTGAACTCAGAAGATCCGTTCCCTATTATGATTTTACCAAAACATTCTTATAACCAAAACCTAATTTATTTTCAAAAAAACATTAAGAAACCCTAATTTGGATTCATAACAGAAACCTTAATGATCTCATTTCCTAATCCCATAACCATAAATTATAATGATAAAAGTATATTAGAGCATACCCAACGGTGGTGTTAATCACCACGTTATGCAGGCCTATAACGCTGCCATGGCTGGCCGATCGCGTTATAGGGGCCGCCATGGCGGCCGCGTTACGTGTGTAACGCGCGTTACAAATTTAATTTAATTTAATTTTTAAATAATAATAACGTTAGATTTTGTTTTTTAAAAAATATTTGAAAAAGTAGCCGTTTGATTTTTTTTTTTTAACCTTTAACTATTTTCCTATAAATACCAAACTTAAAAACTCAAAAAACCACAATCTACTTATCTAAAAAATGTCTTTCAAAATGAATTTGTCAAGTTCCGACTCTTCTGATGATGAAACAATTTTCGTGATGGAGACGATGGCCGGAAAGGCTTATTACGATGAAGACGAAGCTATCGAAAGCTCAAACGCTCGGGGTAAAGAAGATTCATATTAAGAGATCGAGTAGCGGCAAACGAACGACTTATGGCAGACTATTTCAACGAAGGATGCATTTTCACACCGGAGCAGTTCAGACGAAGATATTGGATGAGAAAGCCGCTATTTCTTCGAATAGTTGACGGTATTCTTAACTATTCTCAAGTACCTCTTCCTAGTCATTTTAACTATTTTACAACCCGATTAGATGCTACGGGCAAACAAAGTTTTACCACTATACAAAAATGTTCATCCTCCATGCGTCGTTTAGCATACGGAATCACTTCCGATGCATTTGATGAATATCTACACATGGCGGAATCAACATCAAACGAGTCTTTAGATAACTTTTGTAAATGTGTTATCGATTTATATAAAAACGTTTACTTACGAAAGCCAACACAAGACGATATTCAACGTATTTATGCTAAACATGAAGAAATACATGGGTTCCCTGGGATGCTTGGGAATATTGATTGTATGCATTGGCATGGTATAACTGTCCAAACGCATGGAAGAGCCAATACACACGAGGTGATCATAGATACCTAACTGTCATGCTTGAAGCGGTTGCCTCATATGATTTGTGGATTTGGCATTGTTATTTTGGTGTCGCGGGCTCTAACAACGACACCAATGTTTTGAATGCCTCGCCTCTATTTAGGGAACTCCTCCATGACACCGCTCCACCTTCTAATTTCGTGGTAAACAACACTCCGTATGAAAAAGGCTATTACCTCGCAGACGTAATCTATCCAGAGTGGGCGACTTTTGTCAAATCATTTTCTCATCCACCAGACGAAAAACGAAAAAAGTTCAAAAGATTTCAAGAAGCTGCAAGAAAATATGTTGAAAGAGCATTTGGCGTGCTATAAGGGCGATTTTGGGTTTTAAAAACTACCGCAAGATACTACGAGGTAAACAAGTTAAAGAGAGTCATGTATACTTGCATCATATTGCATAATTATGTATGTTTTAATTACGGTTTTTATATTAATGTAATCTTTTTAACTTTATTAATGTATTTTTTTTAAATGAGTTATTTTTATTATTTAATCTATTAAAAATAATATGAGTAAAAAGAAAACTAAAAAAACTGGTGGATCCCAGAATTCTGAGTTATGGCTGGGGGGGGGGGGGGGGGGGGGGGGGGGTATTTCTGGTGTTATGTTATGGGTTGTGTTTTGCCGACATGGCCATAACACCGAGGTTTTCAGTGTTATGGTTGCGAGCGCTCTTAGTATTATTAGAATTGTCACACCCCGCTAAAGCGGAAACACGAGGTGCGAAGAGAAACGATATCATTACACGAGTTATAATTAAAACGTACGGTTTCAAGTCATTACGATAGAAAATAAGAGTTTACAAGTTTGAAAATAACCAAGCATTTAACGTATCACATAACAAAATATATGATTAATTGTTTAACGAAATTCCCAAATAATAAAATAGGTCTTTTCTCAACTCTTGAATTCACGTGACATGCCTGACCCATCCATGGTATGCACTTAGTATCCTTACATTTGGTTTCCTGAAAACATGAGAAAAAGTGTCAAACTACAAAAGTAGCGAGTGAGTTACAGTTTTCTAGTCCTCGACTAAAAATGGGTTGAGTCAAGTATAACAATACTTAAAAGTTTGCGGTAAGTAAAACAATACTTAAAAATAGTTGCGTAAAGTATGAAAATACTTAAAAGATAGTTGCGATCCATAAAAGTTGCTCAAGAGATAGTTGCGTTGCATAAAGCTGCTCAAAAGATAGTTGTGTTTCATAAAGTTGCTCAAATATAGTTACATTGCATAAAGTTGCTCAAAGGTAGTTGCGTTGCATAAAGTTGCTCAAAGGTAGTTGCGTTGCATAAAGTTGCTCAAAAGATAGATAAACTATTGATTGAAATCATGTATAACGACTACTTGGCATAATATAACTTAAGTGTTCACACTAAACCGATTAACCAACCGCGAAGCCCCTTACCCCGCACTACTTACGAGGAGTCATTTCTGATCGAGTAATATGTACTTAAGCTGCCGCCTAAGCAAGGAACGGTTATTTCCTAAGTATCAATACCCATAATTACTAAACGGCTTAACAAAGCTAATAGTGTGTGTTGCAAGATGGGCATTAATGTTTCCTTTTATAACTAGTACTTGTCACTTAAGAAGCATGTTATAAATCCCTCAAGAGTCACGTTAGTTATACGATCAATCAATGTTCAAACGAGTGCCGAGTGTCGCAATATAGTAGTTTCACAAATGCCGAGTGTGGAGATAAAGTAGTTTCACAAATGTCGAGTGTGGCAATAGAAATGTTGTTGCATAAGTACATAAAAGTTTGGTTCTCATGTTTCCCCCAAAATAGTTATTTAAAAACAGTAAATAAAAGTGGGGTTGTAACTCACATTTTGCTAGAGACGAGACGTGTGCGAAAAGCGGTCGGAATGCTTCGGAATCAAGGAAATCCTATAGTTATACCAAGTTAACGAGTGAGTTTAATTGTTTATGAGTTTATAGCACCGTTAGTCAACGAAAATGCTTTAGTATAGAAGTTATGTTAAGGTCTAATGAAAATCGGGCAGCGCTTCCGCGCTATAATTTATTCGTCCAAATTTCGTACACTTTCCCGCTTAATAACAAATCGTGTTTTAAATCTTTCTTATAATACATAATACGATAATAAGTTAAATTCGATACTTTTGGTTAAATTACATTTTGACATTATTTGTTCCAATTCAGTCCCATCCGATAGAATATAATATGTGTTGGTCTAATATTTATTCTTAACCGTTTTCAAGGCTTAAACCGAATAACGAAGATAATGAAATCGAAAGATTCACGAGGAAAACAATTTGTACCGTTAATACTCGCAAGGATTTGACAAGAATCTGGAACAAACAACCTCAGTGGTGTAGCGATGAGAATATCCGCCTCCAAAACATAAGACAACCACTGAAAATTAGCTAAACGACGATTTTTGTGACATCAGACACATCCAGCCGCCGGCTAGGATGATCCAGCCGCCGGCTGGAGCTCCTCAGTCAGCACCAGATTTTCGTAAATTTTGCGTTTTTAAGCGTTTTCAAGAGTATTTTCGGTAGATTTCGACATGCAACTTAAAAACCTTTAATAACATCCATAGATTCCTTCGAATAACATCTTTTTATATCAAGATCTAATGTAAAAGTTTATAAAACTTATGTTTTTAGATAAATCACCATAGAAACTTTTATAAAAACCTTTGTTTGAACTTTGATGATACATGCATGTGTAAAAATGATAAAATGTAAATAAAAACAGTGGGTAAAAGTTATTATACCGCAAGAATAGAGTGTGTGATGATCTAGCTTTATCTTGATGGAGATTTTGATGGAGATTAAACCCGGAAATGATGAAAATCCGAAACACACCACCACTAGATGACCACCTCTTGCTTCCTTTGATGAATAGAACCGATTGTTGTGAGGTTTATGGTGTTTATATGGTGAAATATGGCTGGAAATCACAACAACAAAAGGAAGAAATGGAGAAAATGTAGAGGGAGTTAGAGAGAATCTCTATGTGTGTGTGTTTTTTTGATTGTAGGAAATGAAGGAAATGACAAGAATAGGTGGTAGTAGCACCTTGGGACAGGGAAATCTGCAGAAAAGGGGGTCCAATCGGGCACCACCAAGTGGCACCACTCCAATTTCATGCAAAAATGAGTCACCAAAGCTGACCAGACAGATCCAGCCGCCGGCTGGAGGGGCTCAGCCGCCGGATGAAGCCCTGCCAGCTGCTGGCTGGTCGGATGGTTCGACAGACTTCCCGATTCCGTTGCGTATGCGTTTTCGATCGTTAGGAGTTCCCGTTTGATTCCAAATGAACTTAGGTAAGTTCCTTATGTGTTTTCTTGGTATTTTGATTCATTAATTGATAACTTTTAAGTTTTGGATTCGAGAAAAGCACGATTTCGGTAAAAGATAAACAAGAGCAAAAGTGCGATATCTCGAGTATAAAGAATGCGTTAATCGACAAATTTGGCATAAACCTTCTAACTTATAATTATGAGGATACTAAATAATTGGCACTTAGATATTTTGATTCCGACACTGACGCGTTCTCGGTAAAAGTACGGTTAAAGGCAAGACGGACACTTTAAAGGATATAGAGCACGATTTTCACCTGAAATTTTTGACGGTTGTCACAAGAATGATTAGAATAATAAGAACACAAGACAAGAAAATTACCACAACAATTCAACGTGCATATGTGCGTGATCGGCTTGAAACTAGGAACCAAGAAGGAAGGGACGATTGTTGTTTGATATAAACTTGTTTTAGTAGGCTAAACTCCAAGAATGTGTGACAAAGAAAGAGACACGCACATGGGAAATTTTCTATATATTTCATTAAAATAAAAGTACAATTTAAATAGGAATGGAAGACTTACTTAACTACCTCTACCCCTACCTAGAAAAATGGGAAATATGCATGCATTATGGAGAACATGCATTTGACTCAACTAAAAATAAGGAACTTAAACACTACTCTTTCAACTGCTAGCAATGGTTACTTGACCTTTCTTCCAAGACCCATTATCTTGATTTCGGGTCAAATTATTCACGGTATCGGACCGGACTTACGCGGTTTCTTTTAGGCTACCCTCCTCTTCGACAACTTGAGCTTTATCTTCCATCTTGGACTCCTGTATCAATCCACTATTTCTATCAATACCCACCTGTGGAACTACGACCTTGTCCTCAAGGTTGGAAAAAGAATCTTGAAAGTTAGCATGTTCACCACGTAAGGTAACTTTTTTGTTAAGGTGTTGGAAAGTGAGTTGTGGTATGGAAAAGTCAGCAATGATAGGGCCGATAGTGCTAAGCCATGACATACCCAAAACGATGTCTGCCCCATCGATGTGTAGGAGAAAATCGTAAAGGTAGTGTTTGCAAGACGAAGGGCAATGTTAGAACAATTCTCCGTACAATAGATGATGGTGCCATTACCGACCATAACCGGGAATGAAGGTTGGGTGACTGTTGGTAAGTGAAGTAATGAAGCTACACCAGGTTTGATGATATTGTGGGTACTGCCAGAGTTGACCAAGACGGTGACGGGTTGTCCGCCAATGTGACCAGTAACACGAAGAGAATGAGGTGAGGTGGTTCCAGGTAACGCAATGGTTGATAATGCTAAAAACTGAGGGGGTGGTTCGGTGTTTGGATAGTGGTCAGTTATTACGTCGGTGGGCACAAATTGGTTTTCAATGGAAAGATGGGGTGGCAAGGGTTCGTTTGTTTCAAGTAGAGGAACTGGGGGGGTTACAACGATGTCCGGGGTGAAACTTCTCGGGGCAACGAAATCACAACCCTTTACTACGTTGCTCTTGGACTTCGCTTGGAGATAGACGTTGTAATGGCAACCCTATGGATTTTTTCTGAGGTTTTGGTGTTGGAAGTATAGCAGGTAGTGTACTTGAGGTGGTGGTGGATGGAGCATGTTCGGTGTTGTTGCCATGGAACGGGAGTAGGGATGAGCTTGTTAAAAACGAGATTCATCCTGTTGCTAATTTGTCCTCGATAAGTTTCGCGAGGCCATAAGTTTCGTGAAGTGTGCTTGAGTGATGGATGGTAAACTCCCGCCGAATGTCTGCACGAAGGCCCGAAATAAAGCAGTTGAGTCGGGCGATTTGGGGCAACCCGACTATGCAATTGCTGATGCGTTCAAACTCCGGTTGGTATGCGGAGACGGAGCCATGTTGTTTGAGTTTGAAAATGGCTGCCTGGTGATTTTCGAATGACGAGGGTCCAAACCGTAATTCCAAGGAATGTGTGAAATTTAGCCAGTTTCCAAGGAGCCGGTTATTGTGCAAGTATTTATACCAAATCTATGCTTCACAATGAAAGTGAAAAGCCGCAAGAACTACACGTTGGTCCGGTGGTATGTTGTAAAACGAGAAGTATTGGTCCGCGTGGAAAATCCAGTCCAAGGGGGCCGTACCGTCAAACGTGGGAAGCTGGTGTCACACCCCGCTAAAGCGGAAACCTAGGATGTGAAGAGCAATAGCATTCGATACACAAGTTTATAATTCCACACCAAATTATATAAAAGAAACATAACATCTAAGGTTTACAATTGTTTAAAACAAAGTTTTCATATCCGAAATACAAAATAGGTGTTCATAGCCAAGCCACCCGAACCCTTTCCCATTCTTGAAGTCATTCGCCCAAAAGCATTAAGTCATCAGCTATCTTACTCGTTACCTGAAAATACGAGTCAAGTGTTAACTACGGGAGACGTAGTTAGTGAGCTACAAGTTTAAGTAAAAGCATAAAAGTTTCAACGCACGTAAAGATGGCGTAAAGTATAGTTTTCAAATAGTTACCACAAAACATGTGTAAAGTATAGCATTTGCGTTTGTAGGCATTGAACACATAGCGCGACTATGTGACAATCCTAAGTATTGCCCAATGATCGTTGCTAAGCCTATAGCCTACCCTATTAGTATTATGCACCATCGTTATAAGTCGTTGTGGTGAGGGTCAATTTACCCTAATAGCGCTATCCATATCTACTAACGGTCCTTTCCAAAGGGATTAATAGCAACTAATGTCCTTGGTAGTGTGGGGAATTTTAGTGGTATCTCACGTCCATGTTGTACAACGTCCGCAACATGACGATCGATGTTTTAGTCATTGGCAAAATAGTTTTTAGTATCCTCGGCATTGTTGGCAAAACCCTCAACAATGCCGGCAAAATAGTCATTCGTTTTAGTATTCAAAATTTATAAGCATCTCGTAATAGCATTCAAAGTATACAAGCGTTTTCGTAAAAGCATTCGAATATCAAATAGTTTTCGTTTAGCATTCAAGTATCAAAGCGTTTTTCAGCTTACATTATAGTTAAGCCTAAGACTCGCATTTCACTCCAAAAAGTATTAAAAGCGTTTAAAGAGTAGGGGTTTGTAACTCACTGGTTGCGAAGATAATCGTAAGCGGGAACGGTCGGAAAGTGTGTCGGGAATCACCGAAAGCCTAATAATACCAAGTTTTGTTCAAGTGTTATTATGTTATTGTATAATATAATAAATAATCTTTAGTTAAACTTTAAGTGTCAAGGTTAAATTGTTCATTTGTCGTCCGAAACGGTTATCGTTGTGTTTTAGTCCAAAAGTCCAAAGTTAACGTTTTTAGTATTATGATACATACATTTTGGTTGCTGAAGTGGTTTGGATTTTCTAACGAAATTTGGGCAGCGCTTCCGCGCCCAAATTTCATGTCCAAAATCTAAAGTCACTTTCCCGCTCACAATTGCATATATCACGTAAACAAATCAAACGAGTTCATTTTAGTCTAAATAGTCCAATACATGTCACCAATATTATTGTTTTTACCAAAATCAGTCATATATAACAAGTCTCGAAAAAGTCAGCGGTGTTCACAAGCTTAAAACGGCCAAAACGACGATTTTCGAGAAAAAAGCAGCAAGGTGTGCGTCGTTCTGGACCTCAGGAACGACGCACAGGGCACAAAATGTCCCGCTGCGTCGTCCTGGTCTCCAAGGACGACGCACAGGACGTTGTTTTGTGTTTTTCTTGCAAAAATCGATTTGTTACCCATAGATTTAGACATGCAATCGGTTTAAACTCCATAATATGTCATTTTAACAGTTTATACATAACTTTTATCCATAAAATCGTAGATCTAAGTATGATTTTGATAAAAGCCCGTTTTTGTATGAAATGTGTTATGAAACTTTGTAAAAACTTATTTTTGTGCCATGGATCATCCATGCAAGTACTTATTTATGTAAAAACAGTAAAATACATGAAATCTACCTGTTGAAAGTGCTTGGATGATGGTCTAGACGGATTTAGAGCTCCAAAAGTGTAGAAAACGTTTTGAAACCGAAATTAACTTGATTCCCTTGCTTCCTGTTGATGTTAAACGTTTTTAGATGGTGTTTTTATTGGGTTTTAGTGGCTGTAAATGGAGGAGTGAATGGAGGTTTTTGAGAGAGAAACGAGAAAGATTTGTGTGTGTGTGAGTTTTATGTTTTTATAAATTGTAAATATGAAAAGAAAATAGGGGAAGTAGTAATAATGGGGTTTGGGTCTGCAATATTCAGCAATTGAGTGATAAAAGTCGAGTGTGATTGGTATATTTTTGTATACAAATGAGACATGCAGAAAATCAAATAACTTTGCGAATCTGGTCCTTCCAGGACGGCGCACAAGGCCTTTGTGCGGCGTCCTGGACCAATTTTGTAAACATTTTTGAGTTTTGGCTGTTTTTGTATTATTGTTTCGTTGGACCTTTTCGTTAACTAAAGTTCTTTAATATGATACGTTATGAAGTTAGGAAAGTTCATTAAGTGTTTTCTTAGTATTAGGACTTATATAAATTGATTCCGGAGTTGATGTACGATTCTGATCCCGAACCGCGCTTAAAGGTTTAAAATGAAGTAAACTTACGTTTAAGAGTTTTGTATGAGTTACATCGAGCTTAGCTTAAGAGTTATGTCTACGTAACCACATAGCACATAAAGTTAGTCATATCGGGCATCAAATATAAACATATCGAGGTTAATAGTTAGCGTTCTCGACCTGAGTTTAGACGGTTGTCACAGCTGGATTTTCGAGGACTGATGAGCCACGTTGGTGGCTAGAGGGTTGAGTGGTTGTTGGGCGGTTGGGGCTGGTTAGGGAATGATCTCCTCCGTTTCGAGTCGAATAAGGGCGGTGATCAGATTTCTGTAGTGTTTGTTTGAGTAGCGAGTTGTGTCGAGATGGTATCGAGCTGAGTTGCGGTGGAAGTGGAAGCAGCGAGCAGTTTTTCCATGTTGTCAGCTAAGGACGCCATGGATTCTTCAAGTGTGGGGGTTTCACGTTTGGGGTTTCAAATATCTCAAAGATGAACTCATATCAAAACATATTACAACCCAACGAACAACAACCACCAATCTTGTTAGATCCATCACCAAGGACGAAACCGTAAGCGTCGCCAAAACTCCTCTATCTCCTCCATCGCTTTCTAGCGCACCAAACCAACCCTTTGAAATTTCGAAACCCGAATCCTCTTATACACATAAATTGTCACCACCAAACATCACACCACCTCCAGCATTACAGCTACACAACCAGGGAGTACAAAATCCTCCATCCAAACTCCGTTTTCGAGCCTTTGATGACCACAACCCCCTCGCTACCCAATTCATCGATCTTGCAAAACTAATCAAAGATGAAACAAGTGATCAACTTTGGGAGCCAATTCATTCGCCGGTGATGGAAGCCCTTTCCCGACCTTCCACGAAAATTTTGATAAAGTGCGTAAACCTCGCTAAGATGAAACAACAACAAGTTTGAGGTGTGCGTTTGAATCTCCCTAAGGTTGAATCAATTGTGCTTTCATTGCAACGCTCCATGCCTCCAAAATATTACTCGCGAACCCTCAAAGAAACCATTGCTATCATAGCCGACCAAGTCTCTAAACTTCTCATAGTCACCACCGAAAACACAGAAAATATCCTTGCTGGTTAAGCCATCATTCTCTCAATGAAAGCACCAATGATACAGCCTTGTTTTAGTAGGCTTAACTCTAAGAATGTGTGACAAAGAAAGAGACAAGCACAGGGGAAATTTTCTATATATTTCATTAAAATCAAAGTACAATTTAAATAGGAATGGAAAGACTTACGTAACTACCTCTATCATTGTTTAGAAAATGGGAAATTCACATGCATTGTGGAGAACATGCATTTGACTCAACTAAAAATAAGGAACTTAAACACTACTCTTTCAACTGCTAGCAACTGTTACTTGACCTTTCTTCCAAGACCCCTATCTTGATTCTTGGTCAAATTATTCACGGTATCGGACTGGACTTACGCGGTTTCTTTTGGGCTACCCTCCTCTTCGAAAACTTGGGCTCAATCTTCCATCTTGGACTCCTGTATCAATCCACTCAATCCACTATTGCTATCATTGTTGCTTGCTAAAAACGAGAATGGAGAGGGAGGGATGGTCTTGCTGACCGAAATAAGGGAGCAGAGGGGAGAGGGTCGAAAATTGGTTTAGGGTTTGATGATAGTCGAAATTAGGTTTATGGGAAAAATAGGTTTTTGTCGACTAAGGGTTTTTGGGCGACGGGTTGGTTTGTTTAGGTGGATCCATGGGTTGGATTGGGAGGGTATATGGATCATTTTGCATGCTAAATGGATTAAGGAATACCCATGGGTCATAATGAAAAACTCGGTTAAAAGCTACTAACAAACTAACCTATTTACTTAACGATTATCCTTTTAACTGCCTAAGACTCGAGAATTATAACACGAAGTTAGATAATAACACGTAACTGAAGTAACTTGACTTAATCGAGAAATAACATTTACTATTATGATCTAGTTGATAAGACACTTGCTCGATTTGAAAACTATTGTAGAAGTTCGGTACTCATGTAAAGGTGACATTCTAACTCTAACATGCAATACAAGGTTAAATGATTTCATGTAAATTGTTTCATGAAAAACACACACACACACACACACACACATATATATATATATATATATATATGTGTGTGTGTGTGTGTGTGTGTGTGTGTGTGTGTGTGTGTGTGTGTGTGTGTGTGTGTGTGTGTGTGTGTGTGTGTGTGTGTGTGTGTGTGTGTGTGGGGGGGGGGGGGGGGGGGGGGTGTGGGAGGTCACGGATTCGAAACCTAATACTGGAGTGGATGACCTCCCAGGAATATTTTCTACCAATGCTTGCGGCTCTCTCAGCAGGGGTGTTTTAACGGGACCAAGACTTCGTGCAGGCTGGGTCGATCGGTCACAAAAATAACACGGGTTTGAGAGGACCCGCCAATAAACCTTTATATATATATATATATATATATATATATATATATATATATATATATATATATATATATATATATATATATATATATATATATATATGTATATATATTAGGAGTGGCAAGATGGACGGGTCGGGTCAGGTTGAATAATGGGTCAAAACGGGTTAGGGTTAGAACGGGTTAGGGTAAAAAAGGGTCATAATGTGAAAAGGGTCAAATGGGTCACGGGTCAAACGGGTCACGTAGGGTCGGGTCGGGTTGACCCTTTATTTTCTTTTCTTTTTTTGAAAATTAAAATTAAGATAAAAGAAAATGTAGCTTCGTGATGCTACTAAAACCGACTTCGCTGAATAAGTTACTGGAAATGAATAAGAATCATGAAGCATCAATTAGTAGAAATGAAAAAAGTTTAAAGGATCATGTTCAAACCGTGCGTTGAATAAGTTAGTTTCTGATCATGACCCGACTTCGTTGAATAAGTTACCATTTTTATTACAAATTATTTAAGAAAAACAAGTCTTAACCTAGATATATCTCGTCTTTATTTTCAAACCCTTTTCGAAAATCAAAATAATTACATAAAGTAAAGTAAGGTCATAGTTACATTTCCCAAAACAAATTTACTGAAAAAACTATTAAAACAAACACCCTTCTGTGTACCTCTTTTTACACTCATTCCTTCCTTCTAAGTCAGCCAAGGTCTCTCTCTCTCTACCAAACCAAACCAAATTCATCTCTCAAACATCACAAAGATTCAAAAACACAAATCATATGATCATGTGAAAAAAAAACACAACACAACACAAAAACAAAAACATCATGGAACTAGACACAACAACAAAACCCCCTCAAATCTCAAAAATGCTTTCAAAATTTGCATTCGCATTCAAAGCAAAAACCTTTGAATTCTTTACCGAAGAAGAAGAAGTAGAATCCGCCGCCAATTCCGCCGCCGTCTCCGACAACGAAGACGGATTTACCCTTCTTGATTCCACCGAAGATTTCCTCATTGATCAGAACGTAACTTACTCAGCGAAGTTTAAAGGATCATGACCCGCTCAACCCATTCTTACAACCCTTTGACCCGTTCTACTGTAATATTAGTATCTAAAATAACTTAATTAGACCCGTGATATATTTTTTAAGAACCCAAATTAACCCATTAGGTAAAATAAAAGGACCCAATCGACCCTTTTTAATAGGTAAGCGTTTATATATATATATATATATATATATATATATATATATATATATATATATATATATATATATATATATATATATATATATATATATATATATATATATATATATATATATATATATATATATATATATATATATATATATATATATATATATATATATATATAGAGAGAGAGAGAGAGAGAGAGAGAGAAAGAGAGAGAGAGTTGGTTTCAAATGAGAACCATAAAAATAATTACGAACCATTAGGAACCAAATTTAATATGATATTCACCACTGTATATATATAATATTTACCAGTGTATATTTAATATGATATATTATGAGTTACTACGGAAGACAAGTTACTACGGATGTCCAACATGTTACTACGGCTACTCAAGTTACTACGGTGACATTGAAGTAAGTACGGGCAAAGTCAAAGTCAAGATACGGAAGAAGTCAAGTCAAGACAAGGAAGACAAATCTTATCTTGCAAGTATAATCTAAGTTATAGAGTTATAATTAGATTATGTTTCCTTTTGTTAATTAGATAGAGTTTCCTTAAATCTAGATAACGATTTATTTAGATAAGGATAGATGTAGATTTCTAGTTTATCTAGAACGAGCCTCAAGGTCTATAAATATAGATCCTTGGAGAATAGATAAAACACGTTATATTAAGTATTCATTGATTAATGCAATTGAGGCTTACAATTCGACAATACTTTTGTTTATTCATTATTCATTGTTCGATAGCTCGTAATATTGAAGTGTTCATCCGCTGCTGAACTTCTTCAATAGATCTCGATCTTAACGTTAGCAAACCTATTAGTTTACATAAACTAATACGATCCTGACAAGTGGTATCAGAGCACAGGAGGTGCTTTAGATCCATTGATCAACGAGTTCATAACCTCAAAATCAAGAAACACGACAACCATCATGACTGAAGTTGCGCTTGGCAAAGTTCCTATTCTAAGCAGCAACGAATTCGACTTATGGAAGCTACGCATCAAGCAACACATCCTACTATCTGACTATACAGTCTGGGATGTGATCATTAATGGTAACAAACGTCCTACCACCAATGGAGCTGATGGAGAACCAGGAATGGCTGCTCGAGCACCGGTGACTGATCTTGAACGAAGGGAAAAACAAACTGAAATCAAGGCACTTAGTATTCTTCTAATTGCAATCCCCAATGAATATCAACCGCAATTTGAAGAATATGAAGATGCAAAATCGCTATGGGAAGCTTTAGAGAAGAGATTCAGCGGAACAAAGAATACAAAGAAGAACAAGAAAGCTCTTCTCAAACAGGAGTATGAAAACTTCAAATCCTTGCCTGGCGAACGAATGACTCAGACGTTTGATCGTTACAAAAAGCTCACTGGAGAGATGATCAGCGCAGGAATCAAGTATGATAAAGATGATCTAAACAGAAAGTTCATCCGCGCTCTAGGAAAGGAATGGATAGTTTACACTGTTTCCTACAGACAAGGAGACACCCTAGAAGCACTTGAACTGGATGATCTTTACAACGATTTAAGAGTCTTTGAAGCAGAAGTCGAATCAGAAAAGGTTGGAAATAACAACCCTAGTATTACCAATGGTAATACTTCACTTGCCACAACATCTGGAGGACCAAAACATGAAATCAGCGAAGAGATTTCATTCGAAGCTTTTATTTGTAAGTGTTCAAATCTCACAGGTGAAGAGGTCAAACAGATGCATCAGGATGATTGTGATGAAATCGACCTCAAGTGGCAATCTGCTATGCTGGCACTACGAGCAAGAAGATTCTTGAACAGGACAGGAAGGCGATTCAATCCACGAAACAACGAAAGAATTACCTTCGACAAAAGCAAATTGAAGTGCTATGAATGCAGTGAATTAGGCCACTTCGCTAGAGACTGTCCAAACAAGTCAAGAACCAACAATCCACGAACCACTCAAGACACAAATCAGAGTGCACTTATGTCGCAGGACATCTTTGGATTTGATTGGAGTGACTTGGCTGAAGAAACAAGTCAAAATAGAGCGCTAATCTCTGAGGAACAAAATCACGTAGAAACTACTGCTACTGTTCACCATGCATGCATAGCCGTAGTAATGGATGATACGGACATTCTGGGAGATTTAGTTGCTACGGATGACTTATTTTCTACTGAGCTGGCTTATACTGATATTGGAATTCCTGAAATCGGCAACAACATACTGGGCTATGACAATGATCAAGGAGCACCACACGAGGATGCTCTCATGGCTATTGACTCACCAACTCCAGCATCTTCATCTCTTATGGCCGAGGTAAATTCTAAATTATGTACTCGTGAGTGTAAAGCTATAATTGTTAAGTACAAAGATCATAATCAATTAATGAGTGACTCACTTAAAACCTTAGAAGAACAACGACGGTCATCTCATAGAGTAATTGATAATTTAGAAAACCAGATTAAGTCCCACAAAATCAATGAACAAAGCTATCAAGAAAAGATTAATCTACTTGAATGGCAAAAAGAGGACTTACTTCTTAAACTCAAGGTGGCTAGGGATAAGATCAAACTACTAGAACAAGAACATGATAAAATTGAGTTAGATGTAGGGAAACTAGAATTTGCTTCTAAATCTGTAAACGACCTATGTCAAAAACAAATTCATGGTAAAGTTAAAGCTGGCCTAGGTTACAAAGAAGTTGCCCCTCCATTTAATCAAAACTACATCCCACCATCTTTAGATGAACCAAGAATTCCTATCTCCCAGATACCTCCAAAGGAATCATTCAATGTTGATCCAATCAACTATGATGAAGTTCTAATTGAGGACTTAGTTGAAGAAAGTAAAGTCCATGTTGTGAAGAACAAGGATATTCCATTGGAGAATCACTTACTCACAATAGAAGGAATAACTCTACCTTCTTCACAAAGTTTAGTGTCTCTGCCACCTACTGACCCCATTAAGACTTCAAAAACACCAACTGAAAGCAAAAACAAGAAAGCCCCTAAGGAAAACGAAAAGACTTGGAAACACATAGACAAACGAGGAAATCAAAGAAACATGAACCAAGTCAAAACTCAAAAGGGTCAAGTTGTTAATAACACTAGGAAGGGATGTTTTATTTGTGGTAAAATAAATCACTATGCAAAGATCTGTTATCACAATCCACAAAATCAAGTGCAAGTGACTCAAAAACCACATCATGGGGTGGGATACAAGGGAAGGGCTGTCTCTAAAAACAACTTTGTCAAACAAGTCTCTTCAGAAAATCAAGGGGTTAACAAAAGAAACATAACTTCCAACAAGAAGAATAGAGTTAGTACTGCTAGACAAACCTTTGCTTCTATGGCTAAGGTTAATACGGCCAAAAGTAAGGGTGTTAATACTGCCCGTATTAATACTGTGAAAACTAACCGTATGAATCCTGCTCGTGTTAATACTGCCAAGAGTAACCCTGTTACTAAGGCTCCTATTAACAATAAGAAACAATGGCATGTCAAACCAGTATCTATTCCAATTGTTAAATCAAAAGTGGTTAACACCAAAATTGTTCAAAAAGATAAATCTTTCAAGAAAGTGTGGCAACCAAAAGTTCAAGTAACTCAACCACCTATCCCCACTGATTTTTCAAAA
>CAJVGC010000065.1:22979108-23059041 GCA_910822075.1 Senecio squalidus | reverse complement strand
GGTAAAGCGATCAGAATCACAGAGTCTTCACTCAGACGACATCTGAATCTACGCGACTCAGCAGGTATACTGAGAGTCCCTTATGACACTCTGATCGACTCTTTTCGAAATATGGGATATGAGGGGGATTTAAATCTTTCAACCTTTAAAAGCAAAACTATCCTCAATGGAAGTTTATGTTGCATACTTTGCAACAATGTTTGTCCCAAAAACGAACTGGGTGGCATGAGGGAAGTTCAACACTAGCCAATGCAATGGTGTGTTTGGCTACGGGGGGCACTTTTAACTTTTCTTACATGATTTTTGATGCAATGAGAAGAAATCTTGAAAACCCAAAACTTCAATTTCTCATGTATCCTAGATTTCTTCAACATTGTATAAATTGTGTTCATAAAGATCTTCCAAGGTCTGAAAAACGTTTTCTCTCACACGCTCACTCAAAGAAAGTTTTTACTAATATGAGACAAATAAACAAGGGTGGCCCAACAAATGTGACACCACTATTCTCTAAAATGTTGGTGGTCACCATTCCCACAGCTGCAGGACAAGTAACTCTACCTCTGTCCCAACCCACAGCTGCCACCATCAGTACCACTGCACTTACTCAGGGCACTAGTGCCATATCTGAAGCAGGTACTGAAGGTGGAACCCTGAGGTTACTACGGCAGTTACTACTGCCCATGTACCTCCAGTTGCTACTGAGAATTCTACTCCAGTTGCTACTGCCCCTGTCACTACTGCTAAAGTGACTAAACCTACTGCTTCATCACCTCACAAACCCCCCAAGGCTGCTTCAAAAAGACTCAAGAGGGTTACTCAGCCTCTTGTGTCTAAAACCATCCCCCATACTACTACTGCAAAAGCAATCCCTGAAACATCTTCATAATTGCCACACACATTAGGAGAAAACCTTGAACACACCCCCTTGTTCACTGAGTTGGTCACTAAGAAGGGGGAAGACCATGTAGGGAGGGCTGATACTACTGCAGCCTCTACTTCTCATAGTAGAGCTCAGGACAGTATCAACATATCTAAGACCCAAACTACGGCAACACCATCCCTTGCTGAGGACTTGTTCTCAGATTGGGAAGGTGGTCCCTGGCGCCAAGAGACCATGGGGGAGATACCTGCTTCTGCTAGGCAGGAGAGTTTCTCTTTTCCCTATGATCTTCCACCTGTTGGTACCCAACAGGAAAAGGGTGAGGGTAGTGGTGGTCATTTCAAGGAATTGATGGACATGTACCAAACTCTAATGGTGAGGGTGGAAAAACAAGAAGAGATGTTGTCTTCTCTTACTTCTTTGGTGCAACAGGTACTGGCACAACAGGCTCTTCTATCAGTCCAGTTACAGCACAAAAGAATCACCACACTAGATGCTGGAAATTCACCAAAACCATCCAGTTCATCCTCTTCAGATGACTCCCCAGCAGATGACAACAAGGGGGAGAAAGAAATTAATGTGTTATCATCTGGTGAAAGTAAGGGTGAAGACAAGGAGAGCACAGATACTGTCATCACTGCCACCTCCAATCAAGATGAACAAATGGAGACAGGTAGTATATTTGAGGGGGAGACAGATTTTGATGCTGTTGATATGATGGTAGATGCAGAAGGTGAAGAGATGGAAGTTGATACTCAAATTGAGGGGGAGCAGCAGCAAGAAGTGAAACAAATGGTTGAAGACGAGATGGAAGCTGAAACTTCACCAAATGTTGATACTGAAACACTTGCTGCGGATCAAGATGCTGAAATGGTTGCTACGGATCCTATTACTACGGATCAAGTTACTACTGATCCTATGGTAACTAGCCCAGTTGCTACTGACCCAGTTGCTGCGGATTCAGTTACTGCGGATCCAATGGTCACTTGTCCAGTTGCTACGGACATAGTTGATACGGAGCAAGTTGCTACGGACCCAATGCTTATCAGTCCAGCTCCAGAAACGGAGGAAGAAGATCCTTCCCTCATTTTCACAACCATTCCTCCCACATTCTACCAAGCTTCAACTCCTTTTCAAGCAATCCAATCTGAAGCCACAACTCTTTCAACCACTGTGACAGAAACCCCTGTTTCTAATGCTGATCAACAAGAAGCTGCAAATGTTCTTATAAGAACAGATATGTCAAGAACAAGTGTGATGGCTGATGAAGACACAATAGCATCACAACTGCTTAAGATCAAAGAAGAGAAGCAGAAACAAGACAAAGAAGAGGAAGAGAGAAAGAAGATGCTAGCTGAACGAGTTGCAAAACAGAGAGCATCAGCTGCATTAGGTGAAAAACCAAAACAAACCTCTCTAAAATTACCTGAACAATCTGCAGGTATGTCTGTTTCTACAGGGAGATTTGGCTATGTTACAGTGGACAAGAATAAGAAGAAAGTGCAAAGAGTTGACCTTGAAAAAGAGAAAGGAAAAGGCAAATCCATTGTTGCAGAGAAGTCAAAGACTGAAGAAGAAAGAAGCAAACAGGAAGCTTTTAAATTTCAAGGTTTGACAGCTGAAGAGATTGAGGTGCTCAGAAAAGAGCATGAAGAAGCAGAGCTTTTCAACAGAATGGCTGCTGAGAAGGAAGAAGAGGAAGAAAGAGAAAGAAAGAGGAAAATAGCTGAAGCGGATGCACTTCATGCTAGATTGAATACAGCTCCAACTCCAGAAGAAAGAGAAAGAATGGAGAAGATTGCTGCTGAGGATGTATAATGAAGAACTCCTTCAACATCTTTGTTCTCAAGACCAAGTTAGAGCAGATTTCGAGTATGGAATGCAAACTCTGGAAGAAGATGAAGCTGCTCTTAAACAAGCTAAAGTCAAAACCAAGCCTGAGAAGAAGAAAGTGTCCAAGCCTACTCAAATAAAGTTAGCTGAAGATAGGGAGAAGTACACTAAGTACCTCAAAAGCAAAGGTCACAGTGGCAGATCCTTAGGCCCTATGAAGTTAATCAACATGCTGGATCTTGTGAAGGAAGAAAGACAAAAGGAAGCCAGAAGGGAAGCTGCTCTTGCAAAAATACAAGAGAAGAAGAATAAAGCATTGGAAGCTGCCTTTAAAACTGGAAGAAAGGTGTTTATCCAACCAGATCCTACACCTGTCAAAGAGAAACCTCAAGAGAATCCCAAGCTGAAAAGACAGAAAAGACCATAAAAAAGGATTCCTCTAGCTAAAAGAAGGAGGATGAATGATGATGATGCTGCTTCTCAACCAGAAGATCCTAATGTTCCATTCATGGATGTCAAACCAGAACCTGAAGACATGGAACAAGATCCTCAGTGACTGATCAAGGGGGAGATGAAGAAAGACTCAAATTTAATCCAATGGGATATTCTGAGTATATTCATCATGAAGAAGGATTGAGGTTTACTCCATTGGCTAAAAGACTTCCAATGATTATTGACTGGAAGTTCATTGGAGGGACTGAATATGAAGTTAAAAGACAAGATGGATCAAAGAGGATACTTCATGCCTTCTATGAAGCCATAAGATTGTTTGACAGGGATGACTTGGAGAGAATGTATCACATAGGCAAGACAAAGTATGCTAATCAAAAGAAATCTTTGTCAGGAACTGAACTTGCTATGGACATTCTGTGCGGACTATTTGAACCAGGGTATGAGAAGAAGAGCTCGGTGTTCAAGAAAGGAGGTCCAAATAATCCAGTCATCAGGTGGTTTATCTATGATCGCAGTGGTGTCTACTCCATCAGAAGAAATGAGGGTACCATGGAATTCTACTTGGTTGATGTGCAATATCCTCACGGGCTGAAGACATTGGAAGAGATGATAAAGGTGAAGCTAAATGGTCTTCATGATTCAGACCTTGCACATGAGCTAGTTTGGAGAATTCTTATGCAAATTGTAGAGGAGAAACACAAAGGCACAGAGAGTGATTGGCCTAAGCAAAGATGATCAAAATATTTGTAAACAATTAATCATCATTTGTAAATAATTAGTACGGTTGGAATATAGAACTTGTACTTTTGATGTGTCATAAAAGTTCAAGGTTAGGGGGGGATTGTTGGGTTATAACTTAGCTAAAATAGTTTAACCATGAACAATTCACTTAACAAACAAGAATAGTAATTCAAGCGATTAATACGGAAGATATTATGAGTTACTACGGAAGACAAGTTACTACGGATGTCCAACATGTTACTACGGCTACTCAAGTTACTACGGTGACATTGAAGTCACTACGGGCAAAGTCAAAGTCAAGATACGGAAGAAGTCAAGTCAAGACAAGGAAGACAAATCTTATCTTGCAAGTATAATCTAAGTTATAGAGTTATAATTAGATTATGTTTCCTTTTGTTAATTAGATAGAGTTTCCTTAAATCTAGATAACGATTTATTTAGATAAGGATAGATGTAGATTTCTAGCTTATCTAGAACGAGCCTCAAGGTCTATAAATATAGATCCTTGGAGAATAGATAAAACACGTTGTATTAAGTATTCATTGATTAATGCAATTGAGGCTTACAATTCGACAATACTTTTGTTTATTCATTATTCATTATTCATTGTTCGATAACTCGTAATATTGAAGTGTTCATCCGCTGCTGAACTTCTTCAATAGATCTCGATCTTAACGTTAGCAAACCTATTAGTTTACATAAACTAATACGATCCTGACAATATATTTATATTATATATATATATATATATATATATATATATATATATATATATATATATATATATATATATATATATATATATATATATATATATATATATATATATATATATATATATAGTAAGTTGCAATATCAAATTCACGTAACACGTTTTGCAAATACGAACTCAGATAAAGTTAAACAGATAAGATAGTTATGCTTAGGAATCAGAGTAACTAACCCGAATAGGTGACGGTTGTCACAATAGTTTAGATAAAATAGCATTGTTACCCTTATATCTAACAACTATTGATTTGAACATTTAGTTAATTCTAATTAATGATAATAAATTAAGGGGCAAAATAGGAAAAAAGTTGCAAGTAATGCCTTCTAATTTTTATAAATGAACAATTATTTTAAAAAAAACAAAAATGGGACGAAAAAACACAATATTCACATAAAAATATCAAAAGACATAAAAATGGTTGAAAAATGAAAACGAAAACAAAAATAATAGAAAGAGAGGAAGTTCCTTCAATATATATATATTGTTCGTCTAATCTAAGTTCCCCCCTAATTGCCATCAGATTTTGCAAAACTTAAAAAAAAAAAAAAGGTTATTTAGTAAAATATCTTAAACAAAAAGTGATCATATAATAATTTTTTTCTAAAGTGAAAATGGATTAAACTGAGATTAAAAGATGATTATCATTAAACTTTTACTACTCTTTCTAAAATTATTGTCCGTAATAGCGCGGATAAAGATAAAAATTGAATCGTAAATTTTATTTTTATGTAGATATTAATTTATTATGAGAACACAATTTTACACGTATAATAACATATATTTCTTTACGTTTACACATGTTTATAGTTATAATAACATATACACTTTTACGTTTATACACATGTTTTGATACTTTGTATTAGGAGATTTTAGAATAACAATAAGGTAAATCATAGTTTAAATTGAGCGATTTATAAGTAAATTAGAATTATATTTTTTTTATTTAAGTGTAGATTTAATGAAATAGAAAATGTAATTATGTATTGTCAGAGGGTATAAAGTGAAAATAATAATTTTTGATGACATCATCAATCTGATCTAACGGCCGAAATCAATAAAGTTAATCCATCCAAATGAACTTATTTCGTCATGTGGCATTTAAGGCCCCTATTTTATTATATATCAGATTTTGCAAAACTTAGAAAAAAAGGTTATTTAGTAAAATATCCTAAACAAAAAGTGATCATATAATTATTTTTTTCTAAAGTGAAAATGGATTAAACTAAGATTAAAAGATGATTATCATTAAACTTTTACTATTCTTTCTAAAATTATTGTTCTTAGAAAAGAAAAATATATAATTTTTTCTTTCTTATTTTTTTACAGATTGACAAATTTACTTTTAATTAATTAACTAGAGTATTGTCCCGCGATAGCGTGAACAAAGATAAAGTTTGACTCGTAAATTTTGGTTTATGTAGATTTTAGGTTATTATGAGAAAACAATGTCATACGTATAATAACATATGTACGTTTACGTTTATACCTATGTTGCTTATAGTTAAAATAATATATACACTTTTTACGTTTATATACATGTTTTGATATTTTTATGAGAAGATTTTAGAATAACAATATGGTAAATCATAGTCTAAATTGATCGATTTATAAATAAATTAAACTTATGTTTTTATATTTCAGTGGAGATGTAAATGAAAGAGAAAATGTAATTATGTATTGTAAGAGGGTGTAAAATAAAATAGTCTTTGATGACATCATCAATCTGATGTAACGGCTGAAATCAAAGAAGATAACCTATCCAATGGAACTTACTTCGCCATTTGGCATTTAAGGCCCCTCTTTTATTATATATTAAAGATTAATGTTTTCTATTCAATATGTAATAATAAATAAAAATAAGGATAATATGATAAATTTATAAAAATTTTCAGTTTATTTTTAGTAGTGAACAATTATTTTGAAACATTCTAAAAAGAAATATCGAAAACATAATATGGGACCAGAGAGAGTATTAATTTATTTTCACTATTTTTTAATAAACTATTTTTGTAAGAAAAGAAATAATAAATATTTTTGAGAAGAAAATTTTGAACACCCAAATGTCAATCCAATTGGCTCTCACTCACATGCCCTGCTGTCAATCGGTGTCTCTATTACCTCACAACCCTCCACGATTTCGGTCCGTTATATTAATTATAAAAAACAACAACTCATTTTAAAATTATCTTTTAAATAATAATGTAGTATTAAACAATTATATAAGGTAAATTTATCAAAAGAGAAGATTTTTCACACATACCTATCCATAACACCGAAATCGTCGGTGCTATGAACACGTCACCTTAACACAACGTATAACATAACATAATAAATACCTTTCAATTATAACATCAAAATCTGGGACCCATCAATTTTTATATTCATTTTGTTTAATATAGAAATAATATATTTATAATATAATAATACATTAATATAAATAAAAAATACATTAATTAGAAAAAATAACTTAATTTATATAAAAAAGTATTTAAATAAAATTCAAAATACATTTTATATAAATTATTTACCAAATCAATGACATTTATCACAAATTTTTTTTTTTACCTTTTTTCTCTCTCTCCCTCTCTTTCTTCTTTGAAAAACCTACAAACACCTCTTTCTTTCTTTGTTTCCCCTCCATTCTTCTTTAAATTATATATATATATATATATATATATATATATATATATATATATATATATATATATAGATTAGGAAGAAAGAAAAAAAAAACAACCACAACGCCAACGAAGACGCCACCCCGTCATAACGGCGTTATTGGGTGTTGTGGGGGGAGGGAAACGCGAGGAAAACGCCTCCCGCTAATAAACAAACGAAATATCCATAAAATCAAAGTAATAAAATAAAATATAGATATACACTTACATATGTGTAAAATATATATATAAATCATTTAACATTTACATGACAAAAAGAAAACAAGTTTTACATAACAAAGCAAAGAATAGTATTGAGATTTCATATTACATTAAAATTTACTCAACAAACTACAACATCAAAATGTGTATAATAATCAACATTTCAAAAACACAAAAACAACAATTTAACAAAACAACAAATTCAATTAGCCAACAAATCAGATAAACAAAAAATATCACGAATCGCTCACAATATCGTTTAAAGGGTTCGGTTCGTGAGGCTGAACACTCGAACCACAAAGCTCTTCAATGTGGTTAGCCACATCCGCAATGGCCGGTCGTTTATCAGGGTACTGAGCACAACAGTCGATAGCCAGTTGCAATAACTGAACCATATCATCTTCTACGTTCTGGTACCTTAGTAGCTCGAGATCGAAAACTTCGGAGGTCCATTCTTCTCGTACAACTGACTGAACCCACCTTGGTAGATCTACCCCTTCTTCGTTCAACAACGCATGTGTTGGTGCTTTACCTGTTAGTAGCTCCAACAATAACACTCCAAAACTGTACACATCTGCTTTTTGGGAAACTTTACGGATATCCGTAACTTCCGGTGCACGATAACCGTCTACACGGGTTGGGGTCGCATTGGGACCCACGAGCTGGGCAAGCCCAAAATCGGAAACACGGGATTCATAGGATGTGGTCAAGAGGATGTTTGATGATTTTATGTTGCCATGGGAGAGCGTTGGGCCTTGTGCGTGTAGGTATGTGATTCCACGGGCAGCTCCAAGGGCTATGGAAGAACGGGTTTCCCAATTTAATGGAGTTCTACCGGCTCCTCTGTTTCCTGTAGTCAAAATTTGAACAACTTTCCAATTAGGCTATGAAACAAGGTTACTTGCAGTAAAATGTAACTTTAAGTTACGTTCATTCCCATTCTTATTTAAGTTTCGTATAATATACACAATCTTTGATTAGAATTAACCCTTGAAATAGTTACAGCATCATCAACATTTGTGTAACATAATCAAATGAAATTTTAAAAGTCAACTACTCGATCATTATTAATATATAAACACCAAATTTAATGTCGTTAACCTTACTTCATTACCAACGGACACTTGATGATAATACAGATCTAACAACCTAACATTCTTTAATTGGACAAAGACAGCTTACCACCCGCACTAACAATCCAAATTAACAAATTTGAAAAAAACAAGATCTAAATCGCTTCAATTATTAACAAACAAATTTATAAACTATGTTACGAAAAATGAATAGAATTAGGTAATGTACCATGTAATAGAGCCGATAAGCTTCCCATAGGCATGTAATCATAGACAAGAAGCTTTTCTTCACCATTGCAATAATAAGCTCTTAACGGAACCAAATTCTCGTGATCCATTGCTCCAACACCTTCTATTTTCGCTCTAAATTCATTATCCGCCATTGTGACATCCTTTAACCTTTTAACCGCAACTGCAAATCCCACTTCCAACACGGCCTTATACGCCGTCCCAAATGTACCTTTTCCCAATACCTCAGCGGACGCTCTTAATAAATCTTCCAAATCAAACTTACCTAACTCTTTGTTTTTCTTAAAAAACACTAGCTTCTTACTAACTTCACCGGATTTCCCTTTTGTACCACCAGCCACCGCAGCTGTTAACGGTGGGAAACTATTCCCTTCAGCATTATTCTCTACTGACTTAGATTTTGATTCGGGTATTTCAACTTCAACTTGCTTTGTCTCACCCAAATCTTTGGAAGTTGACTCTACTTTTTGTTTTCGCTTCTTACAACATAAAAAGAATATAATCAACAAAATCAACAAAAGACCCAATACGGATCCTATCACAATCCCCGCAATCGCGCCACCGGATAGCTTCTTCGACTTTTTCGAACCCGACCCCGATCCAGACCCCGACCCATTACAAGATGAAAGTGGACTTCCACAGAGTGAGTTTCCCGAAAAAACTGAATCTGGGAAACCCGAGAATTTCGAAGGGATTTCACCAGTTAACTGATTATTGGAAACATTAAACTGAACAATAGCGGGTCGGGTGAGATCCGGAATGGAACCCGTTAACCCATTATTCTCCAAATACAATGTAGCTAAACGGGGTAAACTATTAATCGATTTCGGGATTTCACCACTGAATTTATTATTAGCAAAGTTAACCCGAACAAGGTTCACAAGCGGAGTAAACGAATCGGGTATTTCACCCGTAAACAGATTATTTTGCAAATAAAGGTTTCGCAAATTAACAAGATTGAAAATATCACCGGGCAGCTGACCGGAAAGTGCATTGTAACGAAGACTAAGAGTGGTCAACTCGGTTAAATTACCAAGAGTGTTATCCGGAAGCTTACCGGAAAGACCCATTCCGGGAAAATGAAGCTCCACGACCCGGTTGGTTTTGTTGTCGCAAAAGACACCGGGCCATGTACAAGGTGTGGAGGGTTGGGAGATGTTCCACAGAATGGATCTGCCGCCGACAGCTGAGCGGATGGCGAGGATGGCTGACCTGTCGGCAGCTAGGTCGGGTTTGCCGGAGATGAATAAGGTTGAAAGGAGGATGAGAGAGAAAAAGAATGGGTTTCTCTTCATGTTAGAGTGATGGGTAGAGAGAGAGAGAGAGAGTGGTGTGCCAATATTATATGAGTAGTAGTACAAGTAGAAGAAAAGAGGGCTTCACTTTCTCTTTCTAAAAAGTGTGAATTGATTCGACAATCGGGTTGGGTTGGGTTGGGTGTGGGGTTGGAGAGAGAGAAAGAGAGAGGTAGAAAAAGTTTGAAAAGAGGTGTGATTCCAAATTTTGAGATGGATAAAAGTAAAGTTTGGGTAACATATGATGGTAAAATAAATTATTATTTATTCTCATGGTTTTTTTTTGTTAATAAAACCATCGGCAGTGATAATCAGTGAAAATATGGGTTATGAGGTTGTGGGGAAAAAGTTGTTGACGAGGGTCGTGAGGTTGTGGGATTATTTTATTATTTTTATTCTTTTTCTTAAAACATTAATATAAAAGATAAATAAATAATTATAAGAATATAAAATATTAAAACTTAATAATTAAAACATTAAATAAAAATATATTAATAATAATATAATTTTTGCCTTTTTGCCTTCATTTTCACCTCCAGTTTCCCTTCACTTACAGGCTTCACTTGAGCAGGTTCAATGGTGTTATTCACAATATTCCTACGAGTCCTTACACCACCATCTTCTACATCACTTAAAAAATAACTAGGTCGTTTTCTTTGTCGTTGGGTCGATACAGAAACGAAATTCCATTTTGGATATGGTCTCTCCAGCAATGTTTTCCAGAATAATTGAGGTTGAGGTCCATGGGATAAGTCGATGCATATCAACCTCAATTATTCTGGAAAACATTGTTGGAGAGACCATATCCAAAATGGAAATTCGTTTCTGTATCGACCCAACGACAAAGAAAACGACCTAGTTATTTTCTAAGTGATGTAGAAGATGGTGGTGTAAGGACTCGTAGGAAGACTGTGAATAACACCATTGAACCTCCTCAAGTTTGTGATTGTGGCGTCGAATGATTGTTTGTGTTTGTTTGGGGAGCCTTTGAGGAAGATGAAAACATTTTGTGTTTGTTTTGGGATTGATATGAGATTGTATGAGATTAAGAATAAAGATTGTTGAAAGAAGGTGTGATTTTTTTGGTTAAAATGAGATTGTTTTTATAGATGAAATTTGGTATAAAAAAAAAAAAATTATTTAAATATCAACGGTATTATTACTGTTTGAGTAAAAAAAGAAAAAAAAAATACAAAACTCTGACAACGATCACAACGCTCGCTCCGAAACGAACCCATAACGACGAGACCCGGAGTCATAACGGGGACAACGCTCGATGTGAGCTCCACAACGAGCCCACACCCCCCAACTCCAGGTGCTCTAACTAGGTAAGGATCCTTGCCCCATTCTAAGTGAAAACCGAAGTTCACACGTTTAGATAAGAATGGACAACCAAAAGTTGTATATATAAATAATGAAAATGAAAATAGTTGTTTACTGAAGAAAAAACAGAATAATGAAAACACTTTAAATTACATAATTATAACACACTTCTAAAATCTTCAGCATGGTTAGAAATATGTCCTGTAGATACATAGGATGCATTCTTTGTGAAAATCCAACAAACAACATGTTTATAGATGCATTCGACGAAGACTTGCAAAGAAAAAACATCAAATATCTTTTTCTATAATTGAGCAGAACCTATGTTCGTGATTGATTTCCCATGACAATGACGTCAAAGCAAAACGGAGAAGGAACTTACATGCGGATACATCATTCTCCTTTGCGTCATCCAACCTTTTTTTCTTCTTCTTTTGTCTCTTAATAGTCTCATTTTATTTTACTGCAAGTAGGAAGCGATATCCTTAGTCATACGTCTAGCGAACGAGAACAATAAGTACAATATAGTCTCCCTTTTAACTTGAAGCCTGGTGTTAACAGGTTATACCACTTGGATTTTTTTGTTTTCTCAAAATCTATATAAAGTTAGAAAAGAAGAAACAAAAAATAAAAATAAAAATCCATCTTGGCATCAACAAACAGTTTGATATTATGTAAAAAAGAACAATAAAAATAATCAAGAAATGCAACAAACCGATGAATCAGATTAATGCATGCAAATTTATAATCGTAAACTATGCTTCTAAAGACAGACTTCAATCTCCAATGAATTCTTAGACTCAGTGGCGGCCAAGGGTGTGCTGGTCGTGCGGTCGTATGACGCCTCTGATTTTTAAGAGCCTCCGATTTAAAAAAAAAATTGTTTTTTTTTTGTACAAACTTACAAATTATCTTTGTCCCATATTTGAGTCAAAAGGAGAAAGAAGAGTTTAGTTTTTACATTTTTCCCACACCGGTGGAAGAAGAAAATGATTAATTGATTAGATAGCTATAAATTAACCTACCTATGTCTTTGAAAAAATCACACCACATACTTTCAAATTCAGTTACGTATTTGGTTATTATTTATGTTTTATATTGCCAAAAATATCATATTGGATAGTTTATCTATTGTCTAAGAATACAGTATATACTATTTGTTCCACAGTTAGTTAGTAGAAAATTGTTAACTTGTTAAGTTTTTGTCACACCCCGCTATAGCGGAAACACGTAATGTGAGAGCTGGAATATCATTACACGGTCATAAGCAAATTAAACGATTCAAGTCATTTCGATAAAAATAAAATAGTTCAAGTTTCAAACAACCAAGCAGTTCACAATTTTAAATTAAGTACAAATACAAAGTTTCAAAATAAAATTCCCAAAATAGAAAGGTCTTTTCCCAATGTGCGCCTCATGTAACCATAGTGACCCTTCCTTGCCATGCATTCCAGACACTTACACTAATTTCCTGAAACATAAGATAAAGTGTCAACTACATAAAGTAGTGAGTGAGTTACAGTTTAGAGTTTCGAGAATAGTTTCCAAAAATAGAATGTACATAAAATAGTGACGTAATAAGAAAAAGGAACGGAGCGACGTTAGAACACATATATGTAAATAGTCAAGAGGTTTTGTACACACGCAAGTAGAACAAATAAAACTCATATAAATAAAGTGGTAGCGGAATCCAGGCGCTAAAAAGGTTTATGCGTAGGGAGTATGTGCTTAACTAAATTGGTAACTCGTATCAATCACTTGGCATAATATAAATAGTAAGTATACACTAAACCGATTGTGTGGTCCTGATCTAGCCCAAAAATGTTTCAATAAGTTTCCAACTGAATCTTAGTAATATGTACTTGGGTCGCTAACCCTGAGTAAGGAGTGACCGCTCCTAAGTATCGATACCCATATAACTAACGGCTATTGCTAATAGTGTATAAAGTTCCTGAACCAAAAACGGGCAATTGAACATGGTTTCCAAAAATAGCAGTAAGCACTTACGGGTTTATATTTTCATCAACGATTGGTCGCTAACAAGTATCCTAAATTTAGTTAACCGGCTAAGACATCAACACATATACGCATAATAGTTTCACAAGTTTCCAAGTTTCCCAAAGTTTCAAAGTTTCCAAAGAGTTTCAAGTTTCGTACAAGTTTCCAAAGTTTACAAGTTTTATAAGTTTTAAAATGTTTCAAGTTTCCAAGGTTTCAATAAGGTTTCAAAAGCACCAAGTTTCACACAAGTTTCACACAAGTTTCTAAAGAGCTTCATAAAGTTGCAAAAGTACCAAGTTTCCAAATGTTTCGACAATTCGCAAATAGTTTCAAAGTTACAAAGCATATAATCTTATGTTTCCCCCAAATAATGTTTAAAAGTACAAAAGTAAGACAAAGTGGGGTTGTAACTCACGGTTTGCGAAGACAAAAGATATGAACTAGCACGAAAGAAGCGGAACGCGTCGGGAATCACAAATGACCTAAAACACCGGAATGTTGTACAAGTTTTATTAGTTTAATTTGAGTTATGTTAAGTTCCAATTTAACATTTTAAATCCCAATTTTCTTATACTTAGATTCTGTCCCAAAAAGATTATTACGGAAAGTTTATAAGATTCATGTGTTCGTGTACGTTTTATAGTCCGATAAGTCCAATTATGTCAAAAAGTGTCCAAGTTCAAAGTTAAAGTGAATAAGTTATAGAACCCTTAAGCTACTGAAGTTGGTGTATATTTTACGGTGAAATTTGGGCAGCGCTTCCGCGCTATAAAAATTTAGTCCATTTCCAAAACACTTTCCCGCTTTAAAACACGCAATGTAATCAATAAGAACAATAATACATTGTTTCTACTCCAAAAGCTTTTCCAAACAGTTTATTTACCAAAAACAGTGAGCTTACCAAAATATATATTCTGTGATAACATAGTTTAGCTTATTTTTACGTTTAAAGCTTTTAAAACTACAAAAATGATGAACAGCAACATTCAGGCGGCGGCTGGAGACACTCAGCCGCCGGCTGGACTTTAGCCGTCAGCTGAGAACCTTCAGCCGCCGGCCAAAAGCCTTCGGCCAGTTTCAATATTACGTTATTTTTTGATTTTTAGCTTGTTTAACGGTTAGATTCGACATGCAAACTGATATTTATCAAATATATATATTTTTAGAGTAAAATCACTGTTTCTTTTGGATTTATATGTTAAAAGTGTAGATCTATTATAAAAACCCGTTTTTAAGCAAGAAAACGTTTTAGGTCTTTTATAAAAACATATTTTGAGGTTATAGATCTTACATGCAAGCAAAGTTTTAAGTAAAAAGAGTAAAATAAAGGAATTCTACCGAAGGAAAATGCTTTGGATCGGTTGGAGGAGATTTGGCTTCAAAACTTCTTCAAAACCCGATTTAAACCTTTCCTTTTGCTACCCTTTACTCTTGGAACGATTTGTATGTGATAGATGGTCGATTTTTGGATGTTTTATGGACTGATTTTGGTGTGATATTTCTGTATTTTCTTGAGTTCTTAGCAAGGAAAAGAGAGAGTTTAGAGAGAGAAAGGAGTAATGTGTGTTGTGTGTTTTGAAAAATGAAAATGGAAGTGAATGGGAAGGTGGGAAAGGGGTTGGGACTGGTCTTGGGAAGCCAATTGGCAGTAATGGCCAACCCAATCCCGTTTTAATGTTTTGGTCCAATCACATTACATGCAAAAATGACTCATCAAGGCACAGTCAGCGGGATCCAGCCGCCGGCTAGCCATCTTCAGCCGCCGGTTGGATTGAAAATCCACCTTTTTGACGTTTTAAGTTTTCCGTTATAATTAGTTAAGGACTAGAATCTTTTTGGTTTCCGTTATGAACTTAGTCAAGTTCTTGTATTGTTTATTTGGTGTTAGGATTTATAGATTGATTCCGACTTTTGGTTCCGACAATAAATGACACGACAATTATGAACCCGAACAATATGAACACGATAAAAGAGTAACTAGGGAATCGAACCGATTAAGTAACTGAGAATCACCTGAATTTTAGACGGTTGTCACAGTTTTTATTTATTTTTTATATAAAGGATGCCTCCAACTAGAAATTTGAATCGGGTTCTTCTAAACGCAAAAGAAAAGAAAAGGAAGAACGCTTTATTCGTAATCAAAGAGGTGCTATCGATAAATTCATTATCAAACAAGTACGAGAAGGGGTAACAGCTGAAGCTAATCGGGAATCATTTCAGGCAGTAGAAAAAATAATTGAAGATAATACCATAGATGTTGATAATGTTCAATCTGACGAGGATCATAGAGAAGGTGTAACACCTGAAACTGATGGAGAACCTAAAGAATAGGAAAATATTTCAGTCAATATATATGATCCTACGAATTGGGGCACCCTCGATATTAAATGGAGAGATTTACTAGTGAAAAATGGTCCTATAAGAGATATATTAAAACGTAAAGGTCCTAAAGATGTAAAAAAGAGACGTTTTTGTTCAGAATTTTATGATTAGTACTTACCAAACTGGAATTGTTACAAAAGAATTTGCTCGTCCAACACGACACAGCCAACTCAATACTTAATTTTTTGAAACGGTTAAACACTTATCCGGTTTTTTGTTTGGCATACAGAATATTGTTGGGCTTATGAGTTTATCAAAATTACATAAGCTCATAAGCCGTTTCATAAACCAAAATAAACACCCCCTTAAAAAAGAAAAGTGGCTAATTTTATTACACCTGTTTTTTAAGGTTTTGTTAATCATAGAGGGTAGATTATAGAAGTTAGATTTAAGGGATTAAATAATAAACCTATATTTTGTTTCATGAACAATGTCATGATCGACATTTTGGGACTCCCTGAGTCCAAGGGGCCGTCGTTGCTAGGTGGCCTCACAATCACCGGCATGACAGTGTGTCACACCCCGCTAAAGCGGAAACACGGGATGTGAAGAGCCAAGATATCATTACACGAGTTATAATAAAAACATACGGTTTCAAGTCATTAAGAAATAAATAAGAGTTTACAGTTTAAAGATAACCAAGTGTTGAAAAGTACATCACGAAACAACATAATAAATTGTTTGATAAAATTCCCAAAAACATATTCAAATTAGGTCTTCTCCCGATTCTTGACTTCACGTGACTTTCCAGACCCATCCAACTATTGCACTTCATTGCTTACATTTGATTTCCTGAAACAAGAGATAAAGTGTCAACTACAATAAAGTAGTGAGTGAGTTACAGTTTTCTAGTCCTCGACTAAAAAGAGTTTGAGTTAAGTATATCTATACTTAGAAGTTTAGAAAAGTAGAACAATACTTAAAGAATAGTTTGAACCGAAACAATTGATTAAAAGATTGATGCGGAAGTCGTATAACTCTATACGCGCATAATAAGTAAACTATGATTGAAATCATGTATAACGACTACTTGGCATAATAACTTAAGTGTTCACACTAAACCGATTAACTAACCGTGAGGCCCCTTACCCCGACTATCTACGGGGAGTCATTTATGATCGAGTAATATATACTTAAGCTGCCACTTAAGTAAGGAACGGTCATTTCCTAAGTATCGATACCCATAATTACTAAACGTCTTAACAAAGCTAATAGTGTGACGAAAAATTAGGCACTAATGTTATTTTAAAACTGATAGTAGTCACTTACGAATAGTTATATCCCTCAAGAGTCATGGTAGTTATACGATCAATCAAAGTTCATACGAGTGCCGAGTATGGCAATAAGTAAATTAAATACGATGCCGAGTGTGGCAAAAGTAAGTTTAATGTAGTTTTGAACCAAAGAGCTGAATAAAGGTGGCGAACCATTAAGCCGAATAAGGGTGGCAAACCATTAGTTTATCATAGACCAAACGGCCATAAAACTAAGTAAATATAAGTTTCACAATTTGTACCAAAGATCATAACAGTTTCAAAGTTTATTTAGATCTCTTGTTTCCCCCAAAAGTTATTCGAAAACAGTAAATAAAGTGGGGATGTAACTCACAGTTTGCGAAGAAGAGCTACGAGTGCGGAAGGTAATCGAGACGGACCGGAATCACGGGAATCCTAATGAAATACCAAGGTTTAATGAGTATTAATGTTTATGTGTTTATATGTTAAGTGTCGGGTTTAGGTCTAATGAAAATTGGGCAGCGCTTCCGCGCCAAAATCATTAATTCCAATATTTGTACACTTTCCCGCTTAACCAATTCAATAAACGTGTTTCATATTATTTCCAAGACAAAGACATATAAAACTTGTTCATTTAGTTCTTTTATATGTGAGTTACTCTCTTTACAGGTTAAGGTCATAAATCTCAGTTCTGTACATAAGTTTAGGTGACACGTTTAGAGTTACGATTGAAAATGGTTTAAACTTAGCAATTGTGCAGTCTGTCAGCAGTATGACCGCGCCGCGGTTAGAGGACTGCGCCGCGGTCAGAGGTTTTGCCTTGACCGCGCCGCGGTGAAGTGACTGCGCCGCGGTCACTGTGACAGTTTCTTGGTCAAGCCCGTTTTTGGAGAAATTTGATGTTTTTAAGTTAGATTTTGACATGCAACCTGGTATAAACTTAGATAATCGATGTCTAATAGTTTATTTAGTGTTTTTAACCACAAATTTAAGGATCTAACCATGCAATTTGTAAAAACCCGTTTTTGTTCATAAATGACCCAAAATCTTCATGTAAATTCATTTTTAGGTGATGGATGATGCATGCAATGAGTATATGTTGTAAAGACAGAAGATTAAAAGGATTTATACCGAGAGTAAAGTGATTTGGAGATGGTTGGAGTGATCCCTTAGTGATTTTAACCCAAAATGCTTAGAAAATGGACTTTTGACCCAATGTATGAAATCCCTTTCTTCCTTCTTGCTTGATGCACGATTTTGATGTGTTTAGGAGGTTAAAATTACTGAGTTTTATGAAGTAAAATGTTCTGCAATGGAGGGAAATGAGTGGTGTTTGTTTGAAAGCTTCAAATGAGAGAGAGAGAGAGAGTTTGAGTGTTTGATTTGTGTGTGTGTGTGTAAAAATGAGTTTGTGTTAGTGTTTTAAATGTTCAAATTGACTTTACTGGACCTTCTAAAAAGCTTACATCAAGTTTAACCCGGAGCCAAAGTGTTGGGCTCGGGTTTGGGGTCCAATTGATTAAGTCTTTAAAAGTTACAAAAAGTGCTGTCTGCGCACTCCACCGCGGCGCGGTGGCCTGACCGCGGCACGGCTGGAGTGGCAGACTTTTTACCTTTTTCGTTTTTCGTTCGTTCCAATGTTACACGTTTCGTTTGTTAAAAGTTTCTGTTTATATAGGATAGGAACCTAGACAAGTTCACTAAGTGTTTACTTGGTATTAGGATTCATTTATGTGACTCCGAGTTCGATTCTATACACTCGAGTTAAAGGGACAAGTAATAATAAGATTAAATTCGAGTTAAGTCAACGATAGAGAATGCGGTTTTCACCTGAAATAAGACGGTTGTCACACAGTGTATACATGGTGATGGTCACAATAAGTTTAGGTGGCTTTTTATACAAAAAAAAAAAAAGAACGATAAGAAAATAAGTTAAAAAAAAATCGAAAAATTACAGTTTTTATGTCCTTTGCATTAGCTTTTCTTTTAGAAAATATTTTACTTACAACATATTGTTTCAAGCTCACTAAAATAATTTACAAACACACAAACATTACACAAAGTCTTACCCAAGGAAATACGTTTAGCGGAACGTTACATTAACACACACACAAATGCTCCAACCGGTGAATTTTTGGGTAATGTCTACGCAACACTTTTAATATAGGTACAAAACCGTTCACAAAAGATGAAGTAACGACAAAAATTAATTCCTGTGAGCAGAGATGTAAGGATGTTTGTGTTCGGATCGAGCAAATCCAAAATCGAGCAAATTGTGATGATGACGTGGTTGTCTACCAAATGACGAAGGAGTAAAATTATGAAAATGACGCACGATTTTCGTCTTCTTCGGATATTGAATGATTTCGTCATATTTATAAATATTGTAATGTTTTTAACTTTCTAATAATATAACGAATCTTTATTTGATAAAACTAATCTTTAATAAATAAAGAAAATGAAAAATTAAAAGGGTAGTGGGTAGGGGTGTTAATCGGGTTAACGCGACCCGAATAAGCTTAATCGGGTCGGGTCTAATCGGGTTTTCAAAACCCAAAACATGATCCGCAACCCGACCCTAATAAGGTTCTGATCTATTCGGGTTTGGGTTGGATGAAAATAAAATGCATAATAAACTTTGTCAAAATTAGTAGATAGCTTTTGGTTATTAGATTAATGAGCAAAACAGTTTCTAATAAGCAATTTCTTAAGAGGCACAACAACAGCGACCAAATAAATTTTATAATGTTGCAAAAGTTATAATGAACATTAAATAAAAAAAATTTAAATGTTGCAATGATATTATATACACAAAATGCTAAAAATGATAAACCAAAAAGAAATAATTTGTAACATATTTTGGCCACTATCAGTCGTATACATTAGTTTTGTAAATATTTATTTGACTACTAATATTTATAAAAAAAGATTCAACCATTTAATATATAAAATAACTTTTAATGCGAAGTTGTGTTTTGTAAAAAAAAAATGTATATTTTCGAAGAGTAGGAATTAAGAAGAAACATACGTAAGGTTTTTATTTCAAGAAAGGATCGGCGTTTACTTATCAATTCATTAATGAATTTTATAAAATGTTGTTAAGCTTATTAGTAAACGGAGTAAAAAAAAAAAAAAAAAAAATTATACGGGTTAACCCGAACCCGAATAAGAATGCTTAAAAAAACCCGTAACCCGACCCTAATTAAATTTCGGGTTAATCGGGTTGACCCGAATAACCCGATCATAGATTCTAGACCCGACTAATCCGAGCCTAATAAGCTTATTCGGGTTCGGGTCGGATCGGGTCAACCGGGTTCGGGTTTTTTTGACACCCCTAGTAATGGGTAACATATTTCATTTTGATGATTGAGAATGTTATTTAGTGTTTTGTGATATTTAGTTTATGTTGATGTGACAATATAAATGAGTGTTTTCGGTATATTCGAAATGCTCTAATTATCGAAAAGTTTATTAGAAACTTTTACCAATAACAAATGTATTTGTTGAGTATTTAATAAATAATTTTCTGTTTAGATATCATATATAGTAAGAATACGATAGATAATAATATGTCATTTTGCCTCATAGACTAGTTGTGGTATGAGGCAATATACCAATCAACTTTGACTTCGATAGGATGATACATGAAAAAATTTATAGAAGATTTGGAGAAGAAAGAGTACTTAAGAGGGAAAAGGTAGAGGGAGAAAGACAACATTTAGAGTTAATTACACGGATGGTCCTTAATCTTATATCCAAAGGGCACTTTCAGTCCTAAATTTTGGATAATTACATGGCTAGGCCTTTATTTGGAATCTTTGCACATCGACAGTCCTTTGGTCCGTTAGGGTTAACTCAATTCCGTTAGTTATATCATAATGACCAATTTACCCTTTTTTGTCTTATTCGCAAAGGACCGTTTTTGTAATTAACTCTAAAATTTATTAAATATAACAGCTTTCATTTACATAAATATTTTTCAATTTCTAAAAATTTATCATTGTTGTTCTTTCTTTTTCCGGATCCAACAAAACCTTCATCGGAATTGGCTTCATTCCCTCTAACCGTTACCGCCACTTCTCGTCTGCGATCCCTATTAGACGCCACTCACGCATGAGTTTAGGGTTTTTGTCAAAAAAAAAAAAAATCATACCAAACCCAACCCAAATCTAAAAATCGTAAAGCCTAAACAAAAATTAAATCTTTGTGACGATTTCAGATCTGAAAATTGCAAATCCGAAGGTGAAGAAGTGAGAATGGTCCAACAAAAATTAAATCTTTGTGACGATTTCAGATCTGAAAATTGCAAATCCGAAGGTGAAGAAGTGAGAATGGTCCAACAGTGGTGTGGTATGGCAGATAAGGGATTATGGAGGGAGATTAAGTCGTGGTTATTTAAAGCTGCTTGATGACCGGAGAAGCTTCCTAATGTGATGGTGCGGTGGTGTCAGCAGTTTACATTTAGAAAAGTATGTGTTCTCTTGATTCAATTTTGGGAGAATATAAATGAAAGAAAGAAAAACCTTTACTGCAACTATTCTTATTACTATCTTTTTTTTGGGCATTCAATTTTGATCGACCAATGTTGAATATATATATTTTTTTTCCTTAATAAAAAGTTAACTAATTAAAAAGAAACAAGACTTTATTTAGTGAATAAAAACAAATAAAAAGAAAAAAAGTTAATTACAAAAACGGTCCTTTGCGAATAAGACAAAAAGGGTAAATTGGTCATTATGATATAACTAACGGAATTGAGTTAACCCTAACGGACTGTCCGTGTGCAAAGATTCCAAATAAAGGCCTAGCCATGTAATTATCCAAAATTTAGGACTGAAAGTGCCATTTGGGTATAAGGTTAAGGACCATCCGTGTAATTAACTCCAACATTTAATACACTATGTTGGATCAGAGTTGTGAAATCGAAAGACTAAAAGGAGAATTCAATTTGTAATGTATCTTGATGAGTAAGGACTACGAAGTAAGTAAGTGCTTTTAAATCTCCTTCGTACGTCCTTTTGCTTTTGCTTTGATGTTCTCAACATCTACTCAAGCGCTTTTACGAGGAAGCTAAGATACGCTAATGGTTGCAACTACGTAGTTGAAGCCAATGTTAATTAAAACGTCACATGCCAAAGTCTTGATAAATCCTTCAATGTATTTATAAATTGAAGTGGTTAGAATATATTTTATAAAGCTTTTTCATGCTTATATTTAACTGGTTAATACTGGAGCTCTCACCTTGTAAACTCATATAATCAATATACTTTAATCTTATATATATATTTACATTTGTTGATTCAAATAATAAGTATGATGCTTAATCATTGCATTCTAAATAGTTTTATTTTATCAATTGGTATCAGAGTAGGATTGATTTAATCGTTGAGAAATTAAAGATTGAATTTTATTCTCAATTCTATTTCAATTCGACTAGAGTTTTGATTTGATGACCCGAGTGAGACTTCAGTGAAATATACCGTTTGTGATTTGATAGAAGAACTGGAAAACACTATTTAATATTTTTATTAAAGATTTATTGATTTAAAGAATAACAATAAAGAGCATGGTTAATGTAACGTTAACAACATCGGTTCAAACTCCATAGATTATATTCTCATTCCAGAGGAGTAACAGTATTGGCCTGATATGATGGAAGACTACTTGTATGGTTTGAGTCTAGAGGTTTGGAGGTCAATTGAAGTAGGTTCGTTAACTCTTGTTTCTTGTTCAAACAAGTCTATCAATGTCTATTAGTGACTATTTGAACACAAGTGAAACATATGTGCTAGTGTTAGCCGATAAGAAAATGACAGAGAATGATATTAGATGCATGTGTGAGTTAGGATATGGACTTCCACCAAAATCTTCTCATTTATTCAAAGTTGGAGGAAAGTAAGAGACCCCGGATGAAATTGAAGTTCATGTACGAAGGCACCAAGAAACAGGACGAATATGAAGACAACGTTGATTTATGAGTTTTTGTGTTTTCAATCAAAAAGGAGAATGAGAACTTGAATGAAGTTTTTGGAAACTATTGCAAGCTGATTGACATGCCGGAAAGAGCTTTAAAGTTAAAGCTTCACATGACGTCAATGAAATATTTCTTCATTCATTGTGAGAAAAAGTGGAAATCCATCTCTCAAATGATCAAAGGACAAGAGAAAATGGTTGATTCCTCATTGTTTCATCTACATAGAATTCCGAAGAATTATGAAGAAGATGTTATTGAGAAGATAATTGAAGTTTGCAAGTGGTGGTTCTTGTTCTTTGCTTAAAATAACCCCAAATGAGAAGGAATGTTGCGAGCAATCATGAAGATATGGATGAACCACACTAATGAACCTGATTCGCATTTCTTGCCAACAACAATGCGAAGAAGTTCTAGCGCAACGACAACTCTAGAAGTTCTAAGTTCAAACAAGGCTACATCAAGTTCAACCACGACAACTTTCAAACAAATGCGGATAAGTTAGGAACCTCCATAACATGCTCTATGTGAAATTACATAGACGAGGTGACCTAAAGTATGTCTTCTAAGTACGCATGCATTAAATATAGGAGAATGAGCCAATACAAGGAAAACAAGTTCAATATATTAAATGCATCACTTATAAATATGGACATTAAAGATCGAAGATAGATAATTGTTTCGAGAATGGCATGTTCACTTATCATACAATCCATTTGAAAAAGAATTAACACTATTAGCGTCTCTAACAACATGGTGAACTTGTGACCAAGGGTTCTGCGTCTTCTATGTATGAGTTTCACCTTTAAAGGAAGTTTTATTACGTAAATCTTTTATTCCATACACAAAATTAAATCTTTGAAAGATGTAACATGTGTTCTATCATTTAATCTATCTTTGATACAAGACGTTTTCCAAATTTTCAAAGCGTAAAGCATATCAAGTGACTTAGTAGTGTGTGGTTGAGACCTAGGTTTTAAAAGGCGATAAGCGCTTCACGGCGATCAGGGTCAAAACACCTAGGCGTTAGGTTTTAGGTGCCCGTCTCACATGCAAGCTCAAAACACCCATATGAGAATATTAGATACTTAGGAGTGCGGATAAAATACATACCAACATGTATAAGAGAAAAAAAATATATAAAAACTGCCGCATATCCGATCAGTTTTGCCGTATTATTCACCAACACAAATTAGGCATTTTAAATCAATCAAAACAGAAGGCACTAAAAAGCCCTAAGGCCCCTAGAATGAAAAACCCTATTAAGCGCCGCCTTTTACAGCCTCGTGTAAGAAGAGCGCCTTGAGTAAGGCAAAACGTTATTGCCATCGCCTAAAGGCGAGGTACAGCTTTTTTAAACTAAGATTGAGACCTTTTTAGACCACATGCATGATCAGTTTTGAATGATAAAAAACATGTATAACTATCGACAAGTTGTTATCTTCTTTGTTCTCAAAATCAAAAGAGAACCAAAAGCTACGAAGGAAAACTACATTATTCTCCTTTATTATCTTCAAAAGAATATCGTAACCAAGCTATCACTCGCCCGTTATCTTTTTCACCATAAAATATTAATTCATCACAGAAAAAGATAAAAGTTAGAGAGAAAAAAAATTGATATAGAAAAAATATTAAAACTCGCAATTGTTTGAAGAAGACATGAAAGAAATATTGAAATAAAATATGTATATGGACTGTTTTGGGCCTTTGTGTTTGGTTTTACCAACCTACTAACAAGCTAAATCTCACATTCTTAATGGCCCATCAAATAAACATCTAGGTAATAAAATTGAAAGAGTTGGTTAACTTTATAGACAAATCAACTTTTGAATTTATATAAAATAATTAGGATTTTGCTATTACCAGTGGGCTGTCTATAAAAAATTTATTCCATACATATTATTGATTTCGAAAATATAGAAAGTAAGTTTCAGTTCTTCTAACTCAAATTTGATTGATAGGTATTCATTTAGCCTCCACTAGTAACTGGACTAGATACATAACATTGGTATGGTCAAGAATCCAATGTTATGTATTTAGTCCAGTTAATACGTGAGTTTTCATTCGTTCAACAGATATCAAAATGGATAGTTAAGAAGGTAACTGTTGAGGTAAAAATCCGCCGGGTTGGTGTTGACGACCAAGAGGTGCCGTTCCTCGTCACCCCGAGTTTAGATTATATGACAAACAGTAAAGAATTAGTTAGGAAGAGACCCAACACCGAAATTGGTATCGGGTTCCATGATCCAAGGACCCGAGGGTTTTAACCCTGTCGGATGGCGATTCCCCGGATGTAACACATTTTCCGTGGAAAGGGTGTTGTACGCCACGATGTTCGAGAATCAATGGTTTAGAGAAAGAGTTTAGAGAGAGAATCTAGAGAGAGATTCTAGAGAGAGAGTCTCGAGAGAGAAAATAAGGAAAGGGCAGGCCCCCTTTACCATGAGGGGTGAGCTCTATTTATAGAGCTCACATGTTACCTGTCACAATAGTTGGTGGGGCTGGTTTGACCATGACCACAAATGGGACGGAGCAGTAGCTCCATCAGTTCTTCGATAATGGGATGGAGCCGAAGCTCCATCACTTCTTCAGTAATGGGATGGAGCCGAAGCTCCATCACTTCTTCAGTAATGGGATGGAGCCGAAGCTCCATCAGTTCTTCAATATCTGTTAGCCATTATCCGTTGGGTTTTGGCATGGTCCAGGAGTGGAATGGAAACCCATCAGCCACGTATAGGATGGAGGCCTTTCCTCCAGGCATGAGATGAAGGCCTATCAGCCAGATTGGGGAGACTATTGGTGACCCTACTCCAACAAGCCTCCCCCTAGTCTAGTGATGTTGAACGTAGTGATACTAAACTAGATTTAAGTCCTTATTGACCTTCATCATGATGAAAGGTTGTAATTCGTCATGTGCTTAAAAATAGCTTTTTGTGAGAAGAAACTTCTTTCTTGAACATGAAGCTAATCAATAGGATACTTGATCCATCAATCTTACAATTTATGTATTAAATCGAATTAATTCTTAGGTTGTTCACCCTTTGGTTATTCTTTAGGGGAAATGGGTTTTAAAATATTTGAACCCATTTGGTTCTTTTCAACAATTTGTATTGTGTTACGAAGCGTCCTTCGTTGAGAGGATACATGATCCTTCAATACTAGGATATTCTCAGACTAGTACGAAGTCAATTGGTAGGTTGCTCAACCTGTCAATGTTAGGATATACGTTCAGACTAACATGGAGCTGTTTGTTTAGGGCGTTCACCCTTCCGTCATTCCTCATAGAAAAACTTGTTTTCAAGGAATGGAACCTATTATTAGGCGGTTCAGCCGATAAACTCGAGGGAGACTTAGCTCCATGTGTTACATGATTTTTATGTAATCGACGTTATCCATATAGGAGATTTAGCTCCATGTTTTGCATGCTTTTATAACACATGTAATTTAGAGCAAAATTCTTATCTTCTAAGTTAGATAAATAATTAGGTGCGAGTATTCTACACCGTATGCCGATTAAAAAGACATCAAACTTAAACAAGTTGGACACCTTAAAACGTCGGTAACGGGAGGTATCACACCATTATGGTCCCCCAAATGCTAATAATGTTTATTATTAGTACTAAACTCATAAATTATACAAGTACAAGACTTATCACCTATATAGATTCTAAGTTATCGCAATACAAATATAATTAAACCATGCATAAAGTTTATCGATTGAGACCACTTCGAGCTAAATGTGCGTTAGCGCGAGTTTTCGATGTTGAATTGTATGAGCTAATCAACCTATGTTTTTAGTAGATTCGGAATTTTATTTCACATAGAGTTCTTATAATGCGGTGTATCATTGGGAATCAGAACATATGTATCCTTCGTTTTGTATGTGCATCAAATTTATTTATATTACTCTAATAAAAATGGTAGTGTGATTTGAGTAAAAATGATGGGTTTAACATAAAGTGACCGAGGGTTGATCTAGAAGAAGTGATGGAAATTGTAAAAACTAGTAGAGAAAACTCAATATAAAGTGTAATGATAGTCCAAGTATGTTGTTTCCGTAAGGAATGAGGTTTTTGAACTGATTTGGATCGGATAGTATCAGGTAAAAAGTGATTACAAATATGATGGTTTTAGAATTTGGTGCACTCCGATGGAAAAAGGCTCCGACGAAGGTTGCATGAAATACTTAAAGTTATCTTTAAGGCGCTGGAACAATATGGTACGAGAGATATATGTAACAATATGAGTTTATGTAGTGAGCTTTAGATAACACTAGGTGTGATAGAGATATATGCCGTGGCATCGAGCACCGGAAACTTTTAGAATTCGGTCCATTCTTTTATCTTCAACGTATAATGTGGTACGAGAGACTTATTCCAGGGATGGAGGTAAACCTGGTAACAACAACCTAACGCCAATGTGAAAATGTATGACGGAATGCAGGATCCAGCATAAGACGGAAGATGCGCCTTGCCAGCACGAGCCGTTCCCCAACATCAACCCATTGGTTCAACAATGTTTGGCCCGAGGTCCTGGGTCGGAGGTCATGAAAGAGAGTTTTATCACTCGGAGGTGCCGACGAGCCAAAGGTTCCTTGGCTGAGGTGGGCTCCAGGGGAAACAAACTTCATTGAGCTTCGGATGAGACGGGTTCTTGCGGATGATCTTCGAATGAGAGATACTCCGGCTAAGGGAAGTTTCCAAGTGAGCTGCGGCTAAGATGAGCTTCGGCTAAGGTGAGCTTCGACTAAGATTGACACGATTTTAGGATTAGCTTCGGAATAGGTGAGCTTTGATATGAGGGTGGTCGACGCCTTGGGAGTACCTATTGATGGAAGAGGGGCTCTAAGCGATCACGAGCGAAGACGTGTCGGGTTCGCTTGGACTATGCTATGTATGCATGATATTTTGTTTTTTATAGGGGATCTTGATCCTTTATTGGTGACATGATTTTAGGATTAGCTTCTAAATATGTGAGCATTGGAATAATGAACTCTACCCTAAAGGAGGGATACTTATAGAAAGGATGGGATTTTACTTTGTATTGGCATGACAATTATTAACTTGAATCGAGAAGGTAAAGCCACGTGACTTAACAGTCCCTAGTCACTTCTCAAGACCCCTTGGTCAATGTATACAACGTGTAAATATATATAAATGAAGGCCTAGGTAGTTTCACACTAGCAATCACTTTACTTCATTCACCTTACTTATTTGTCCATATTTACATACAAACAGTACAAAAGTTGAGTATTATTATATAGACAAACCGTACTTATTTGTCAAAAGCTTTTTAAAGTCACATCGCATAGTCTTGTACATTTGTATTTTCAACATTACTTTAATGATACCTTTTTACCAAAAATACTATTTTATTAGTACTTGTGTATGAGTTATATTATTTAATTAGTACCTTTGTCACAATAACATTATTTATTTATTTTATTTTTTAGACACTTAAAAAATACAATGGTTTATATTATGACATCTTTATTCACAAAAGTTGACCTATCACCTCACAAAGGACTTGCACTTTTATTTACAAAGCATGCTTTCCTTTGTTCGAAATTCAAGACAAGCTTTCACTTTATTGGCTAGTGCCAACTATAACTATAAATAAATTAAAAATCTTGTACCTTTCTATTAAAGCAAAATTGTAAACAATTATATATATATATTTTCAAGAATATAATATATATTAACGAGTATTATCATCTTATCTAAAAAGTGGTGTGAAACATTATAAAATGATCGATATAAGCTTTGCTAAGGAAAACCGGATACGAAATCTGTGAATATGTCTAGTCGTAAAAGTAAGACTAATAAATTTATTTTCTCTTAAATATAGATATTAAATATATCCGACTTATAATTCAATATCCTCAATTCGTTGACTATTTCGAAAGATCCATTTTCTATTTATTTTTGCTTTAGTAGTGATTCCACGTACTAGTTGCGATCAATTGATAGATTGATAAAATCATGTAATAATCCTAACTTTTAGGAATAATTTAAATAAGATTTTTACTTTTGAAACTTTTTATTTTTTTTTACCTTTTGTAATTTACTCTTGGACTTCGTAAAACAAAATGTGAAACATACATCATCATGATAGACATTATACTTTTATAGAGAGTAATCTATAAAATATTATCAACATTTTTAACTCTTTAATTTTGTAAAGACATACAAAAACATAGAGAAAGATTTGCCTTTCTTATTCATAATGGTTAGAATAAGAAAAATCATAGGAAAACTTACAAATCAGGGGGTCGGCCCTTTAATGATGAGAACACGAGAATTTTTGTTCGTGGTCCCACGGATGGCGCCAATGTTGAGGTAAAAATCCGCCGGGTTGGTGTTGACGACCAAGAGGTGCCGTTCCTCGTCACCCCGAGCTTAGATTATACGACAAACAGTAAAGAATTAGTTAGGAAGAGACCCAACACCGAAATTGGTATCGGGTTCCATGATCCAAGGACCCGAGGGTTTTAACCCTGTCGGATGGCGATTCCCCGGAGGTAACACCTTTTCCGTGGAAAGGGTGTTGTACGCCACGATGTTCGAGAATCAATGGTTTAGAGAAAGAGTTTAGAGAGAGAATCTAGAGAGAGATTCTAGAGAGAGAGTCTCGAGAGAGAAAATAAGGAAAGGGCAGACCCCCTTTACCATGAGGGGTGAGCTCTATTTATAGAGCTCACATGTTACCTGTCACAATAGTTGGTGGGGCTGGTTTGACCATGACCACAAATGGGACGGAGCAGTAGCTCCATCAGTTCTTCGATAATGGGATGGAGCCGAAGCTCCATCACTTCTTCAGTAATGGGATGGAGCCGAAGCTCCATCACTTCTTCAATATCTGTTAGCCATTACCCGTTGGGTTTTGGCATGGTCCAGGAGTGGAATGGAAACCATCAGCCACGTATAGGATGGAGGACTTTCCTCCAGGCATGAGATGAAGGCCCATCAGCCAGATTGGGGAGACTATTGGTGACCCTACTCCAACAGTAACGTTTTCTTTTGTTTCATATTTCTGCAACCTATTGGTTGTTAATTCGACATGTTTTAACTGAAGAGGTGGATAGATTATAGATACTAATTCTTACATTGATATGTTAATTTGATCTTTTTTTTTAGGTGCTAAAAGCGTGTTAACCCGACTTAATTTCCATTCCTCCAACTCAAATTTGATTGATAGGTGTTCTTTTTTGCCTCCACTTCTAAGTGAACTAGATACATGACATTGGTATTGTCAAGAAAGCGGTCCCAACATTGATCAAATAAAACGAGGTTCAAAATTAAGGTAATCTCTAATCGATATGGGGTATAACGGTTTAGTATTATTAATTTTATTAATATTAATTTGATGTATTGAATTGTTTTTTTTAAATTGGTTGTGTTAAAGGTTATACAATATGACCATTGACGATGCTCAAGGATCGACACACAATTTAAGTTGGTACTATGACATGTGAATCAACATATGCCACAATATCAGCCACAATATCGTAAGATATATTATAAACTGTATAATAATTAAAGATTATGAATATAAAGTTTAAACCAATGAAGATAACAAAGTTTTAATTAGTAGTAAAATAATTTTACATATTTTGTAGTAATCTTGTGATTTTGAGATTTAAACAGACTTGACCACACATGTTTTTCAACCGTACTAAATTAACAATTCTAACCTAAACTTATATTGACCCACTACCCAACCTGACCTCTCAATCTTTCCACCTTACTGTTTGATTCTTCCGATAAGTTTTTAAAGTGTTTGGATAGAGTCAAAGGGCTTTAAGTTGTTAGCCTTATGAAGTCTAAATAAGTTCATTTTCCTTACTCTTCAATTTTGGTTTATTTATCTAAGTTTCCCAATTTATATTTCTATCACTATATTTTAGGTATTCTATTTTCGTGCGGAAAAAAAATGATACGATTACTTCAGTATGCAAAATTAATTTAGATTTCAACGATGGTCCAATGTAAAATTTGGTTTATGGAAGTCGATGTTGATACACTGATTAAGGCTGTGACAAGAGCCACTCCTTTAAAAAAATAACATTACAAGTTTCTTTATTGCTGACGGTCTAACAACTTTTGAGTTGTTTATGTGTTCAGTAATAATCACTTTTTTTGTAGGAAAAAAAAAGGCTACAATTACCTTTTTTTGACAACATGGGTTATGTTTATCTTAAATGGGTTAAACCAAAAAAGATGGCAAATAAGGAAACATGTCAAGCGTGTTGTAAGTCGTCAAAAATCTTATTAGAAAGTAGTAAATGTAAGATGTCGGCTAAAAAGGTACCTAAAAGGATCTGGTTACATTGGTTGTGATTGGAAAGTAGTAAATGAAATATCGGCTAAAAAGTTAATAAAAAGGAAACCAATTACATTGGTCGAATGGGTCGAAAGTCGTCTGATCTGTTTGTTTTGCATAAACATCTTAGATCATTTTTTATTTAAAAAAATACATTATTATTAAAGATTTTACAGTTATATAACTTAATATTTTTGAATAGTATTTGGCACACTATTTATTTGTATATATAATAAAAGAATAATTTTTTTGGATGTAAACTTTGATTCCAACCCGTGTCAAAATGACCCATTTTGATATGTTAAACGTATACTTTTTCTTTTACGTGAAACATTATATTTTCAAGAATGCTTTTTATTGGACATGTTTGTATGCTGTATTCTACGTGTTATAACAATTGTGTGTTGGATTACATTATCTTTTCGGCCTTTGCAACGTATTTAACTTTAGTGAAGTTGACGATGTGCTTTGATTACGTGTTCAGCCTTGCTACGTATTTTACTTCATCTAAAGTTGGAAAAGTGCTTTGATTACAATAAAGATATCACATGTGAAAAACGTTTAAATTGCAAATATCGTTGTGGATTACTTTGTTACTATTTTACACATACTGTCCAAAACATTTATCAAAATCGTTTATATTATGTTTGAATTGCATATTTGACATTTTCAAGTTACAGATTTCGTATTACAAATGAGGTGGTAATCTCTACTTAAACTTAAGTTTTTAAACTATAAATTTTGTTACAAGGAATTACTTACACTTTTCTTATAAACTTTACGAACTCACTCAACTTTATGTTGACATTTTAAGCTATCTTTTCAGGTAATGATTAGACATAGGATTACTAGAGACTTCTTTGGACCTAAAAGACTTGTCTTATGCATTTTGAATTATCATTTTTATTCTCTTATGAACTTGGGATTGTGTTTGGATTATTTCATTTGGTTGTTACCCGAATATGGGATTTTACATTTGGATTATTGTTTGTATTGATACTATTATCGTGGATTGGCTCCACAAGACATAAGAGTTTGCTTATGATTGTGCGATATCATGACACGTATTTATCAAATTATATTTATTTCGTTTAGATATTCTCTTAAACTATACAATGTGTTGTGACGATCGCCAATCGCGTTGCACCCTACGTTTCCGCCAAAGGTGGGGTGTGACAGATTGGTATGAGAGCACATGGTTATAGAGAACCAAGTGGTTTGGCCTAGACTATAACTAAGAGTCCTCATATAGATTCTTTTAGGGATCTTTTCATTGATTTCATTACGTCTCACTACTAGCACGCGCCGACTCATTCTCCTAAGGAAGATGGAGACCAATACATTTTATTTGATTTATTCTTTACATTTATGTTTCTCGATTTCATCTTTGCTACTATTTGAATCTTGGTTTAACTCTTATATTTCAATACTTAATCTGTATATGTTAATATTATGATAATGAGCATGGGGAGCGGCCATGTATATGAGACGAGGTGGATATAATTAGGTGTGTACAACGTAATTATATCCATAGCGAGTCATATATATGTTTACATGACGATGTTTGTAGTTATAATACAAAACATACCAAAATTTATCATGGTTAAATTGTTGATCATGTCCCTTACTTGCAATTCGCGATTTTGTTATACTGACATATGCTTACTTCTTTTCTTATGTAGATGCCTCCTCGTAGACTTACTCAGGCTCAAATAACCGCTATGATCGTTGAACAGGTAGCTGCTGTTGTACCGACGATTGTGGAACATGTCATCGCTGAGGTTCAGAATCAGCCTAACCAGCCGAATCAGCCTAATCAGCCTCATCAACCTAATCAACCCCCTCAGGCTGGCACTTACAAGGAGTTCTTAAACTGAAAACCCAAGGAGTTCGACGGAAAGGGCGGGGCCCTTATCTTGAATCAGTGGTTCAAGCAGGTTGAATCGGTGTTCGATATCAGTAATTGCGGTGAACAGAACAGAGTTCGGTATTCTACACATTTCCTCAAGGGAAAGGCCCTCACTTGGTGGAATTCGGAACTTAAGACTAGAGGTAGAGAAGCCGCACTGGGTATGACTTGGGAAGATGCGTGAGCTCTTATGCTAGAAGAATTTTGCCCTTGTAACGAGATGAAGAAACTGGAGGTGGAGCTTTGGGATCACACTATGGAGGGAGCTAATCTTGTTGCCTATATCGATCGTTCTCATGAGCTAGCACATCTCTGTCCTCATATGGTAGTTCCTGAGTCTAGACGCATTGAGCGTTTCATTTACGGTCTGCACCCAGAGGTTCGTCGTTCATTGAGGGGTATCGACCCTTCCACTATTCAGAGCGCTATCCAGCGGGCTGGGGCTATTACAGATGATTTGGTCAGAGATGGTATTCTATCAGTTGAGAAACGTAAGAATGATGGTGAGTCAAGTAGGCAGAGTAAGGATAAGAAAGCTAGAACTGACAAGAACAGTGATCGAGGATCGTACGCTGGACTGGCACCCAAGTGTGGAAAGTGCAACTACCATCATAATAAGAATTCGCCCTGTCGGACTTGTGAGAACTGCAAAAGGTTTGGTCATTTGGCAAAGGACTGTAGGGTGAAATCTAGCAGCAGTTCCAGTTAACACTTATAGGCCTGGAGCGTGTTACGAGTGTGGTAGTACGGAGCATTATCGCAACGCCTGTCCAAAGTTAGGCAACAATGGAGGAAACACTGGAAATCGCGCTACTCAACCGCTCATAACCAATGGAAACCAAGGGCAAGGAAATCAAGGTAATCGTGGAAACCAAGCTCGAGGAAGAGCCTACGTGATGGGTACTTTTCTTTATAGAAACTAACATTTCTTTTACGTTATTTCGTATTCGACGACTTTTGCTTCATATCTTATCTCATGAATTTCGGGATGAAATTCTCTTAACTGGGGGTACTGTGACAACCGTCACCAAATCTGCCCGGTCAACGTAATTTCATTTTTTTTAATTCTATTAGTCAACGTGCTCTCTAGTTGTCTGTCATTACTTGTTAACTGTTATTTAACGTGAATTTTTAAACTTGAATACTTAAACGTGATTATTTGTGATGGGAAATGTTGGTGACCTTTTTATATATCGAAAACTTGCATGACATGTTAGGAATTTCACATTAGCGTAAGGTTGAGCTTCTACGTATATCATAGACAAAAATTTAACGTTTTAACGTTATTACTATTGTTGGAAATTCAACACAAAGTAAAACTTTTTATTTTAGTTATTCATAATATTTTCGAGTTATATATTTCGTTGGAGTTCGTATTCGTATTTAGTCTCGAGTCTTTTCTTGTTAACGGGATTTCGTGTAACTAATTCGTTAGTCGCTTTATTCTAGTCGGGATTCTAAATTAGTTTATGGATTTTTAACTAACCCATTTATTTAGTCAATATAATCCACCAGACCAACAAACTAAGCCCAACCCACGACCCCATTACCCATACTCGGTTAAAAATCCCGATTCCTATTTAGTTTCTTATTCGACAAAACACAAAACCCTAATTTAATTATCGATCTTGCTTCATCTCCTCCACCTAGTGTCCGACCTCCAAGACCAGCAACCTCTTTTCATCCATAATCGAGCATCGACAATAAGGAGCAAGAAGGTGATATTGTTTGCAAGCTAATCTTCTTTCGGTTTCTTTGTTTTCCGACCGAACTCACTGTCACATTCACTTGTTTCGTTTTCGGTAATCTTCAATTTTATTTTATGTTCTTGTTGTTCTTAATTTTATGTTGTCATTGTTGTAATATAGTAGTTATTTAAAGGGTTCATGTAGGTGTTGTTTTATAAAATAAAAAAAAAGAATTAGGGTTTGTAGTTACATGTATGTAAAAGAGTTGGTTAGATCATAATATGTTTCGAATTCTCTAGAACTGAAATTTAGTGAACGTTGGTCTAATCTGCGTTTTGTGTTGGTATTTACATCCGAAGTTGAGTTCATGTGTTCGATGGTTTAACTATATTAAAATTTTAATTTTTAAGCATGAAACACTTATTTATATGTCTAATGTTAGATCTGGAGTTGATGGTGGATTTACATTATCGTTTGATATTCGAAACACATCTTTACGAGTAGTGTTATAATAGTTTCTATTTCTGATCAGCTTTATAGTTTTGTGTTCGTGAGGTCATACGTTATTCACAAGTTTGTATTTCAAAATGAAATCTAAAAAATAGTTGTAGTTATTTAAATTATCTTTCCAACCACAATAGTCTCAATATCTAATTCGAAAAATAAGTTGGTCAAACGATCGAAATACAAATGTGTAGTCAGTTCGGGATTTCTGTAACAGATTTTATAGTCCAACTTCACCGGGTCATATCTTTGTAGTAACCATGTGTTTTTCTCTGAATCTTAATTCTAGGTTGTAAAGATATGAGTCTAGTTTCTCAATATATAAGTCTCATTTCCTAATTCAATCATTTGCTCATTCAAATAAGTTATACACAAATGTTGGTCAAATCTGGTTTCTGAAATGTATAATGTTGTGTCGACTTAAACTATTTTTATCTCACTCATACAGTAGAGTTAAACCTTGGTTTTTGTATATGTTTTTGTATACTGAGTACACTACTTATTATATATTTGGTTTTAATTGTAAATGTCTTTAAGTATGTTTTCAAAAATCGTTTATAACCTGCTGTCCAGAATCGCATGTTTTTGTGGTAACGTCTTTTGTACTATTTTCATAAAAATTTCCAAGAGTCGAAAACTTATGAAATTAACAACAAATATTGAAAACTCAGTAAAATGTCTAAATTAAATTTGTATTACAATTCTAACGTGTTTAAACATAACATTCGTTTAGGAAGCTCAACTGACCGAACGCTTAAGTGAATTTTACTTAACTTGCTTGCACATGACTTGAGGTGAGTTTCGTAACCCCCACTTTTAAATGTTTTCAACTTTTTGGGGGAAGACATAGCTTCTTTTACGTGAAACATTATATTTTCAAGAATGCTTTTTATTAGACATGTTTGTATGTTGTATTCTACGTGCTATAACAATTGTGTGTTGGATTACATTATCTTTTCGGTCTTTGCAACGTATTTAACTTTAGTGAAGTTGGCAATGTGCTTTGATTACGTGTTCAGCCTTGCTATGTATTTTACTTCATCTAAATTTGGAAAAGTGCTTTGATTACAATCAAGATATCACATGTGAAAAACGTTTAAATTGCAAATATCGTTGTGGATTACTTTGTTACTATTTTACACATACTGTCCAAAACATTTATCAAAAATCGTTTATATTAGGTTTGAATTACATATTTGACATTTTCAAGTTACAGATTTCGTATGACAAAGGAGGTGGTAATCTCTTCTTAAACTTCAGTTTTTAAACTATAAATTTTGTTACAAGGAATTACTTACACGTTTTTTTTATAAACTTTACGAACTCACTCAACTTTATGTTGACATTTTAAGCTATGTTTTCAGGTAATGATCAGGCATAGGATTACTAGAGACTTCTTTGGACCTAGAAGACTTGTCTTATGCATTTTGAATTATCATTTTTATTCTCTTATGAACTTGGGATTGTGTTTGGATTATTTCATTTGGTTGTTACCCGAATTTTGGATCTTACATTTGGATTATTGTTTGTATTGATACTATTATCGTGGATTGGCTCCACAAGACATAAGGGTTTCCTTATGATTGTGCGACGTCATGATACGTATTTATCAAATTATATTTATTTCATTTAGATATTCTTTTAAACTATACAATGTGTTGTGACGATCGCCAATCGTGTTGCACCCTACGTGTCCGCCAAAAGTGGGGTGTGACAAAACATAATCAAACAAAATTGTATTTCTAATTTAAATGCAGATTGTACTAGAAATTCTCGATTTTGAATTTAAAAACAGACTCAACAAAATTGTATGGAATATGTACATTAAACCTATTGAATTTGAGGAGAAGTGGGCGAAATTGATTGATGATTATGGGTTGAAAGATCATAAATGATTGTCCAAAATGTATGACATACGATCAACATGGATACCGGCTTATTTCGTTAACTCTCCATTGTTCGGATTAATGAGGACTACATCAAGATCAGAGAGTGAAAACTCGTTTTTTCACATTTGACGAATCACGGTTCAACACTAGTGAACTTCATGATTTATTTTGAGTCAGCAATGGAAAAGCAAAGATTTAAGCAAGAGTCGTTAGATTTCAAATCGATGAACACCGCTCTAAAGTTGATGACACCGTTGAAAATTGAAAAGTATGCAGCAAATGGTTACACGCGTGCAATCTTTTTGATGGTTCAAAAGGAAATTGATGCAACTTCTTGGTCTTGCTTTCTGACAGGGAGGAATATAGAAGAAGGTTGTGAGGCTTATGGTGTTAAAGATGATATAACCCAGAACGTGAATGCTTCAAGTTCAAAGATAGAACAACAAGACAACATAACTCCAACTCGTGAAGTAAAATTCAAGGTAAATTTACTTACCCAATCACATATGATATAATCTTATTCGTATAATATAATAAAAATGTGATTATTTTGATTTGGTGATTATTTACTCTTCTGATGTGTACTTAGGTTCTACATAACAAGGAAGAAGGGACTTGGGTTTGTACATGTATGCATTTTCCTCGATTTGGTATTTTATGTCGACATATATTTTTTTTTATCTTGAAGAATATAGGTCCTAGGTATTGGATCAACAAACCGTCAAGTTAATGAAATTCCTTAGAAATACATCTTGAGGTGTTGGACAAAAGATTTAATAAATATTGAATTGAGGAGAAGAAAAACATATATGGTGAAATGAATGAAGCTGTTGAAAATTTGGCAAATGAGGCGTGATATGTCGTTGATGAATGCATTAATCTTCTGAGCAATGATGAAGGAAAGCTAGCTGATTATTTTGAAACGGTTAAGGCACTCAAATTAGAATTAGAAGTTGAATTACCAAATCCCATCTCAATGGATAAAGACAATTTAATCGAGAAGTTAATTTGAGTTGCAAAGCCTGACATAATTAATGTAAAGAATCCACAATTGCTACGATACAAAGGTTGTGGAAATGAAAATCGTTTGAAGAGTTCACGAGATATTTCAATTCAGAGCACCTTGAAGGTGAAAAAGAAATGCGGGAAATGTGGAGAGACATCACATAACATAAGGACATGTAAAATATATGCAGAAGAAAAAGGAGCTGATGTGGAAAATCTAGCTGCCGAAAAAAGACAATCTGCCGAGAAAAAAATGCTTCAAAAATAGAATTCAATTTTATTTCCTAAATACTTGTTTATAATTAAGAATGTGAGACTTGAATATTGTTTTTTTAATAGTTTGTTTTTGAATCTGCTGGTCGGGGTTGAACATTATGATTTTGTTCAATTTTGGAAGTTTGTTTGGTTATGATTCGTTATGCGTTCGGAATAGTGGGTATATCATATGTGATGTATATCATATATTATATGCCTATTAAACGTAAAAGGCATGTCATATAAAACTACCTTTTCGATCTCTTCCTATGTGTCTTCCATGTTGATAACATATATCATATATGATATATCATAGGCATATCATATATGATATTATATGTAATAGGCATATTCTATATGATATACTTATTACATGCAATAGACATATCATATGTGATATTTATATCACATATCATAGGCATATCATATATGATATGCCTATCATATTTCATGATAGCTATATCAAATATCATAGGCCTATCATATATGATATGCCTATTAAATGTAATAGGTATATCATATGTGATAGTTATATGAAATATTATTATCTCTAGGTATATAACATTTAATAGGAATATATCATCTTGTTGCCATTAAAAACATATTATAAGTATATCATATATGATAGACCTACTATTAGAAATGTGAAAAACAACTATAAAAAAGTTAGAAAGTAAAATTTAAAACACTATTCAAGACTACGAGTAAACATTTGCTTTTATAAGACACATACCAAAATGAAAAAGATAACGAAAATATAGTATTGTTATACAAACACATATATGTTTGTATATCATATATGATATGCCTATTACATTATTACATGTAATATACATATCATAGGCATATCATGGCGTATCAGGTAATAGGTATATCATATATGATATGCCTATTCCATGTAATATGTAAATCATATCATATATGATATGCTTATGATATGTGATATGTATATCATATATGATATGCCTTTTACATTTAATATCATATATGATATGCCTTTTACATTAATAGGCATATCATATATGATATGATATACCTTTTACATATCACATATCATAGGCATATGATATGCCTATGATATGTGATATGAATATCATATTTGATATTCCTTTTACATTTAATTTAATAGGCATATCACATCTCATGTTAGGTATATCACATATTTTATAACACATACCAAAATTCAAAATGCAAAAAGATAACAAAAAACCTACCAAAATTCAAAAGATACCTAACATTATACTGTTTTAACTTTTAACACATACCAAAATGCAAAAGATAACGAAAAACGTAGTATTGTTAAACACACGACTTAATCACATTACACAAATACCTAACATTCTACAGTTTTAACTATTAACTCCATCCTATTCACTCAAACATTTATGCATGTCCCTAATAAAATTTTCAACAAACACCTTCCTTTCCTTTTTTTGGTAAACTGCTTTTCAAACTCCAACGCCAAATCCACCATCTTGTTGTTGTGAATGATAACCTAATGACACACCAACTTAGCAACAATCTTAGCTCTCAGGTTTTCAATTTCCAAGACTTGTGCGTTTGACTTAGAACTTAAACCAGATTTCCAACTAGCAACAACTTGTCCCATATTGTTCTCCATGTGCAACATACAAAATACTCCAGAGTCGACATTGTTGTTCTTTGTTCCCCATTTAAGTTTCATGATACTTGGTTTAGCCTTCGGAATAGTCGCAACTTTCGGGTGTTTAACATGATCCAAGAAGTTCAAAAATAATAATTTTTGCATAAAATATTGGAACACAAAATAAGAACGAAAAATATCAAAACATGATCGAAAAAAAGATATATATATATATATATATATATATATATATATATATATATATATATATATATATATATATATATATATATATATATATATATATATAGAGAGAGAGAGAGAGAGAGAGAGAGAGAGAGAGAGAGAGAGAGAGAGAGAGAGAGAGAGAGAGAGAGGAATCAATCGAATGTTGCTTAACACTGAATCACAAACAGTCTGGTATTTCTCATTATAATCCAAATCGAACCAATTGCTGTCAATAATATGGATAGAAACCTTCTTCAAATTGAAAACGAAAACTTAATATTGCAAACCAGTCTCCACAGGGAAAAATTTCACACCCCGCTAAAGCGGAAACACGAAGTGCGAAGAGCTGAAATACCATTACACGGGTTATAAAAAAATAGAACGGTTTCAAGTCAATGATTAAAATAGAAGTGTTCACAAATTCAAAAGTCAACCATGTCGTTTAACGTTTCAATACAAATACATGATTAAAGTTTCAAACAAATTCCCAAAATGATAAACAGGTCTTTCCCAATGTGAGTCCCACGTAACCATCCTGACCCGTCCATGCCATGCACTTCATTCTTACACTTAGTTTCCTGAAACATAAGATAAAGTGTCAACTAAAATAAAGTAGTGAGTGAGTTACAGTTTATAAGTTTCTCGACAAGAGTTTCCGTAAAGTATATATAAGTAAAAGAATTTCATAAATGAAATTGAAGCGGAACGGCGCTTAAATATATATATATATATATATATATATATATATATATATATATATATATATATATATATATATATATATATATATATATATATATATATATATATATATATATATATATATACTTTAAAAGTTTCCGAGGCAACGAGGTGTAACAACATCTTAAAATTTGTACCAAAAGCAAGTAGAACAATACATGTAAAATAATAGTTGCAGATTCAATCGCTAAAAGAGTGTATATGCGTAATATAACATAACTGTACACACTAAACCGATTATCCAACCGTGAGGCCCCTTACCCCGCACTATCTACTAGGAGTATTCTGATAATAGTAATATGTACTTAGATTGCCATCTAAGTAAGTAACGTTTCTTTCCTAAGTATCGATACCCATAAGTACTAAACGGCTTAACAAAGCTAATAGTGTGCGATGAACTTAAACCGGGCACTAAATAAATTTTGTTTCAAAACTGATAGTAGGCACTTATGAATCGCGTTATATTCTAATCAAGGGTTGGTTTCGCATACAAGTAATCATAGTTTAGTATAGCCAATTAACGGGGGAAAGCCAGTAAGCCGAGTAAAGGGGGCAAGCCATTAAGCCGAGTAAAGAGGGAAAGACATTAAGTTTATTGTATGCCAATCGGGGCAAATAAAACTGTTTACGCATATAAGTTTCAGAAAATGTTCAATAATAGACCAATAGTTCATAAAAGTTCCAAACGTTCATAACAGTTGCAAAAGTTCATAAAAGTTTCCAAAGACAATTTGATCTCATGTTTCCCCCAAAAAGTTATGTAAAAATTACAATAAGTAAAGGGGATGTAACTCACGGGTTGCGAAGATAAGTCTCGAGTAAGAGAGAGGAGCGGAACATGCCGGGAATCAAAGACGACCTAAACACCCAAGTGTCGTGTAAGTATAAATATTATGATTTAAGTTATGTTAAAGTTCCATTTTAACATTTTTAGTATTAAATCCTTATACTTAGATTCTATCCAAAAAGTTTCAATACGGAAAACTTATGCATTACGACATGTTCAATTACGTTTAATGTCCGATTAGTCCAATTATGTCCGAAAAGGGTCGATGTCCAAAGTAAATATGTTTAAGTCTCAAAAATAATATGTTACTGAGTTTCGGGTATATATTACGGTGAAATTTGGGCAGCGCTTCCGCGCTATAAAAATTTAGTCCATTTTACAATTCCACTTTCCCGCTTTAACAAACATTTCAAGCGATACGTTTCAACAATGCATTTGTTTTTAATCATCAAATTTAACCAAAAAATATTTTTCATAAAATCAATTACCTGTCTAAACATATATTATGTGATAAATTTACTAGTTCTCGTTTCTTAATTTTCACGTTGCAAAAAAAAAAAAAAAGTTTTTATGGTCAGCAAGATCCAGACAACGCTGTCTGGACCTCAGCCGCTGGCTGAATATCTTCAGCCGCCGGCTAGAGGCCTTCGGCCAGTTTCACCGTTTTGATACTTTTCGATTTTTAAGCCATTTAAATGATAGATTTTGACATGCAAACTGTTCTTAATGAAGTATAAACATATTAATGTCAAAACCACAGTTTCTTTTAGATCTTTTACATCAAAAGGTGGATCTATGTGAAAAACCCGTTTTTGTGTAAGAAAAACGTTATGAATCTTTATAAAAACAACTTTTTAAACCATAGATCGTCCATGCAAGTTTTTGTTTATGTAATAACAGTAAAATAAAAGAGTTTTACCGAAGGAAAAAGCTTGGTGACGGTTTGGATGAGATAGAGCTTCAAAATGGTGGAAATCTTCTTCAAAACGTTAACCCTTTTTGATTCCTTGCTTTAGGACGATTTGCATAAGTTTTGGTGGTGATTTTTAAGCAAGGTTATAGATAACGTAAGGCGTGGCGTGGCGGCATGAGCAAGCCTCAACCTTTGCAAGAAATGGCGAGACATGACGTTTTTCAAGGCGTGAAAAAGCGGCAAAAAATTAATATATTTTATAATTTTATATATACTTTTATATATATTTTTACTATTATTAAGTTATATCAACACCAATAAATTATAAAAAGTTAATAATTTCATATATCAATATACAACTAATGTAAAATATAGTAACCAAGCTTTACAAAGAAGTTATCCATCATTTCGTGTCGGCTACTCCAAGCCTTGAGAAACGGCGAGAGATGGCGGCGCCATGGCGGCTACTCCAAGCCTTGAGAAATGGCGAGACATGACGGTTTCATGGCGGGTTATTTAGAACACTGTTTTTAAGTGTTTAATTGCAACTTTTGTGGAGGAAATCACTGTTTTTCTTTGGCTTGGTGTTCTTGGGAGTTTAGAGAGAAATATTGTGTGTGTGTGTTTTAATTTTTGGAAAATGATAAACCAAATGAAAGGAAGGAGTGGGAAAGAGGTATTACTGCCCTAGGGACTCTAAATGGCAGTAATCTTTGAGTTTAGACTAGAATTTTATTAGTTCCCGTTATGAACTTAGTCAAGTTCATAGTATAGTTTCTTGGTGTTAGGATTTATAAGTTGATTCCGACTTTGGTTCCGACACAATCATAGTCACAATAAAGTACGAACAAGAATGATACGATCACGATAAAGTACGTCTAAGGATTTGCACGGACATAATAAATGAGAATCACCTGAATTTGGACTGTTGTCACAAAAAAAATCCTATTGAAGAAAAAAAATAACGTTAATTCAAAACTAGATACATCTAATTTATTTATATTGTATATCACATCTGATATTAATTTATATCACATGTGATATAAGAACTAAAATAGAAATGTGTTTATAAAAAAAGAAAAAAATTACTAGATCAACATTTTTCATCGACTTCTTTAACGGATGGTTATCAAGTTCACGAGAAACAGTTGATAAAAATGATTCAAATTCCTTTTCAGCATCATAATCGTTATAATGCATTGCCTGCGACTGAATAATAAAAATTAATAAGAAACTCAAAAAAAATTATAACTTAAAGTAGAAAATATATGATATACCTATTCTATGTAATAGGTATATCATAAGCATATCATATATGATATACCTATTACTTGAAATAGGAATATCAAATATCATAAGCATATCATATATGATATACCTATTACTTGTAATAGGTTATCAAATATCATAGGCATATCATATATGATATACCTATTACTTAAAATAGATATATCATATATGATATTCCTATGATATCTGATAGTTATATCACATATCATAAGCATATCATATATGTAGAAAATGAATTTTTTTTTAACTTAAGGTAGGAAATGAAAAAATTATAACTTAAAGTAGAAAATGAAAAGAATTAAGTAACTTACAATGGCATCAGTCGAAAATAAAAATCTCGATAAAGCGTTTGGTTCTTTATTTTTTTCTTTGTAGTTTATAACTTTAACCCAAACATCAATTACTTCGGGTTCAATAGCCAAAGATGGTGCCAAACTTTCTATTTTTATTTGTGGTGTCACGAACCCAACTGTCATTTCATAATACCGGTTCCCTATAAAAAAATAAAATGCATAAAATGTAATCAACTTTAATTATAATCACATATTATAAAGAAAATCTAACCTAAAATTTCAAATAAATTAAAAACATACATTTTGTCACCTCGCATTGCAAACACACTATGTGCAATTGAATGTTCCGCGGGTGAAGTCTTTGTTTCAGTTGCCATTTTCGTGTTTACATAAGGTGAAGAAACATATAATGACGACTTCTTTTGACGTTTTTCAGCTTTGGGTTGTCGTGCATAAGTTTTTGGGCTTCCTTGATCAACAATATTTTCAATAGAAACAGGGAAATTTGGAATCACTTCAACATAATCAGTAAACTCAATTGGACTTAGGTACAAATCATTAAACCTCTTTGCAGGACACATACTACCATCAGATAAATCGAGAGAGAAAGTTGGAGCATCTAAGGAGTCAAAAGAAGAAGATTCAGGTTGAAGGGGATGATTAATGGGAGCACAACCTAAAATAGTTAATTGCAACGATTCAAGAACGTGATCAATATTTCCTACTGCCCATTGTGTATTAGACTCTTCGATGTTACCTGATTTACCAAATTTTAGGTTAACATTAAGCTCCCTATCACTGGATCGATAATATTCATTACTGCTTCTCTTAACATCTTCTGCTTTCTTACTTATTTCATTGTCTTGATTCCTAGAATGACCAACTCCATCGATCTCTTTTGAAGACTGAACACCGACATTTACAAATCCAACATTTCCACCCATTGAAGATTTCCCTTCACCACCATTTCCACCCATCGATCTTGGCCCTTCACCACCAACATTTCCAGACACACCATTCCCACCCATCGAGCTTGGCCCACCACCACCATCGGCATTACCTGTAAACTGAGCAGAAGAATTCACATTATCGAAACCTTTCTTCTTGAACAAATCATGAAATTGCTTTAAATATTCACTGGTCTTCTCATCGTCTAGATATTTGTTATAAGCTTCATCTAACGTCGTTTCAAGAACAGGCTTCACATCGCAAATAACCGAGAACATAGAATGAATTACTTGAAAACAACCTTGAAATTTGTAATAAAATAAGAAAAATTAAAAACATATCATATATGATATAACTATCAGAAATCATAAGCATATCATATATGATATACCTATTACTTGTAATATGTATATCAGATATCATAAGCATATCATATATGATATAAGTATTACTTGTAATAGATATATCAGACATCATAAGCATAACATATATGATATACCTATTACTTGAAATAGGTATATCATATATGATATGCTTATGATATCTGATAGCTATATCACATATCATAAGGATATCATATATGATATACCTATTATTTGTAATAGGTATATCATATATGATATATTGGATATACCTATCAAATATGTTATTGTACGAAACATAATAGAACCAAAAATGTAAAACATTCAAACAAATTAAGGTTTTGAAATACTAACCTCTTTGTTAGCAGTTGAAATCGCATAAATCCTTTTCAATTGATCAGTTTCTTTGTTTTCAACGACCTCATCTTCAACAACTAAAAAAGCTGTGACAACCGTCACTTTTTTCGACTCAAGATAGTCTAGTATGCCTATAGCTCTTACCTACTTTTACAAAAAAAATTTATATAAATTTTCCTTATACTTTACTTATGTGTGTTATTGCTTTAGACATGTGTGTATATCTCTGTATGTATTTATTATCGTGTTAGAGTAGATGCACAAGTAGTTAGTATCCACTAGATGAGCTCCTAGATGACTTAGCGAGTAAATCCCGTTTTTGAAATTATTTGTATGTTATAACTATGTGAACTTATAAATATTTTGTTAACACAAATCCTCTTTACTAAAGTAAATGATGATACATTTTTACTATTCCGAGTTCCGTCTAAATTTCTTTTATCGTAGCTTCAGGTGTGCGTCCCGTTCTTGTGTGTACGTAAATCACACTTGTAAGTGTATGTGTTGTAACTTTCCGGTATTAGGGCCTAGCCGTGATCTTTCTTTGGCCGAAACCTAATCCAAACACACCCAAACTTCTTTTAACCCTAATACTCACATTTCTAAACTAACCAAAAACCCTAACCCTATTTCCCCTCCCAAAACCGTCGCCCCCCTTTTCCTTCTCCATTAAGCCTTCGACCTCCCACCCTCCTTTGCAGCTTTCTATTCGTTTCTTGGAGTGCCATAACCAGTCGTCACTTTCTAATCCACACATACAACCTTGTGTTTCTTTTCTCTTGGTTGGAAACTGTAACACCCCATCATTTCATGCCCACGATATTGTCCGCTCTGCCACATCAAGGCTCACGGATTTGTTTTTGGCTGAAATTCCCAGGGGGTCACCCATCCTGGAACTACTCTGGCCCAAGCACGCTTAACTACAAAGTTCCTAAGCTCTGCAGTGCCTGTAGCCACCAAAACGCGTTGTGTCATGAAATGCTAAAGGTTTACTCATATACCCAGCATCACTCTTGTGCACGGGGATGTGGGATTTGCCTAAGGTGTCACAAACACCCCCACTTGGGACTCAACGTCCTCGTTGAGGTTTGCCCCACCATCCCAAACGTCACAAGAGTGGCTCTGATACCACTTGTAACACCCCGCCATTTCATGCCCACGATATTGTCCGCTCTGCCACATCAAGGCTCACGGATTTGTTTTTGGCTGAGCTTCCCAGGGGGTCACCCATCCTGGAACTACTCTGGCCCAAGCACGCTTAACTACAAAGTTCTTAAGCTCTGCAGTGCCTGTAGCCACCAAAACGGGTTGTGTCATGAAATGCTAAAGGTTTACTCATATACCCAGCATCACTCTTGTGCACGGGAATGTGGGATTTGCCTAAGGTGTCACAGAAACCCTTTCATTCGAAGATCCTCATTATCAGCTTTCAATTCAGCCATCATCCTCATCGAGTTGTAGTGCAAGTGTTGCTAGGTATGTGTTATTTTCGGTGTCTCATCTTGGTCTAGACGTGATCTTCACCATGTATATGTATTTATGTTCAAACCTATCCTTGTTGCTTTATCTCGTTGGAGTCTCAAGCTAATCGAATCACTCAGCCCGCATTCTCAACTTTGATCAGCTCTAGGATCGACCTCCATTCCTCTTGGGATTAAACTGTTTGAAAAATGAGTTTAAGTCCATTACTATTGCACAACTACTGCTCATTAGTAATACAAGTATACCAGTTACTACTGCAAGTGTATTGGTTAATACTGCAACTCTTATGGTTACTACCGTCGAAGACTGTTACTACCCATCTTCTGTTACTACTACTTGAAGAGTTTAGATAAACTTAGAATAAATTTGTAATTATCTTTTCCTTATTTGTAGCAATTGTAGTTATATTACAATCGTAACTGTTTAGTCGTTTCCCAGATTTGCTAGGTTAGCCTCAAGGTCTATATATACATAGATCCTTGTATTTGGAAAAACACGTGTATTAGTCTTTCGTTTATTATTAATACATTGAGGCTTATAATTGATTTTCGTTATTGTTCTTGTTCATTATAAAAAATATTCTTTTAATCAATAAACTTGTAATATCAAAGTGTTTATATCCGCTACTAAACTTCTTTGATAGATCAAGATCTTTATTCAAAGTGTGGTTGTGTTTACATAACTATATTAATCCTGACAAGTGGTATCAGAGCACAGGAGGTTCTCAAGATCTACTGATCTACAAGTTTTTGTTGAAGCCTCAACAAGAAACAAATTACTATCAATCATGACTGATGTGGTGGTAAACAAGGTTCCGGTATTTAACAACAACGATTTTGATCTTTGGAAGTTAAGGATTAAACAACACATATTGCTTTCTGATTATGCAATATGGGATGTAATTGTGAAGGGGAATAAACAAGCTCTCACCTTGTGAGCTGATGGAACACCTGGAGTTGTTCATCCTCCTACTACAGATCAAGAAAGAAAAGAGAAACAGACTGAAATCAAACCTCTCAGTATTCTTCTAATTGCTATTCCTAATGAATACCAATCATAGTTTGAAGAATATGGGGATGCAAAGTCTATGTGGGAAGCTCTTGAGAAGATATTTAGAGGAACAAAGAACACAAATAAGAACAAGAAGGCTCTTCTTAAACAGGAGTATGAAAATTTCAATGTATTAAAAGATGAAAGAATGTCTTTGACGTTTGACAGATACAAGAAGCTGACAGGAGAATCGAGTAGTGCTGGTGTGAGAATAGACAAAGATGACTTGAATAGGAAGTTTCTCACGTCTCTGGGAGATGAATGGACTATTTACACGGTTTCATATAGACAGGGTGATGTGCTAGAATAGATGGAACTAGATGATTTGTACAATGACTTGAGGGTACTTGAAGCTGAAGTTGAAGCCAAGAAGACTGTCAACAGTAACAGTAGTATTAACAACTGTAATACTGCACTGATTACACCAAGTGGTACATCTCAGACTGACAACTTAGAAGATGTTTCCTTTGAAGCCTTTCTGTCACAAACTTCATGCTCAGGTCTAACCAATGAAGACCTAAGACAGGTTCATCATGCTGATCAAGATGAGATGGATCTCAAGTGGCAACTTGCTATGTTGTCATTAAGAGCAAGAATATTTGTGAATAGAACTGTGAGAAGATTTACACCTAGAGGCAATGATAGGGTTGGATTTGACGAAAACAAAGTCAAGTGCTTTGAGTGCAGTGAACTGGGACACTTTGCAAGAGAATGCAAAAACAAATCAAAATCCAACAATTCAAGGAACACCCAAGAAATCACATCAACATCCCTTGTAACACAATAGGTTTTTGGTTATGACTGGAATGATCTAGCTGAAGAGACCACTCAAAACAGAGCTCTTATGGCATATGTAGTCTGAACCGAGGATTCATCTGCCATTGTTGAGGATTTGTTTGGCTATGACTGGAGTGCAGTTGTAGAAGAAGTTTCACAGGACAGAAAACTAATGGCTATTGCATCATCCACCAAGGACACTGAATCATCTTCTCTCTCACCTGAGGTAAATTCTAAACTTTGTTCTCCTGAATGTAAAGATGTCATGCTTAAATACAGAAATCATAATCAAATTATTTGTGACACAATTAAAACAGTAGAAGAACAAAGAAGGTCAGCCTCTAGGGGAATTGAAAATCTAGAATCTCAAATAAAATCTTACAAAGCTAATGAATTAAGCTATCAAGATAAGATAAAATTTGTAGAATGGCAAAGAGATGATTTGCTAGTGAAATTAAAGTAAGCTTAGGAAGAAATTAAAAGAATTAATGAGGAAAAAGATAAAGTTGAATTGAATGTAGGGAAGTTAGAGTATGCTTCACAGTCTGTAAATAACCTAAATCAACAAGAAATCATTGGAAAAGCAAAATACGAAATAGGTTATAAAGAAGTAGCCCCACTATTCAATCAAAATTATATTCCTCCATCTTTAAACACTGTAACACCCCGCCATTGGCGGGAACGCAGGGTGCAACCGATTGACAATCGTCATAACACAACAGTAATATAAAGAATATAATCTATATGAATAAATAAATAATGTATTGGTCGCCATACTCAAGGTATAAACCTTAGTACACGAAAATCGTCAAACAGTACAAGAAGAATATTCAATGTAAACATCGACGAATAAAATAATGCTTGGGCGTGCAAACCCGAAATGTAAATCAAATGTATAAATAATAACGTTCACAAATGCAAAAGATGTCCTGAGGTCATCTAGAGTCCGACTCCTACATCCAAGTCCTATCCCTGCTCATTACCTGAAAGTAAAGGTGAAAAAGGTCATCATAAAGTTGAGCGAATACATTGAGTAGTAGTAAAAGTAATTAATCTCATAGTACAAATCAGTAAAGAAGAATTGTGTAACCAATGCATTTTTTAAGTAGTATAAAAACAATCATCTCATCGTATAGTATAAAAGTACATCCCAAACATTCAGTATAATCGGAACATAATAAGTGAACCTCATAGAGAGCCTGCGATATCGGTATGAAACACACCGATAATCCATCATAGTAAGTGCACCTCATAAAGAGTGTGCGGTATCGGTATGACACACATACCGATAATCCATCGTAGTAATGCACCTCATAAAGAGTGTACGGTATCGGTATGACACACATACCGATAATCCATCGTAGTAATGCACCTCATAAAGAGTATGCGGTATCGGTATGACACACATACCGATAATCCATCATAGTAATGCACCTCATAAAGAGCATGAGGTATCGGTATGACACACATACCGATAATCCATCGTAATAAGTACATCGAAGTAAGTATTGAACAACCATGTGTGATGTTTTAGAAAATCGAATTAGCTTTTATTACACAATATAGAGTTTCGAAATATCGTAAGTTTCCATAAATAGAATTATCTATTTATGGTAAGTTTCTAAAAATAGAAATGTTTCCAAAAATAAGTAGAACATCATTCTCGTAAATCATTTTATTTCAAGTCATTTAGGTTTCTTTACTTTCCCCCGATTTAAAATATAGAAAACAGTAGTAATGTAGGGGCGATGACTCACCTTATCGAGTGAGCAAATGTAAAGGGTACTTGTGTGTATATGGCGTAATAAGTTGGTCAAAACTAGAGTCCTCACTAGTACTAGAGCTCCCATAGATAAAGGTAGAAATGTATAAGAATAATATTCGACGGTTAAACACTTTGGATAATACGACAAAATTTTCAGCGAAGACATAGGTTTATTCAAACTGAGATAAGTAAAGTTCCAGAAGCAATTAGACGTCGAAGGAATTATATTTGAAAACTAGACACCCAGAGCTACATTTTAGACTAAGATATAATTACAAAAGAGTTCTTTAAGAATAAGATATGATTTAAAAAAAACTGGTTACCTAATCTATCCAAAAACGTTATTTCTATAGAAGTTGAGTTTATTACTTTATAAAGTCGTATATTTTAGGTGTAGACGAAATATACATTTTTTATTACCTTTTATACATTTAATAATCTTATAATAAATACATTTAATTATCATTAAGGTTATCTAAATGGTTACACGAAATAGATTATTGAACCTAAACACTTTATTCAAAATAATCAGATTAGAACCCTGCTCACATTTTATGTTTTTAGGAAATTCTATAAAGAGTTAGAAACTGAATCTTACGTTTTTGAAAACTAGACTCCAAGACCTACAACATATATTCAGGTTAGAGAGTCTAATTACTAATGAAAGATAGAGAAAAATACAAATTAATACAGATCAAAAAAAGAAAACCAAACTGTCCAAATTTACAAGATTGTCCAACGAATCACGAATTGCAAACGATCAACGATATAACGAAAATCACGAATAATGTAATCAACCACGCAATTAAGTATGAATAAAAAGTTTCCAAATTCAGTTCATGAAAATAAGATATCAATACTTCACCACGAGAATAAACACGAATAGAAAAGTATAGAATAGTTACTGTTAGTCGTAACGGTTAGGTCACCGAAAGATGATTATCGTTACAAATCAAAACTCGTCTGATAACGACCCGAGGGATGTTCCTAGTTCAAACATGAACCATTAAAGAAAACCACAAATCAGATTATAACCAAGACAAGATTAATAACAAAGACTAGGAAAGAAATGGAATGAGTTCGTTTAGGAGCGTTTACTTACGTATACGATCCTTGTGGCTAATACGAAACAAACACCAACTCGAGAGGCAATTCACGGGGCTTAGATAACACAATTGACATACACAATTTAGAATCGTAATAATAATCTATGTGTTAACACGGTTTTGACAATTAGATTTGAAATAATGAACGATAAGAATAACTCGAAATCAAAAGCAACCAATATGTGAATTTGTGAACGATTAAGGATACGAATAACCAAACTTATAACGAAGATAAAGAGAATTCTATACACTGTCCCATTTCAGATTCTAAGGACGTAATTGTCTTTCAAAAACGGCCCGCAAATCCTCAACTACAAACAATCGACAATTAGGGTTTTTTGACAAGAATTTTGATATACAATATATGTAAGTAAATGATTTCGAATATTAAGAATATAATAACGGAAAGAGGTTAATAGGACCTGGATAAGATGAGGGTCTATTCAGGTTGCTAACGTGAAGAAAATTAGGTCTTGATGCTTGAAACATCGGCTGCAAAAACAACAATGTTAACACACAACAAAAGTTTTCCAACAATTCAGATTCGACACACGTTCACCATTTTACAGATTCTGGGAGTTTGAAAACTAATTAGACGACATATCTTATATTTCTGAAAACTAGATCACGATTGATATGGAGGAAATGTAAAATCCAATGGTGGGGGAATTGGGAAGTCGACGGCTGAAAGGATATGGGGAGGGAGGATGACGGCTTACATTAGGTTTAGGTTTAGGGTTTGTTTTTTTTAGGTTAGGCTAATTAGAGATTTTAGTATGGTTTTAGTGAAGATTAAGGCCCCCTCTAAGCCAAGCCCGTTCATTATTTTTTCCCACTAGCCCAAACCGGTTGCACCATGTTTCGAACCAAGCCTCAAAAACGAAACGCTAGCTGCTGCTCCCACGTTGCGTCGCATCTAGTCTTGGGTGTGGCGCAGTGATGTTATGAATTTCCAAAGTTTTCTTTCGTTTAACGTACGCGTAACGGAAGACACCCAAAAATGTATTACACTGAATTTAAAATACACGAAACCTTTGAATAGGTACATTACGTATAATTATCGAACCCGAAAATGAAATCCAATTTTTATGGTCATTAAATATAGTAAAGTGGTAAAGTATATAAAGTACAGAATTAACCAATAAATTATATAGGAGCTCGTCTAGTGGGACTAACTATTGCACCTAACTAATACAGTAACATCATATAACAAGGTATACACACAATGCATAGTAATCATCATACATAAAAGAAAATGTAAAGATCTTTTTATAAAAAGTTTTTGTAAACACGGTAAGAGCATACGGGATATTAGACTAATCTGAGTCGGAAAAAGTGACGGTTGTCACAATATTTCACAATTAAAATCATTTCTTCCGGAAATTCAAGTGGTATAACTCTTGACAGAAGCATCATCGAAATGAGTATATAAGGGGGTTTTCGTATAGCAAATCCTCAAGATTCGCTCTTGAAGTGTTTCATGAATCTAAACACTGATTAGAATAGTTTGAATTTCCGTCCGATACTGGAACAGATACGGGTTAGAATATATTTATAATTACGTCTATTTATAAACACATACTAGATGTATGTTCACATTACCATAACAGTTCATGGGTAGTTTGTGTAAGCGCTTATGATCATTCGTATAATAATGTACACAATTCTGTTCAATAGAGAGTATGAAATCATGTAGATACATGGTAAACGATAAGTTCTCCATTATGTTGGCCAAGCATAACTTAAAACTCGTCATTAAGTATCGTTTATAGTATTTGATATGTAACACTTAATTCTTGAAACACATTCAACAATAGAAGTCAGGGGTCACGGTTAACGAACAAAATCGTTGGTCACAAAAGAATCGCACGTAATCGATATACGAGTGAAATAACTTCGTAACTCAAACGAAAGGGAGTTGGAAGCGAAAGCTACGTGAAATCTTGCAAATTAATACAGAAGTTGAAAGGTTTTACCAGATCGCGTATAACAACAAGTTTCCTCTTATGTTGCTTAGACACAAGAGAATTCTTATCATTACCTGCGAGCGATTATCACTGAATATGAAATACCGAATTACAAATAAGATCAACAAAGAGGAGATTAAGGAAAACGAAGTCATGAGAACGACTTTTGGATCATTAGAGAGTTGGATAAATAGCTAGATTGAATACTAGTAGATGAGGAAGAAATCATGCGTCAAAGAATATCTCAAGTCCGTATCAAAAACATAAAGTAATACGAGTAGGTTCGTAGGGAACTTTGTATCATACGAGTTGCATTAGGATGATTGTTGTGTAGCGCGTAAATCGAATCAATTCCACAAGTCTATATCAGCGTTTGGTGTCATCACAAGATTTCAATAACATATCTAAATGTACTAACAGAAAAGTTTACATATGGATGTGTCTGTACAGTATCATAGGTCAAAAGGACTCAAACGACTAAGATCAGAATGAATATCGCTTCAAGTATTATTTACATCCAGAAATCTCCAAGTTACATCGAGGTGGACATGAAAAGCTATCAAAAAAGCGAACTCGGGATAATGAAATGAATTAGTATTTTAATGCACCAACGCTTGGAATTTTATCGCGAGATGTCAAAAGTCTAACGCACAGAGCAGTGTCGGTTGAAGGTTTCAGTACAAAATGAAAGTCGTATGGGTATCAATGAGGTACGAGTTATTGAGTTTCAACTCATAATGGTTACTCTCCTCGACGTATGAGAATAAATTTCCAAAATGTTTCGAGAGTCATACGCGATAAAGAAATAGTCATCATATGTTACCGTCTTCTGCCTCAAGTTACATCTAAGGTCACTTCGAGGTTTCGATAAGAACAAAGATGATAAAGAATTTAAAAATATAAGTTAACTCGAAAAACTATATGTTGTCGAATGCTCATGGAAATTGTGAATACAATCAAGGAGGGATATGCTTAAAGCATACGAAATAGGATATAATGAAGTTTGGGAAATCAAATTCTTCTCGTGCTAGAATATATGTCTTTACCGAAAGAATAAGTCGACACTCACAAGCAGATTGAAATCGGATAGGTATAAATCAAAGTAAAATCTTCTTCTGCAACCGAAAGTGAAATAGATAGAAATTGCTCGAAGTAATTAGAGAATATGTTAGAGTTGACAAGGGCATCGTCTTAGAGACAATCTGATTTGATTGAGAAGATAGAGAAAAGAGTTTTCTCTGGTTTGTATAGATTGACTGATAAGGAAATCAACTAGTTTACAATCCAGATGGCTTTAGATAATACTACCGTTCTATGAAGGTACTCGACCAGTAGCAGCGGTAGTAGTATGTGGAAACCTCACATGGTTTCGAGATCATTGTTTATCAAATGATTGGTAAAAAATCTAGAATCGGATAGTTTATCTCCTCGGGGAGACGAATACATCACAAGTAAACTTTCGGCGCGAAAACGATACGTTCGCATCATTAGGAACTAGTTTCGGCTTGAGTAATTTTCACGAATAAAGTGACTATGATAAAGGGACAGAAGAATCCAGTTTAGAGAGCACGTCGTACAACTTCGTATATAAATTCCATCCATAGTTAGTTTCGACCAACTCGAGATTAGATAACAAAGTTCGGAGTGGTGCTCGAGAAAGAACGTTTAGGAAACGATTTCATTTGAGCAGATTAATATAAATCGTGAAAATGTTTCGGGGTCTGATTTCCGTATGGTAGTTAGATTCGACATTTGCACAATTTTGTAGAAGGGACCAAAATTTTAAAACGAACAGAGATAGGATAAAAATATACGTTTTTCTGCTGAGACATAAATCTGTTACCGATTAGAATGTTTATCTCCAAGTGTCAATACGAGAATCCTTATGAAAGAATAAGCCTCGAATTAATATTTCTCCTCGAATTTTGAAACAATGAAGCAACCGAAAGGATTGATACAATCTCTTAGTATCTGGTTTAAACAATTTGGTGAGTATAAATGTATATCGATTTTGTGATAATATAATAATGAATGAAAAGGGTTCAAGGATAAAGATATTGAGATAAACGAAAAGTAAAACACCATCTTCAAAATTGGGTAAGCGATTCGTCAACTTCACATCTTCAAATCTGCACGAAACTTCTTCCACGAGAGCGTCACGTACGGTAGAATAGAATTCCGGAAGTACAAAGATCGAGAAATCGAAATGAAAAAAAAATAGGAATTTTAAGTGAGGGGTGGAGTCGTAAATGAATAAGAGGATGATTCCAATACTGCAACTAGATGAGGCACCCAAAGATAGAACATACACATTTGCTTCCCGTATTCATTATCACATTATTAACGCTTACATTTTATTTAAGTAGAAGTATAAGAGTTTAAGTCGAATTCAGTTAAAAACAAGAGATGAGATTTTATAGAATTGAAAAGTGAATAAAATAGAAACTCCTTCAGCGTCGTAAGTTGTTGCGGTTCGCCGTCTTCCTTAGACGATAAGTCGATAGGTACAAGTAGTGAGACGATATAAAATAGCAAAAGATCCTAGAAAGAATCTATATGAAGGACACCTAGTTATAGTCTAGGCCAACCCACCTAGTTCTCTATAACCATGTGCTCTGATACTAATCTGTCACACCCCTCCATTGGCGGAAACGCAGGGTGCAACGGATTGGCGATCCTCATAACACAACAGTAATATAAAGAATATATTCTATATAAATAAATAAATAATGTATTGTTATGACGTCGCCATACTCAAGGTATAAACCTTAGTACACGAAAATCGTCGAATATACAAGACGAATATTCAATGTAAACATCGACGAATAAAAGAATGCTTGGGCGTGCAAACCCGAAATGTAAATCAAATGTATAAATAATAACGTTCACAAATGCAAAAGATATCACGAGGTCATCTAGAGTCCGACTCCTACATCCAAGTCCTATGCCTGCTCATTACTTGAAAGTAAAGCTGAAAAACGTCAACATAAAGTTGAGCGAGTACATCGAGTAGTAGCAAAAGTAATTAATCTCATAGTACAAATCAGTAAAGAAGATATTGGGTAACTAATGCTTTTTTAAGTAGTAGAAAAACAATCATCTCATCGTATAGTATAAAATTTCATCACAAACATTCAATATAATCGGAACATAGTAACTGCACCTCATAGAGAGCGCGCGGTATCGGTATAAAACACATACCGATAATCCATCATAGTAAGTGCACATCATAAAGAGTGTGCGGTATCGGTATGACACACATACCGATAATCCATCGTAGTAATGCACCTCATAAAGAGTGTGCGGTATCGGTATGACACACATACCGATAATCAATTGTAGTAATGCACCTCATAAAGAGTGTGCGGTATCAGTATTTTTAAGTAGTAGAAAAAAATCATCTCATCGTATAGTATAAAAGTACATCACAAACATTCAATATAATCGGAACATAGTAAGTGAACCTCATAGAGAGCGTGCGATATCGGTATGAAACACATACCGATAATCCATCATAGTAAGTGCACCTCATAAAGAGTGTGCGGTATCGGTATGACACACATACCGATAATCCATCGTAGTAATGCACCTCATAAAGAGTGTACGGTATCGGTATGACACACATACCGATAATCCATCGTAGTAATGCACCTTATAAAGAGTGTGCGGTATCGGTATGACACACATACCGATAATCCATCGTAGTAATGCACCTCATAAAGAGCGTGCGGTATCGGTATGATACACATACCGATAATCCATCGTAATAAGTACATCGAAGTAAGTATTGAAAAACCGTTTGTGATATTTTAGAAAATCGCATTAGCTTTTATTACACAATTTAGAGTTTCGAAATATCGTAAGTTTCCATAAATAGAATTATCTATTTATGGTATGTTTCTAAAAATAAAAATGTTTCCAAAAATAGAAAGTACTAAATCATTATCGTAAATCATTTTATTTCAAATCATTTAGGTTGCTTTACTTTTCCCCGATTTAAAATATAGAAAACAGTAGTAATATAAGGGCGATGACTCACCTTATCGAGTGAGCGAATGTAAACGGTACTTGTGTGTATATGGCGTAATAAGTTGGTCACAACTAGAGTCCTCACTAGTCCTAGAGCTCCCTTAGGTAAAGTTAGAAATGTATAAGTATAATATTCGATGGTTAAAGACTTTGGATAATACGACAAAACTTTTCGGCGAAGACATAGGTTATTTCAAACTGAGATAAGTAAAGTTCCAGAAAGAATTAGACGACGAATAAAGTATATTTGAAAATTAGACACCGAGAGCTACGTTTTAGACTAAGATATCATTACAAAAAGGTTCGTTAAGAATGAGATATGATTAAAACAAAATTGGTTACCTAATCTGTCCAAAAACGTTAATTCTGTAGAAGTTGAGTTTATTACTTTATAAAGTCGTATATTTTAGGTGTAGACGAAATAGACATTTTTTATTACCTTTTAGACATGTTATTATCTTATAATAAATCCATTTAATTATCATCAAGGTTATCCAAATGGTTACACGAAATAGATTATTAAACCTAAACACTTTACTCAAAATAATCAGATTAGACCCCCTGCGGGTATTTTACATTTTTAGGAAATTATATAAAGTGTTAAAAAAATGAATCTTACATTTATGGAAACTAGACTCCAAGACCTACAACATATATTTAGTTCACATAGTCTATTTCCCAATTCAAGATAGAGAAAAATACAAATTAATACAGATCAAAAACAGAAAACCAAACTATCCAAATTTACAAGATTGTCCAACGAATCACGAAATGCAAACAATCAACGATATAACGAAAAGAAAGAATAATGTAATCAACCACGCAATTAAGTACGAATAAAAAGTTTCCAAATTCAGTTCATGAGAATAATATATCAAAACTTCACCACGAGAATAAACACGAATAGAAAAGTATAGAATAGTTACCGTTAGTCGTAACGGTTAGGCCACCGAAAGATTATTACCTTTACAACTCGAAAACTCGTGTGATAACGACACGAGGGATGTCCCTAGTTCAAACATGAACCATTAAACAAACCACAAATTAGATTATAACCAAGACAAGATTAATAACAAAGACTAGTAAAGAAATGGAAAGAGTTCGTTTAGGAGCGTTTACTTACGTATACGATCCTTGTAGCTAATACGAAACAAACACCAACTCGAGAGGCAATTCACGGGGATGAGATAACACAATTGACATACAAAATTTAGAATCGTAATAATAATCTATGTGTTAACATGGTTTTGACAATTAGATTTGAAATAATGAACGATAAGAATAACTCGAAATCAAAAGCAACCAATATGTCAATTTGTGAACGATTAAGGATACGAATACCCAACCTTGTAACGACGATAAAGAGAAGTCTATACACTTTCCAATTTCAGATTTTAAGGACGTAATTTTCTTGCAAAAACAGCCCGCAAATCCTCAACTACAAACAATCGACAATTAGGGTTTTTTGACAAGAAATTCGATATACAATTTATGTAAGTAAACGATTTCGAATATGAAGAATATAATAACGGAAAGAGGTTATTAGGACCTGAATAAGATGAGGGTCTATTCAGGTTTCTAACGTGAAGAAAAATGAGTTCTTGATGCTTGAAACATTGGCTGCAATAACAACAATGTTAACAGACAACAAAACTTTTCCAAAAATTCAGATTCGACCCACGTTCACCATTTTACACATACTGAGAGTTTGAAAAATAATTAGACGACATATCTTATATTTCTGAAAACTAGAATACGAGAGCTACGATTTACGTTTAGACCACAGACTATAATTCGATACGACCCAGAAGATATTAATCGAACAAAACCGATTATCATACCAGCATTAAATCAATTGAATTAGGGTTTCGGATTTTATGAAAATAAACGAATATATAAACTAGGAATCTGATTACCTTTGATAATTGAGATGAAGATCACGATGGATATGGAGGATATGTAAAATCCAATGGTGGGGGACTTGGAAGTCGACGGCGGCAAGGATTTAGGGAGGGAGGATGACGGCTTAGATTAGGTTTAGGTTTAGGGTTTGTTTTGTTTAGGTTAGACTAATTAGAGATGGGTAGTATGGGTTTAGTCAAGATTAAGGCCCCCTCTAAGCCAAGCCCGTTCATTAGTTGTTCCCAATACCCCAAATCGGTTGCACCATGTTTCGAACTAAGCTTCAAAAACGAATGGCTAGCTGCTGCTCCCACGTTGTGTCGCATCTAGTCTTGGGTGCGACGCAGTGATGTTATGAATTTCCAAAGTTTTCTTTCGTTTAACGTACGCGTAACGGACGACACCCAAAAATGTATTACACATAATTGACAATACACGGATTCTTTGAATAGGTACATTACGTATAATTATGGAATCCGAAAACGAAATCCAATTGTTATGGCAATTAAATATAGTAAAGTGGTAAAGTATATAAAGTACGGAATTAACCGATAAATTATTTAGGAGCTAGTCTAGTGGGACTAACTATTGCACCTAACTAATATAGTAACATCATATAACAAGGTATACACACAATAATCATCATACATAAAAGAAAATGTAAATATCTTTTTATAAAAAGTTTTTGTAAAAACGGTAAGAACATACGGCATACTAGACTAACCTGAGTCGAAAAAAGTGACGGTTGTCACAACACCTAGGATTCCAAATTCGCAGACACCACCAATAGAATCATTCAATATTGATCTAGTCAATTCTGAAGAAGTTCTTATTGAGTGTAGGTCCCAGTGGTCAGATCTACAGGATTAAACCAATTGACTACAAGGCGGAAACTCGTAATCAATTGTATTAGCACAAGTAATAATCGAATGCAATAATAACAATAAACACAATTACCGAATTCTGACTACTTTATTAATTGAATCACTCAATTACAATAAATAGCCTTTCACAGAATTCTCTCCCTCTCTGTCTGTCTCTGATGATTAACCCTAAACATAAACTCAATGTCTCTTTATATAGAGACATGTTCACAGGCTTGGGCCACTAATGGGCTCATGGACTATGCAAAGTCCATTAACACCCATAACAGACTAAATAGTCCAATTAACAATACAATGTTATTGGTCCATTACAGACTCAAATAGACTATAACTAAAGACTTAAATAATCTAGAACAATTGTCACAGATATTGCACTAACAAACTCCCCCTTGACTGTTGCTTCTAAATTCTGTTATACACTCAAAGTCTTTATAGTATTTTTCTCCTTGTATATTTTGCAGGTTCTTCTTACTCATCATTGTCTTGAATAACTCCCCCTGAATTGTTGCAATAATCCAGTCTTCTCCGTTAATGCTTGTGAGGAGTTAGTCTTCTCCGTTAATGCTTGTGAAGTGTTAGGCAGCTCCCTTTGTTGTTGTGAACTTCGTTGTTTATCAGAGTCTTCATCATGAGTTGACTAAACTACGTTCATCGCCTTTGCTTGTATTCTCCGAGCTTCCATAAATGACAACAAAACTCCCCCTAAGATGTCTGACGATGAACAACGTCTCAAACAGCAGTTTCAAGAGTACATGAGTCTCATATACGCGCCAAAACATTCTCCAAAACCTGCAAACAAACGTTAGTAAAACCTTTTTTTTTTCTTTTTTTTTTTTTTTTTTTTTTTTTTTTTTTTAAGATATCGACACGAAATTTTGAGTTTTTCGTTTCGATTCTAATTTTTTTTTTTTTAAAAAAAAAAATTACAAAGTTACAAAAATATCATCTAAACTAGCAATGATCAGTTATGGTGGGGAACCCATGCCATAACACGTCTGGATTGTCCTCTTTCATTCACGTAGACAAACTCCTTTAAGAAACCATCATCTTTAGTAACAGTAGCTTGAATTTTAGAATTCAGGTGGTTCTTTGGTGGACGAAAGGATCTCGATTGCTGATAACAAGAATGTACTCTCTGACTCGGGCAGTATGGATTAGAAGTTCTGAAAAACGGTCGAAATGGAGCGATTGAGATGAACGATCATTTGAAACGCTCGGGCGTTCCTGTTTCTTAATCCACTTTTGAGTCACCTGTTTCCGTACAGGTGAATGTGATTGAGCCATTGATTGCCGAACAGGCTGCACCATTTTCCGTACAGGTGAATGTGGACAAGCCATTGGTTTAGTCTTTGGTGAAGACGATCTGCTAACTTGCTCTTTCTTCGGAGAAGGCGATCTGTTGGCTTGCTTTTGCTTCTGACCATGTTCACGACATTTAAAACACTTCAAGTCATCCATAGGCTGTTTGGGTTTTGAGTTTTCAGCTAATGTACTCATTGTCGTTTCCGAAACACTTGACTCAGTTGAAGTACTTGACTCAGTCTGATCGTCCCTTGTAGAGGAAGATACACATGAAGAGTCAACGCTGTTTTCCTTCACGTCACATTTAGTTTTAAGAAAACTGTAATTGTGATTAAAAGGTGGAGGTGTTTCATTGTATCCCATACCAGTGCGATTTCCAGTTGGCCTTTGACGACTCAAGATAGAATTTAAGGTACTCGAAGAAGTGCGAAACTGTTCGATTTTCCTTTCCTGCTCAGTTAATCTCATTTCACAATTATTTAATTCTTGAACCTTCTCAGCAAAACTCTTCTTTTGTTTTTCAAGGCAGTCATATAACGTGTCAATTTATGAGTTAAAACACCAACGTTTGACAAAAGTTCCATTCTGTCCTTTTCATTTCGATAAAATTTCTTTGCAAAATCATCTTTTAGATAAGTTTGTGTTGATATGTTTTGCTCAAGTTCAGTTTGCTGAGATTCCAAGGTTGATACTAAATTTGTCAACTTCACGTTTTGAAGAGTTAAGATTGTAAACGATTTGCAGAACACTTTTACAGATTTAAGATCAAGGAGTATCTTTGACTTCTCGGTTTTGAGGTTGGCCATCTTTGCAATAAAGTTTTCGTTAGATAGGTCCAACGTACAGCTGCAAACCTTTGATTCATTTTCAGTATCTTCAACATTTTGATTATCCTCTTCATTCTAACTAATTTCACTTGCAGTACTAGAATCACCTGCAGTATTACGAGCTTCACTGCGAACTTCCTCAATAGATGTCATGAGTGCTTGATCCGTTATTGCGTTTTCAGTTAAACGTGTTGACTCATATTCTCTAAATCTTTCAATGATCTGTGCCAGAGTTAACGTTAGCTTAGCTTGTCTAGCTACATTATCAACCTCATCCTTTACTAAGTTTACATATTCCTCCCAATGCTTAGGAAAAACATCCAAGAATTTCTCTATTTTATCCTCTTCATAAATTACTTCACCGTGTCTGGAGATATTTTTAAGTAGATGAACGTATCTGTTCACTATATCTTCAAAGGGTTCATTAATTTCAGCTCTGAACGTATCAAATTGTCGTTTAAGGATTTTTTTCCTCTACTTTTCTTTTGTTTGCAGTTCCAGCGTACTGAAATTCGATGGCCTTCCAGAGTGCATGTGCAGTGGTATACTTTTGACAGATATGCATCATTTCTATTGGTAAAGCCATCTTCAGACTTGCCCAAACTTTGTTTTCAGCGTCATAAATTCTTCGTTGATCAGGTGAGAGAGAAATAACTGGAATTGGTGTAGCTGTACCGTTTGTGGAATTATTTGGAGGGAGATAGGGTGATTCGATACTTATGCACATTTGAACGTCATTGAATCTACAGTAAGATTCAAATTTGTCTGCCCATTCGTAATAAAGAGATGAGGTAACACTCTTAAGTAATTTAGGTGGACTATCGAATTTTAAAGAGTCAATTTCATTATAATTTGTCAAATTCGTTGAGTCCTGATAACGAGTCCAATAAGTCCAACCAATTAAACAGTCCAAATAAGTTTAACAAATTCAGTCCAAAATAAAAGTCCAATTAATTAACGAGTCCAAGTTTAATGTCCAAATAAGGAGTCCAATAAAATCCAATATAAAGCTCTGGCCCAATCTAATTAAGCCCAAAATGAAGTCCAATTAAGATGTCCAGTATTCAACACGAGCATCAAATTTGTTACTGGTGACCGTCACGAAGATAATCAACGAACATACAGATCAAATTTGAAAAGATCTGATTACGAACTTGTTAAATATCTAAACTGAATTTGATGAACTGTAATCAGATCTGTCACGAACAAACAAATTGTCACCAACATGTAACAGCCACGAAATTGATGTTCGTCCCCTTTTTTTTTTTTTTTTTTTTTTTTATTGTACGAAAAACAAACACAGTTGAGGAAAAACGAGGATAACCATAATCATGCACACTTTATTTCTACATAAGGAAATTATTACAAACATTACAACACATGTGTGCAACTTGTAGATTTCTGAATCTACCTCAAAGCGGGACGATTCAAATATTGCATGGGCATAACAGACTCGATTATCGATCGGGGGACCACTCCTCAACTCGAGCAACACCAGTTGCTGTAAGTAAGTCTAATGCCTTGTTGATCAGGTCTTCTGAAGTTAATCTGTCTTCAGAAAAGGTGCTTCTGAGGAATCGGGAATTAGTTTTCGGGAACATTGTAAAAGAGTCGACAAAGGTCGTTGACAAAATCAGATCAAGAGAGCTTGCTGAAAAGCTTATGAATCTGTAACCTCTTAGTTTCCATATCATTGCTCCTGGCGCTGCACTGTCATTCACACTTATACCAGAAGAAAGAGAGAGCACTCCCTTGAGTTGCCTCGGTGCTGACCAAAAAACCTTCTTCAACAGCGAACACACTGTTAATGCCGTGTGGCTAGCTATTTCTGCAGGAGAGACAGTCATCAGTCCTATCGTGACAGAAGGAAACACCCCTATTTTTACATTCGGGTATAAGCCTGAGAATTCGACAATCCCTGAAGGAAGCCCAAGCGGTGGAACTACCACCACATCCGCTACAGAGAGTCCCGCGAGAGTCTCCTCTATGAAAGGCTGATACATTAAGGCAATACGTTCGCGTACACAAGCGATGTTAATCGTACCTTGAATTCCATTTGACCCTCGAACTTGTGAAAAATTGATTAATTATTACCCACGAAGATGATGCGCCGAACCTGAATCAAACGAACTTGTAATCGATCTTGCCGCTGTCACCTAATTCGCCGTCAACAATTCCCAATATTTAATCTCGCTGCTGATTTTCCCAATTTCGCCGCCGCTATTGTTTAATTTTTGTGTGTCTATGTGTTCGTATCCCTTTGTCGGCCAAAATGAAAAAGAATCCCCCCTTTAATTTCTGCCTTTTTGTTGATAAGCCAGTTACGAACTTGGTTCCTGGGCCAAGTTAAAGCAAGCCCAATTTGAAATAAAACTAACGCAAAGCCCAAATGAAAATAATTTGTGAGGCAGACGAACACAAAAATGAAACGAATTAAATTTCAACTTTCAGTTATCAAATCGCCAAATCAAAAATTGTAGCCGTCACAAACCTTTGAAAATTTAAGAAACCCTAACTTTTTAAGTCTGCAGCCGCCAGAAACCTGAAGAACCCTAATTCCCACAATCGATTAAAACCTGATATTAATTCTGAACCAAATCTCGATAGAGAGCAAACAATGCGTTTGCTCTAATACCAATTGTAGGCCCCAGTTGTCAGATCTACATGATTAAACCAATTGACTACAAGACGGAAACTCGTAATCAATTGTATTAGCACAAGTAATAATCGAATGCAATAATAACAATAAACACAATTACCGAATTCTGACTACTTTATTAATTGAATCACTTAATTACAATAAATAGTCTTTCACAGAATTCTCTCCCTCTCTGTCTGTCTCTGATGATTAACCCTAAACCTAAACTCAATGTCTGTTTATATAGAGACATGTTCACAGGTTTGGGCCACTAATGGGCTCATGGACTATACAAAGTCAATTAACACCCAGAACAAACTAAATAGCCAAATTAACAATACAATGTTATTGGGCCATTACAGACTCAAATAGACTATAACTAAAGCTTTAAATAATTCAGAACAATTGTCACAGATATTGCACTAACATTGAGGACTTAGTTGAAGAGAGTAAACTGGAGATTGTGACATATAATGACATTCCTCTGGAAAATCATATGATCACAATTGAAGGAGTTAATCAACATAATTCACAAAGTATAGTGTCAATGGTGCCTTTTCAACAGATTAAGAAAGACTTTAAATGTGAATGTAGTTGTTGTCAAAACTCAAAAGGTCTCAAAGGGAAAACCTGGGTTCATATAGATACTAGAGGAAATCAAAGAAATAGGAACCGGTTGAAATCTCAGAAACAGAAGCTAAAATCCTTAAAGGACCAGTAAAAGTTTGTTACTTTTGTGGAAAGGCAAACCACTATGCAAAAATTTGTTTTTATAACCTCGAAAATCAAAAGAAAATGTTTCAAAAACACCATAGAGGGTTGGGGTATAAAAGCAAGGTTGATTCATATCAAAAACATGGAAAATATGCTAAAAAATCCAAACTAGTTGTTAATAAATCAGAAATAAAATCTCACATGCACGGTACTAACAAAGTTAATACTGCAAAGTATGACTCTGTTAATACTGCACAAGGTAAAAGGAGCATTAACAAAAATCAAAAAGAACTTTTTACAAAACACAGTAGAAACTGAGTTAATACTGCAAAACAAAATTTTGTTAATAACACATATGTTAATACTACAAAACAGAATCCTGTTAATACTTCCCTAATTAATACTGCAAAACAGAATCCTGTTAACACTGCATCTGTTAATACTGCAAAACAAAATTTGGTTAAAACTGCTTCTGTTACTACTGCATCATATAAATTTGTTAATATTGCACCTTTTAAAACTGCAAAAACAACTAAAAAGGTTTGGAGACCAAAAGTCAAAGTGACTCAACCTTCAAAACAAACTGGTGTTGAAAACTTAATCCAAAGGAAGGTGAGTTACTTTGATGGGATGGGTAAACCCAAGTCAACTTTGGCTTGGTTTCCCAAAACGAACCAATTCTTTTTCAATATGTGCAGGAACAGCCAACAAATGGGGAAGATAGCAGTTGGCATGTAAATAGTGGTTGTTCCAGGCACATGACAGGCAAAGTATCATGTCTTCAGAACTTTGAGAAATTCAATGGAGGATATGTTGCTTTTGGTGGAAATATAAAAGGAGGAAAGATTACTAGGAAAGGAACAGTGAGCAATGGGAAGATTAGCTTTGAAGATGTATTCTATGTTCAACAGTTGCAGTACAACCTGCTAAGTGTGTCACAGGTGCGTGACAAGAAGAATACAACCATTTTCACAGATATTGAATGTTTAATTATGGAACCTGGATATTTGATTGATGAAAGCAAAGTACTGTTGAGAACTCCCATAAAGGGCAACGTATATTGTTTTGATTTGTCAAATATTTATTCTACTGGAGCAGTAAATTGTTTTGTTTCAAAAGCAACAATTGATGAATCAACACTATGGCACAGGAGGATGTGTCATACTAACTTCAATAACATCAATCAACTGGTCAAATCTAATCTGGTGAGAGGTCTTCCCAACAAACAATTCTCTCTTGAAGACAAGTGGGTAGCATGTCTTAAAGGAAAACAACAGAAAACCTCTCAAATCCAAGGAAGTCAACACCACTCCTACTCCTTTACATTTACTGCATATGGATCTGTTTGGTCCAACAAATGTAAGGAGTATAGCTAAGATGTCTTATTTTCTAGTGATCACTTATGATTATACTAGCCATACATGGGTGTACTTTCTAGAAACCAAAGATGAGACAAGAAAAATACTAATCTCTTTCATCACGAAGGTAGAACATCAAATCAATCTGAAGGTAAATAAGATCAAATGTGACAATAGTAGTGAATTCTAGAACAGTGTGATAAATGCCTTATGTGATACAAAAGGGATTGAAAGACAGTTTAGTTCTGCAAGAACTCCTCAACAAAATGGAGTTGCTGAAAGAAGGAACATGACTTTAATTGAAGCTGCAAGGAGCATGTTAGATGATTCAAACTTGCCTATCTTCTTTTGGGCAGAAGCTGTTAATACTGCATGCTATGTGCATAATAGATTGTTACTGGTGAAGCCTCAGACCAAGACTCCTTATGAACTGCTACACAATAGACAACCTCTAATAAGCTTCTTTAGAGCTTTTGGGTGTCCTTGTACTGTTCTAAACTCAAAGGATTATATTGGGAAATTTGAGAGCAAATCTAATGTTGGATACTTTGTTGGCTATTCCTCACAAAGTAAAGCTTATAGAGTATACAATCATATGAGTAGTATCATTGAAGAGAGTTCCAATGTTTCATATAATGAGAACACTCCAAACACACAAGCCAAAGGACCAAATTGGCTGTTTGATACTGATGCTTTAACAAAGTCTTTAGACTTTGGCTATAAGTTCAATCAATCCTCAAATATCAATGATGCAACTACTTCTCCTAAAACATCAACTTCAACTGCAGTCACTAGGACTGAAAGATTAGATGTCATGGAGTATGTCTATCTACCTGTATATACAACAGATCCCCTTGATATTCTTGATACAATAGAGAAAGAGATTGAAGATGAAGTCTATCACATACTTCACAGTGACAAGAGCAATTTTAATGCTAGAGAGAGCAGTACTAATGCAACAAGTACTCCACTTCCTACCTCAAAAAATGTACTCATACCAAATGGAGTACCCCACATGATGGAAGTTGATTCAGATGGAGTGGAACAACTGGTAGCTGATGAAGATACTGATGATGAATTCTTCACTGCCAAAAGTACTGGTACTCTTTCTTTTGGGTCTGACTTACCAGAACCTAATGAAACAAAATTGCAATCATCCATAAGGGTAGAAAAGGTTCCAACTTCCATAATACACAAGAAACATCCTATCTCCCAAATTATGGGTGACTTTGACACAACAATGTAGACAAGGAGTCAAACCAAGCAGCACCAGGAAGACCACATAGATCTGAATACTTGTATTTATGTCTGTTTCTTATCTCAACTTGAACCAAAGAGAGTACAAGAGGCTCTCTTAGATCCCAACTAGATTGAGGCAATGCAAGAGGAACTATTGCAGTTCAAGTTACAGTCTGTTTGGACTCTAGCATAATTACCAAAAGGAAGAAAGGTCATTGGAACTCAATGGATTTTTAGGAACAAGAAAGATGAGAGGGGCATAGTCATTAAAAACAAAGAAAGATTGGTTGCTCAAGGATACACACAGGAATAAAGGATTGACTATGAAGAGGTGTTTTCTCCTGTAGCTAGGATGGAAGCTATCAGGATATTTCTTGCTTATGCATCATATAAAGGATTCAAGGTGTATCAGATGGATATCAAGAGTGCCTTTCTATATGGGCTGATTGAAGAAGAGGTATATGTGAGACATCCTCCTAGCATTGAAGATCCCAAACATCCTCATTTAGTTTATAAACTAGATAAGGCACTGTATGGTCTTCATCAGGCTCCTAGAGCATGATATGAAACACTGTCTGATTACCTGCTCAAGAATAAATTTCACAGAGGAACAATTGAGAAGCCTCTTTTCATCAAGAAGGTTAATACTGACATTCTCATAGTGAAAATATATGTGGATGGCATCATCTATGGATCAACAAAAGATACTTTGTACAAGGAGTTTGAACAAATGATGCACAACAAGTTCAAGATGAGTTCCATGGGAGAGTTAACCTTCTTTCTTGGTCTACAAGTAAAACAGAAACCAGATCGATTGTATATAAGTCAATCAAAATATGTGAAAGACATATTAACCAAGTTTGGATTTTTAGAAGCCAAGATTGAAAGTACACCAGTAGAAACTCATAAGCAACTGACTGCAGATCTTGCGGGGGAGGATGTAGATATATACAACTACAGGTCTATGATTTGATCACTCATGTATTTAACAACATCATGACCTGATATTATGTTTGGAATGTATGTGTGTATGCTAGATATCAAACCAAGCCAAAGTTGTCCCATCTTCATACAGTCAAGAGGATATTTAGATATTTGAAGGGAAAACCCACTTTAGGTTTATGGTATCCCAAGGATTCTCCATTTAAATCAATTGCGTATACTAACTGTGATTATGGAGGAGAAAGCTTGGACATAAAGTCTACTTCAGGTGGATGTCAATTTTTGGGTTCAAGATTGGTGTCTTGGCAGTGTAAAAAGCAAACAACTGTTTCCACTTCATCCACTGAAGCAGAGTATGTTGCAGCATCCAGTTGTTGTGCTCAGGTGTTGTGGATACAAAATCATATGAGGGATTATGGCTATGAATTTATCAATATTCCTATCTACGTTGATAACAAGAGTACAATCAGCATCATCAACAACCCGATAAAGCACTCCAAGACCAAGCATATTGAAATAAGATTCCACTTTATCAGAGACTGCAATGAGAAGAAGTTAATTCATGTTGAAAAGGTTCATACTGACAATCAGTTTGCAGATCTTCTCACAAAAGCCTTTGGTGTGGGAAGATTTACACTCTTAGATTAGTAGTATTGGCATGCTCAATATTGAATGAATGGGTAACAAATAAGTACCTTAAATTGTCTTTACAAGACAATTTTGGTATTAAAGTAGTAACCTTTAAATTTCATTAGTGCTTTACTTTTTAGTTTTGCACTATGTTACTACTGCAAAATTAATAGTAGTGGTATATTAGATTAAGTATTATTAGTACGACTAGTAGTTTTATTACTACTGATGGACTGGTTAGTACTGCAAATAGTTTTATTACTACTGCTGGACTGGTTAGTACTGCTAGTAATTTCATTACTATTGTTGGACTGGTTAGTACTGCACGTAGTTTCATTACTACTGCTAGAGTGGTTAGTACGGACCGTAATGTCAATACTACTGTGGACCTGGTTAATACTGTCTAATGTGTTACTACTGCAACCGTTAGTACTACAGGGTAATTTTTAAACAATAAATTACTCTGTTACTACTGCATTGACAAGTCAAAATTTCAAGTTGCAACTCACTTTTACACGTGGCAATCTATAATTGGACCAAAAATTTGAAAGTACGGCTCGCGTCCAGTCACAAATTGTCCAAATTGTTGCCCCTGTTGGCCTATAAAAGGGATTCATACTCAAATTTAAATTTTCAAAAATCCCCAAACTGTTAGAATCCTAGATTTTCTTAAATCAGTTGCAATCATCAAAAAACCTTTTCTCAAACATGAATGGCTTCCATAAAGTTCATTGATAGACACAATGTCTTCGCCAATCTGACCAAAACCAAAGACAATCAGGAGTATCATCAAATCATTGATTTCTTGAACAATTCGTACATACAATTTGCTTTGACTGTTTGCCAAGAGATTCAAGAAGATCATGTAAGGAGTTTCTGTGTTACTATTGTTGTCTCTACCCAAAGTAATGTCCCTGTTATAACAACAACTGTGGATGGAAAAACAATAACTGTGTCTGAAGCCACTTTAAGAAACCATCTTCAACTTCAGGATACATAAGGTATATTTACTCTCCCTATTCATACTCTTTTTGAAAACTTTCAGAGAATGGGATATGAGGGACAACTAAGAAAAACTTCTTTTCAAAAATCTATGTTGTCTCCTCAATGGAAATTTTTGATGCATACTTTGCAACAATCCCTTTTTAAAAAAAGAACTGGTTGGAATGAAGTAGGCAGTTCTTTGGCTACTACCATGGTCTGTCTTGCTACAAACCAACTTTTCAAATTTTCAAAACTGATCTTTGATGGTATGTTGTGGAACTTGGGTCATCCTGATAAAATTTTTTTTGATGTATCCAAGATTTATACAACACATACTAAACTATGAGATTCAGGATCTTTCTAAATCCATATCTGTTTTTACTCCCAATCTCATGGTAAATTGTTTTTTGTGAATATGAAAAGAGTAAATAAAGGATTTTCTAGCCATGTTACCCTATTGTTCTCTACAATGATGGGGATAACACCTTCAGGTGAGAGACAAAGTGATCACACTTTGTCTCAACCCCACCTGCTTTTGTTTCTACTATGAGTGCTTCTACAGTTCCTACTGTGAGTACCTCACCAGTTCCTACTGTCACTTCATCTGTGTCTACCACATCTACTCACTCTGCTTCTCCACCCAAACAACAACCTCCTGTTGTTTGAAATTTCAAAATAAAGGAAGAGAGAACTCCTCCTTATCTTGTGTCTATACCTACCCCTGAACCTTTGCTTGAAAGTACCTTGAATGAACACTCTTTAGGTGACACTTTATTATGGGAACACAAGGAGCTTTTTACCAGGCTCAGGGATGTGGTCTTTAAGGACAGGGATGGCCATGATGGAAGGGCTTAAACTACGGTTGCATCACCTAGTGGTGCACAAGACAGTTTGACAGACATTAAGACCCAACCATTGGCAACACTATCTGATGATGCTTCTTTTGAGGCATCATTGGAAGGTGGACCCAGGTGCCAAAAACCGTGGGGGAAGGAGATGCTTCTGCTAGGCAGGAGGCTCCTTCTGTTCTTTCCTATGATGTTCCTAATGTTGGTACCCAACATCAAAGGGGTGAGGGTAGTTGGAACTACTCTAACTTGGAATTGATGGACATGTGCCTACAATTTACTACAAAGGTGGATAAACAGGCAAAGTAGCTAGCATTCCTCAAAAATATGGTCCTTAAGGTGGTGCAGAACCAGAAACATCTCAAATTTTCGTTACGAAAGAGGAAGCCAGTGATGAAAGATGTTGGTACCTCTCCCTTGCCCTCTGATTCCTCCAGTTCTTTTACAGATAAAGGTGATGATTACAAAAAGGGGGATATAAAGAAGACTGATGAGGTTGCTGCTGCTTCTAGAGGTAGTACTGCAGTATCAGTTTCTATTGTAGTATTATCTCCAATACATGAGGAGGAAGAAGCTATTATTGAGGGGGAGAAGGTTAAAGAGACCGAAAGTGGTGATCAAGCTGTTACTATTGCATATGATAAGGAGTTGGACAAAACTCAAGAAGGTAGAATTGAAAGTGCTAATGCTGCAGTTACTACTGCAGTTGAGGGGGAGAAAGAGTTAGTACATGATGAAGGTATTAATGATCCTGCAGTTGAAGGGAACAAGGATGAAATAATGGTTAGTACTTAGTTGAGGGGGAGCAGGAGGAAAGAGATGTTAATACTGTTGTAGTTGAGGAGGAGCCATAAGGGGATGTGATTAATGTGATTACTGCTGCAGTTGATGTTACTATTGTGATTACTGCTGCAGTTGATGTTACCATTGTGGGTACCGCTGCAAGTCATCAAACTGTTTCTACTGATGCAATTACTCAACTTGAAATTATTCCAATTGTGGTTAGTACTGCTGCTCCTACTACTACCAGTTATGTCAGGATCGTATTAGTCTAAGTAAACTAATAGATTTGCTAACGTTAAGATCGAGATCTATTGAAGAAGTTCAGCAGCGGATGAACACTTCAATATTACGAGTTATCGAACAACTAATAATGAATGATGAATAAACAAAGTTATTGTCGAATTGTAAGCCTCAATAATATCGAACAACTAATATTTATAGACCTTGAGGCTCGTTCTAGATAAACTAGAATTCTACATCTATCCTTATCTAAATACATCGTTATCTAGATTTAAGGAAACTCTATCTAATTAACAAAAGGAAATCTAATCTAATTATAACTCTATCTAATTAGATTGATACTTGCAAGATAGGATTGTCTTCTGTGTCTTGACTTGACTTCTTCCGTATCTTGACTTTGACTTTGCCCGTATCAACTTCAATGTCACCGTAGTAACTTGAGTAGCTGTAGTAACATGTTGAACTTCCGTAGTAACTTGCCTTCCGTAGTAACTCATAATATCTTCCGTATTAATCACTTGAATTACTATTCTTGTTTGTTAAGTGAATTGTTCTTGGTTAAACTATTTTAGCTAAGTTATAACCCAACAATCTCCCCCTAACCTTGAACTTTTATAACATATCAAAAGTACAAGTTCTATATTTCAACCGTACTAACTCTTTACAAACGATGATTAATTGTTTTACAAATAATTTGATCATCTTTGCTTAGGCCAGTCACTCTCTGTGCCTTTGTGTTTCTCCTCTACAATTTGCGTCAGAATTCTCCAAACTAACTCATGTGCAAGGTCTGAATCATGAAGACCATTGAGCTTCACATCTATCATTTCTTCTAATGTCTTCAGCCCGTGAGGATATTTCATATCAATCAAGAAGAATTCCATGGTTCCCTCCTTTCGTCTAATGGAGTAGACACCACTGCGATCATAGAGAAACCACCTGATGACTGGATTGTTTGGACCTCCTTTCTTGAACACAGAGCTCTTCTTCTCATACCCTGGTTCAAATAGTCCGCAAAGAATGTCCATGGCAAGTTCAGTTCCTGACAAAGATTTCTTTTGATTAGCATACTTTGTGTTGCCTATGTGATACATTCTCTCCAAGTCATCTCTGTCAAATGCTCGTATGGCTTCATAGAAGGTAGGGAGCTTTTTCTTTGAACCATCTTGTCTTTTGACTTCATATTCAGTCCCACCAACATACTTCCAGTCAACAATCATTGGAAGTTTAGTAGCCAACGGAGTAAACCTCAATCCTTATTCATGATGAATATACTCAGAATATCACATTGGATTGAACTTGAGTCTTTCTTCATCTCCCCCTTGATCAGTCACTGGAGGATCTTGTTCCATGTCTTCAGGTTCTGGTTTGAAATTCATGAATGGATCATTAGGATCTTCTGATTGAGAAGCAGTAGCATCATCATTCATCTTTTGTCTTTTAGATGGAGGAACTGGAATCCTTTTTGATGATAGCTTTCTTCTTTTCAGCTTAGGCTTCTCTTGAGGTTTCTCTTTGACAGGTGTCGGATCTGGTTGGATAAACACCTTTCTTCCAGTTTTAAGGGCAGCTTCAAGAGCTTGTTCAGCTTCTTTCTTCTTCTTCTCTTGAATCTTGGCAAGAGCAGCTTCCCTTCTAGCTTCCTTTTGTTTTTCATCCTTCACAAGGTCTAAAATGTTAGTTAATTTCATAGGGCCTAATGATCTGCCACTGTGACCTTTACTCTTAAGGTACATAGTGTATTTCTACCTATCTTGAGCTAACTTGACTTGTGTGGACTTTGATTTGGACATTTTCTTCTTCTCAGGCTTGGCTTTGGCTTTAGCTTGTTTCAGTTCCTCTTCATGCATCTTCTGTGCTAGAAGCTCATCTGACTTTACCAAACCCTTTTTGACCAATCTGTCCAAAATTTGTTCATTGGCCATCTCCTTAGCTCTTACTGCATCTTCTTCAGCAATTCTAGCCCTTTCTTCTTTTTCAGCATCCATCAGGTTTTGTGCATGAATTGCATCCTCCTCAGCAATTCTGGCCAATTTTTCTTTCTCAGCTGGAGTAGGAGATTTGTTAAGCCTAGCATGAAGTTCATCTGCTTCAGCTATCTTCCTCTTTCTTTCTCTTTCCTCCTCTTCTTTCTTCTCAGCAGCCATTCTGTTCAATAGCTCTGCTTCTTCATGCTCTTTTCTGAGCATTTCAACCTCTTCAGCTGTCATACCTTGAAAATTAAAGGCTTCCTCCTTGCTCTTTTCTTCTTCAGTCTTTGATTTCTCCACAGCAATGGATTTGCCTTTTCCTTTCTCTTTTTCAGCATCAAGGTCAACCATTTGTACTTTATTCTTCTTCTTATCCACTGTGACATAACCAACTCTACCTGTAGGAACTTAAACAGACAAACCAGTAGATTGTTCAGGTAGTCTTAAAGAGGTTTGAATTGGTTTTTCACCCAACGCAACTGATGCTCTCTGTTTTGCAACTCTTTCAGCTAGCATCTTCTTTCTCTCTTCTTCTGCTTTCTCCTCTTTGATCTTAAGCAGCTGTGACGCTATAATGTCTTTATCAGCCATCACACTTGTTCTTGACATTTCTGTTCTTATAAGAACATTTGCAGCTTCTTGTTGATCAATGGTAGAAGGAGTTTCTGTTACAGTGGTGGAAGGAGTTGTAGATCCAGATTGGATTGCTTGAAAAGGCTTTGAAGCTTGATAGAATGTGGGAGGAGTGGTTGTGAACAGGTAGGAATGATCTTCTTCCTCTGTTTCTGGAGCTGGACTGATAAGCATTGGGTCCGTAGCAACTTGCTCCGTATCAACTATGTCCGTAGCAACTGGACTAGTGACCATTGGATCTGCAGCAATTGAGTCCGCATTAACTGGGCTTGTCACCATAGGATCAGTATTAACTTGATCCGTAGTAATAGGATCCGCAGCAACCATTTCAGCATCTTGATCTGCAGTAAGTGTTTCAGTGCCAACATTTGGTGAAGTTTCATCTTCCATCTCGTCTATTGTTTCTTCAACCATTTGCTTCACTTCTTGCTGCTGCTGCTCCCCCTTAAGTGGAGTATCAACTTCCATCTCTTCACCTTCTGCATCTATCATCATATTAGCATCAAAATCTGTCTCCCCCTCAAATGCACTACCTGTCTCCATTTGTTCATCTTGATTGGAGGTGGCAGTGATGACAGTATCTGTGCTTCCCTTGTCTTCTCCTTTGCTCTCTCCAGATGATAACACATTTATTTCTTTCTCCCCCTTGTTGTCATCTGCTGGGGAGTCGTCCGAAGAGGATGATCTGGATGGTTTTGCCAGTACCTGTTACACCAAAGAAGTTAGAGAAGACAACATCTCTTCTTGTTTTTCCACCCTCACCATTAGAGTTTGGTACATATCATCAATTCCTTGAAATGACCACCACTACCCTCACCCCTTTCCTGTTGTGTACCAACAGGTGGAAGATCATAGGGAAAAGAGAAACTCTCCTGCCTAGCAGAAGCAGGTATCTCCCCCATGGTCTCTTGGCGCTATGGACCACCTTCCCAATCTGAGAACAAGTCCTCAGCAAGGGATGGTGTTGCCGTAGTTTGGGTCTTAGATATGTTGATACTGTCCTGAGCTCTACTTTGAGAAGTAGAGACTGCAGTAGTATCATCCCTCCCTACATGGTCTTCCCCCCTCCTTAGTGACCAACTCAGTGAACAAGGGGGTGTGTTCAAGGTTTTCCCCTAATGTGTGTGACAATCCTGAAGATGTTTCAGGGATTGCTTTTGCAGTAGTAGTATGAGGGATGGTTTTAGACACAAGAGGCTGAGTAACCCTCTTGAGTCTCTTAGAAGCAGCTTTGGGGGGTTAGTGAGGTGCTGAAGCAGTGGGTTTAGTCACTTTAGCAGTAGTGACTGAAGCAGTAGCAAGTGGAGTAGAACTCACAGTAGCAACTAGAGGTACAGGGGCAGTAGCAACTGCCGTAGTAACCTCTGGGTTTCCACCTGCAGTACCTGCTTCAGATATGGCACTAGTGCCCTGAGTAAGTGCAGTGGTACTGATGGTGGTAGCTGTGGGTTGGGACAGAGGTAGAGTTACTTGTCCTGCAGCTGTGGGAATCGTGAGCACCAACATTTTTAAGAATAGTGGTGTCACATGAGATGGACCACCCTTGTTTATTTGTCTCATATTAGTAAAGACTTTCTTTGAGTGAGCGTGTGAGAGAAAACGTTTTTCAGATCTTGGGAGATCTTTGTGAACACAATTTATACATTGTTGAAGAAATCTAGGATACATGAGAAATTTAAGTTTTGGGTTTTCAAGATTTCTTCTCATTGCATCAAAAATCATGTAAGAAAAGTTAAAAGTACCCCCCGTAGCCAAACACACCATTGCATTGGCTAATGTTGAACTTCCCTCATGCCACCCAGTTCGTTTTTGGGACAAAATTGTTGCAAAGTATGCAACATAAACTTCCATTGAGGGGATAGTTTTGCTTTTTCAAAAGTTGAAAGATTTAAATCTCCCTCATATCCCATATTTCGAAAAGAGTCGATCAGAGTGTCATAAGGGACTCTCAATATACCTGTTGAATCACGTAGATTCAGATGTCGTCTGAGTGAAGACTCTGTGATTCTGACCGCTTTACCTCTTACCACCACATTGATGGCAGCATCTGTTTCATCCATTGTTGCAGATGTCCAGAAATCCCTAATGTGGGATTCATCAATTTCAGGATTGATGGTTAACGCCGTCTTGATTTTAGATTGATTAAAGAAATCAATAATCTGGTGGAAATCAGCGTTATCGGCAGTCTTTTCCAAGCAAGCCACCATGTTGTGAGTTTTGAACAATTGCAATTGATCCACCATTGTTGATTCTTGGATTCTGTTGATTGATTATTACAGTGATGAACGAGAATGTAAATGGTTAATCACAACGGTAAAGAAAATAGATTGTTTATAAGTTCTAACGGTAACTTTTTCTTGGAAGATTTAGGGGTTTTTACAAACGGTAAGATTAAACGGTTAAAATACCCCCTTTTATAGTGAAAAAATTGTAACAACTTGATGCCCCTGATTAGACGCGGGTAATTATTTAAAAGTGACGGTCCAATTAAAAATCGTCACGTGGCACCAGTAGCTGTGCCTCGCGCCTGAATTTCAAAAATTAGGTCCAATCAGGTTTTACCACGTGTTATTATTATGTCTTCTGTGCTTGACACGTGTAAAGTGGGGTTACAAGTTGTGTTTTGACTTGTCAAATCATCATTAATTAGGGTATTCTTATCTCTTAAGAAACCTTTTATAATATGATAATCTGCAGTATTAACAAAGGGTCCGTAGTAAGTTGGTTAAATGGGCCGTAGTAATGGTTCATGGGCCGTATTAACTGGACTGTCCGTAGTAACTTTCGTTACTGGCAGTATTAAAACAGAGGTCCGTAGTAACCATTATTTGTTCCGTATTAACCATTTCGTCCAAACTAATTGACATAGGGCATTAGTAGTTAAACCTTCCCTTAGTCTTAGTAATTTGGTCGTACTAATCATACTTTGGTCACAATTGTCTTTACTATTAATGTTGCAGTAGTAACATAGTACAATACTAGAGAGTAAGGTACTTGATTTTCATCATAAGGTTACTATTGCCTTCTCGAAGGGACTTATTTTAAACATATAGACGTGCTAAGAGAAAAGTATATGAGTTATTCATCCGTATTGATCATTCGAATGCTTGTGATTAAGAATGTGAATCTCCCAACATCAAACGCCTTTGTGAGGAGGTCAGCGAGTTGATTGTCATGTGTATCTTCTCAACATGGATCAGTTCTTCTCGTTGCACTCTCTTATGAAGTGGTAGCGTCTCTCTATATGCTTTGTTTTGGAGTGTTTGACAGGATTGTTGATGATGCTTATTGTGCTTTGGTTGTCAATGAATATTGGCGGGTTCATGAAGGAATATCCATAGTCCATCATTTGATTTTGAATCCAAAGTACTTGAGCACAACAACTAGCAGCGGCAATGTACTCGGCTTCTGTGGAAGATGTTGAAACCGTTGTTTGCTTCTTGCACTGCCATGACACCAGTCTTGAAGCCAATAAAGTGGCATCCTCCAGTCGTGACTTCCTGTCTAAATTTTCACCACCCATAGTCACTGTCAGTATAAGCACTTAAATCAAAGGGAGAGTCTTTAGGATACCATAAGCCTAAGTTAGGCTTGCTTTAAGGTAACAAGATTCTCTTGACAGCGTATAGGTTTGTGACACTCTTGGGCCTGTTTGGTATCTTAGCACACCCACGAACCCAAACAT